>OZ037995.1:3868728-4061228 GCA_964035705.1 Porites rus
CTGTTCTGTCTGCGAAAAATCCTTTAGTAGAAAAGATAATATGCAAAGGCACGTGATGTCTAAACACCGCAATGCTGGTCTCACACCATTTCAAACAGTTCCAATATTTTCACAGAAATGTCAGCGGTTTCGCTTCGAGCACCCTTTCACCTCCATGATTGCCGGAATGACCGGGTCGGGAAAAACGGCCTGGGTTCGATCTCTATTGCAACAAGCTTCAGAGACCATTTTCCCTCCCCCGGAGAGGATCGTTTGGTGTTATTCACAATGGCAGCCTGCGTATACACAAATGTTAATCGCCATGCCAAACATTGAATTCGTCAAGGGAATTCCTAGGGCTTTGGAGCAGGATTCCTATTTTGACGTGAACAAACGGAATTTGATCGTGTTTGATGATCAGATGATTGACGCCAGTAAAGACAAGCGAATTGTGAACCTCTTTACTCGTGGTTCTCATCATCGCAATCTGAGCGTGATTTATATCGTGCAGAATCTATTTCATCAGGGGAAAGGTAGCCGCAGCATAAGCCTAAACAGTCATTATCTGGTGTTATTCAAGAATCCACGAGACAAATTGCAAATCCTGACTCTGGCGAAGCAAATGTATCCCGGGCAGACGGATTTCTTTTTAAATCAGTACGAAGAGGCTGTAAAAAGACCTTTTGGCTATCTTCTGATTGATCTGAAAACTACTACCCAAGATAATTGTCGGTTGCGAACAAACGTCCTGCCCAGTGAAGAAGGCTTTAACCAAGCAGGGTTTCAGGAAAATATTCTTCAAGAGCTTCTAAAATATCTGAAGCAGCAAACTCTTTCGCCTGTCCCGCTTCTTCCAGCTATGCAAGAAATACAAGGCAACATGGATGACGTGCTTTCTCGAAACGATCTTCGGGACGATGAAAAAGCTGAACGATACTTTCAGTTGCAAAACAGATACCTGGCTTTTAAAGAACAATTAAATACAAGAACACGACCGGAAGAAATAATCAGCACTGTTCCAGACTTAACATCAAGGACACAAGATTCTTCGACAGCAACGACAGCATTCTCGACTCCCCTCAACCCCTTTAATGTAACACCTGAATTAACACAAGCGGCTATCTCTCAAAAACCTGACAAAGAAAGCCTCACTCCTCCACCACCCTTAAATCCTGCTTTCCTGACCCCTCCTCCCACAGTAGAAACCCCATCACCACAAGGCCCGAAGCGCAAGAGGCGTCGGATTCAATTTCTAAATTATTTGGATGATCATAAATCTCATGGCAAGCAGCTGAAGAAACGTCGGCATAAGAAATTTCGAGTTAGACCTTACAAGTACTCCATGGGCGAAGAAGATGATTAATTTCCATCCCTTCCAAATCGCTGTTTATTTGACTCTTTTTGTCACTGGTTTTCAATAAAGTTTTTAAAACTGTATCTCGTGTCTTGTCAATTTATTTGTCGCGTGTGTAAATTGATCCTTGTTAAGTTATCAATTGTTTGTGCTTTTACAATAATAAGTCAAGGTGCTCCCTTGGGTCTAGCTGTAGAGATGAACTGATTTGTATTCAACTTTAGACTTGTTAGCCCGCATAATTAACTGACTAACGCTAACAGAGCGTAAATTGACAAAACCATAAGCTCATCAAGCGCTGAGATTTCAATAGTTAATCGTTTCCTCGAGATGGAACGGAGAAAACGCTTTTGTAATGGTGAGTCAAAATTGAAGTAGAGAGTTTACAGCTCCACTTTTTGTATGTGTGTGTGTGTGTGTGTGTGTGTGTTTTGTTATATATCCGATATTTAGCGCTAAATAAGAAGACATGTGTTACTAGGGGATCCGAACCTCTTATTCCTATTTTTATAAATAGACTTTCCACTTATTAGGAACAAGAATGGAGTTGATTTAAGAACCAAAACAGTTAGGGTTTACTTTAGAACCACAAATAAGATAATCACTTTATTGTTATACATTTATTGTGAACAATCTTTCTCAAACATGTATTCATAACACCCAAGTTGATGGCATTCGTCCCTTCTTAAAAAGTCCATATAGAGTAAATAGACTGTGCTAGTATCCATCTTACAAAGGCAAACTAAATATTTCATCCAAGTGTCTTTTAACTGCAAATTTAGTCTATTTTCCACTTCCTGCTTTGCAAGCTTCCATAAGTTTTTCAAGTCTACTTTTCCTTTCACGTATTCAAAATATGTTGCCCACGCCTCCTGAGCGTCCATGGTCAAGAAAGTGTGATGCAGTTGAGATAAATCATCCATTTTACAACCATCGCGGTGTTCATTCACTGCTACATAGATCAGACGATTCACTTCTCTAACAAATACATCTCGAAAAATCTCTCTTATTTTATTCCGTATGATGTGTACTCCCATTTCAACTTCATCAATTATGATCTGGTCTGATCCAAACATGATTTCAAATCTCGAGAATAATTTGCTTGGTAAGGAATGACCATTTTATGTGTTTTGAAACAATAGAAAAAACTGGCAGGTAAAAAATAAACCCTGACCTCATGTTACCTGAATAAATATGACATCATCATGACCAAGTAGGGAGATGATATCACTTTTCTATTTATAGATTATGATGTCAACAATTTCTTGATGACGTCAACCCCTAGGGTATTCTGACGTCACTTGCTCCTTGCCAGCTACATATAAACTATGACATCATCCTATGTTAATGGATGCATGACGTCATGGTCATTAATTTAAACTATGACATCATCCTATCTTAATGATATGTATGACGTCACCGGCGTTAATGTATTCCCCCGAAAGTTAATGTAATTCCCCCGCAAAGAACCGGAGTAACCGGTGCCTCCTCTACTACTCAAATTCGCGTGGAAACGATTGTTACGCTGGGGATATTCCTTGTTACGGGGGGTGCCGTATTTAGTCTATTAAACGCCGCCATCGAAAAAACGCTCCAGATAAAAGCAAAATTACCAATAAACGCCGCCCTCGAAAAAACGCTGGTCCCAATCTGAAGCATGTGGCGTTTATTCGAGGATAATAGGAAAAAACCTCTAACTTTGTAATCTAAGCCATCAAGACATTTACGATTTTAACTTTGCAAAATGAGAGAGACATTTGAACTTTAAACATCTTTCTGTTTTACACAAATACAAATGATTTACAGTAACTGTTGTCAGTGAATTAAGAAATGTGATTTCCAAATAAACGCCGAATCGGAAACGCTTAACTTTTAATCGACTAAAAAAGGTTGACTTACCATTGTAAAAATTTCCGTCCACATCTAGCCCTCCCGATATTGAAATGCCAAACATCTTCAGTCCTGGATCTACGTCTGACCCTAAAATTTTCTAAAAGAGACGCCAAATACAATGTTAGAAGTCTTCAGTCGAAAGGCCAATGAACACTCAAACTGCTTCGCCCGTTTTTGTGCCAAGGGAGCTAGCCTGATCATGTAATTTGGAGGGGCCCTTTCTGGGAAAAGGATGGAAAAATGTATTTTACCTTGAAAAATCGATGTTATTTACTACAAAATGCTACAAAACGCTAAACGTTTGTCAACAAGCCAAAAAAAAAAGCTTGAGAATGCTACTGATAAGACTGTTACTCCTTGTCTTTAACAAAGTTAAACTGATCTCGCACTATTTTAAGTAATTGTAGATCTTTAGGGTGTTTTCCATTTGCCAGACCGATCAAATAGTAAAAAGAATTCCTCTTTTAATCACGACTAATCCAGCCAGATCAGTGAGCGTCCTTTAGAGTTGATTACGACCACTCATTTCTTTTGGACGCAAAAACCAGTGTTTTTGGCACCCCAAAAAAGGTTTTTGTGTAGGAGAATCGATGATAATCGGTTAAAGATGTTGATTAATTGAAAAAGTGGCTTACTACAAAGAGACACTACAATAGACCTCTTTAGCTGGTATGGTTTGTTTCCCAATACGGGTCATGTGATAAAACTCTAGAGAACTGCTTCTTTCAAATTTCGTTTTACTCACATGCATATGTACACATAATTTATGAAAAGACAAACTGTCATTCCCCCTGGGACCTTTACTGGGTAAACAGAACATACAAGCAAAAGAGATCTATTAGACTTAAAATTAATTAAAACTTTTACAGCGCAACTTTCCATGGTGCATGATCAAATGCGCTTCACAGCAAGTAAAATAGACTAAAAATGAATAATGAACTAACACTCCATTGAAAGCTCCAGAAAATACCATAACATACCATAATGATCTTTGTTTGTCACCCCAAAATTCTGCATAAGCACTGTCTTCAGTTTCTCTTGGGAGTTAAAATGGCCCCAAGAGAAACTGAAAACAATGCTTATGCAAAATTTTGGGGTGACAAACGAAGAGCATTGTGGTATGTTATGGTATTTTCTGGAGTGGTCAATAAACCTCTTTACCGATACGGCGGCCATATTGAATTAATTTGATTGAAGGAGTATTATAGGATGCCCAGGGGGCATGAGCACATTTTGTTTGTTTTTACGAGCGCCTTTCAGGACATTTTTTCTTAAAATTTTCTTAGAATAAGATTCTAATGGGAAAAAAGATAATTGTGCCGTGTTTGGATGTAATAATCATCGCCTTTTTCTAGCTTAGTATTAGAAATATGGTCTTTCACTGTACATTTCTCGGGAAAAAGGCGATCATGATTACATCCAAAAACGGCACAACGATCTTTTTTCCCATTACAATCTTATTCTGAAAAAACTTTGAGAAAAAATGCCCCGAAAAACGCTCATAAATACAAACGAAATGCGCTCATGCCCCCTGGGCATCGTATAATACTCCTTCAATCCAATTAATTCAATATGGCCGCCGCATCGGTAAAAAGGTGCTAAAAGCCCGTATACCTGTCTGTACTTCAACTCTATCCCGTTAGCGCTGCCATGGTAAATGTACACAGCACCACAGCCTTCTTCTTGCGGAGCCCCGATAGCAACATCTGTTGGTAAAGATTCAGAGTGTCCACCCGGTTATTGATTGACCTTGGTTGAGCCAAGGAAAATGACTGAGGAGCGATGCACAGTGGATGGTTTCAACGAAAGAGTCATGCCATGGTTGGTCAATTAACTCCTGTTGTTATTCAGTGGCACCCAACGAGAATATAGTTCAAAACCACTTAAACATAGCACTGTTAAACGTATTTTGGTATTCAAACGGTAGATATAGGCATATTTTTATTCCCTAAAAGTTTTTCATCTGTTCGGATTTCCTAGCTGAAAGTCTTGCGACCCGAAAATTGTAGGGATCAAAACTTACCTTGTCGAAAATTTCAGCCAGAAAAAAGGCTCCCGAAAATTCTAGGTGACCTTTTTAGGGTAAAAATCAGTTAAAAAGGGGCAATTTTACCATTTTTTAGGAGAGGCAGGCAAGCAAGAAATTTTACAAAAAATGTTCCGAAAATTCTAGATCTCATATCGTCTTCCGAACAGATATTTTCCGAAAATTGACGTTGGGTGTCCCTGGTTATTGCACGATTAATAACAGCGCGAGTTAAGGGGGGATTACAGTTGAATGTTAGGGGAACTGGGGTTGAATTGAGAATGTAAGAAAGAAGGATAGAAGAGGGTATACACGTAAACCAGTCACGGCCCCCCCGGGGGGGGGGGACTCTGCATATGAAAGGGGTGGGGATGCTTGTCGGAAATTTTGAATTAAACCCCTAAAGGAGACCAATCTGGGCGTGGCCCACCCTTTTTGACCCCTAAAAGCGATCATTTTAAACTTTGATTACATGAATCGAGTAAAAAAAAACGAATTGAAAAAATACAATTTTTTAATATTTCTTCGAGTGCAACCCTAAAAGAGACCTTTACGGCTAAATATAATAGTGTTTTGCCCAAAACACCCTAAGCGAGACCAAAATCCGAAATTTACACCCCTAAGCGAGACGACGAGCATCCCCACCCCTTTAATATTCGGAGTCCCCCCCCCCCTCCCCCCGGGTCACGGCCACCTCGTTGTGGTAGTGGACTGTCTGGTCTTTTGTCTATTTATTATTCACTTCCAATTTTAATTTTCAACTACCCTTAAATCCAATGTTTTCTTAATTTTCCATAACTTTTAACATTCGCCCTTCAAAATTTTATTGATTACAATAATAATCACTAAAAAATTTCTCAAAAACTCATCGTTCCAAGAATTTCACAGCACGCAGGCGTTTTTAAGAGAGCTCACTTTTCATCCCTCTCCACAAACAACATTTCTTTCCCATTGTTTTATTTGCGTGCTAAGCGACCAATCAACAGTTGTGAAATGAAGTGTTGATAGGCAAAACACGACTAAAACGTGACCCTAGAGTTACCTTTTTCCTTCTTTTCTTTCTTTCGCCAAGGTTATGCAATGCATGGAGTATTCTAAAATTTGACTAAATCTTACTTTTGCCACTCTGAATCTAACATAATATTTATTAGAGGCCAGAAAGCTTTCCCAGTGTTTCAAGCAGATCGAGTAATTATCAGATTAGCCTGCGGTCAAGGTCAACTTTCCAGAATTTGGAAATTACAGTGTGATTGGCTAAGCTTGGGAAAGGAATGTTGTCTTCGTTTGAGCAGGCATTTGTGGAGGGATGAAAGACGAGCTCCTCTAAAAAAGCCTGCGTGGGAGACTAAGAATTTCAGGAAGTGATTTATTTTGACGAGAGTTTCAAGCAAAAGCGCTCACGTAAAATACAAACGAGGCGTTTAACTGTAATCACCCCTTAACGGACCAATCAGATCAGTAACCAGGCAAGGCGCCTTCCCTCGTCGCGCATGTCTCACGCTGCTTCGTTCTTCCGAGTGGGAAAAAAAGAAAGCCTGTTTTGCAAGCTGGGTGCAGGATGAAGAGCAAGGTGCGGATTTAGGGCGAGGGTGCGGCGGGGTGCGCACCCCCTCCCCCCATGAGATGGCCTGCGGCTTTCTAATACAACTGGTATTCTGTATTAAAATTTGTTTGTGTGACCAGTCAGTTTCGCCATTCGTTAGTGGTGCAACCCCTCCCTAGAAAAATCCTGGATCCCCCTCTGAGCGGTGCGTTTGAATGTTTCCACAATTACCTTGGTATCCATCGATGTTCAGGTCTCCAACAGCAGCAATAAAGTGGCCGAAAAGCGCGCTGACTTTTCTGTCCCCCTCTAGAAAGCTGTCTTGTAAATCGAGTACACCCTGTGGCCAGGAAAAAAAAGAACAACTAAAATTTCATGTACTGATAGATTAAGGGCCTCTTTACATGGAGGTAAGGGACCACAGGTAGGTAAAGTAACCCGCTTAGGTGAGGTATCCTGCCTGTCCATATAATCTCTCATTTTAATTTGATCACGTTTACATGTTAGGTAGGGTAACCCACCACATGTTACCTCACCTATCTGGGGTCCCCCACCTCCAGGTAAACAGGCGCTAAGACTCCATGGAGGAAATAAACGTTGTTGACGAAGAACGAGGTCAAAATGGCTGCATGATGACCAAATTCTTACTCCGCATTTGCATAAAAACGAGTAAGGCCTGGTTAATGGATAATACCCGCTCAGGTAACCAATCAAAGCAAATAAACATCTGCTCGCAGGGCCTCAGTCACTTGAAAAATTTGACTAAACAAATACTACTTAAAGGGTTAAACGACCTCCAACGGATGTAGCCTAAAAAAGAGCAACGATGATGAGAATCAATAAAATGATCTCCTCAGGCAAAAGCATGGATCAATTACCAAATTCTCTCAACTACCGGTAGCTCTTTAAGGAAATATATTGGGGAGATCAGTTTGGGGAATTTATATCTGCATATGGAGAGTTGAAGGGTGAAGGATTTTCATACCGTCAGTCCCTTGCAAAATATAACAAACCTGTCCGTTGTTCAAATAGATGAAGACTCGTCCCTCGTCTTTCACAGTAGTGTAGTACGGAGCGCCCACTAGAATGTCCGTATGCCTGAAGACAAACCAACGTTTGCAGAAATTTTTGTTTTGATTGTTTACGGCCAGGAAGAAATAAAGTAACGTGGGCATTCAAATCAGTCAAACCGGTGTTTGGGAACTTTTGGGAGTGGCCAATCGAGCGATTAATACAGATTGACCGTTGAACACTGGTTTGATTAAAGAGGCTGTGTCACGGCAGTCCAGTTCATTTTGTTTAATTTTTCCAATTACTCGCCCTCAGTCGCCATGGAATTTGAAGTAAGCGAAGAAATTACATGTAAATGACAGAATCAGAGATCCGAGACAACAAATATGTCTCCTGAGCATTATTTTTGAAGTTGCAAGCAGCAGCGATCAACTTAGAAAAACGGTTAGGCTGAATTTAACGGGCATTTTGTAATAACTTCATTTGTCTGAATTTCGTGACACAGCTCCTTCAACACATAAAAATGAGGATGATGAGAAAGTGAAATATCCAGATTGATGGATTAAATGATGTTTCCACTTCTTCTGGTGCCAAAAGAAAGGAAGTCAAAGACCACTGATAAACGCCATCAAAAGTGTACTGATCTATTGGTACATCTTGACAAAGTAAACGTTTAAAAGAGGTGAAGACAATAAAAATTAAGACACAATCCACTAGAAAATTGAGTAATTTTAATTCTCAGTGGACAAAAACCTTGTACCAGAATAATTTAAAGAATATTGCACTCTTTTTTACATTTTTTAGGGCCTAAAGATGTAATTAGTCATCTGTAATGACACCAAAGAAAATTTCTCCTGGGAGTCCGAGAAATGAATGTCAAATTCCCCAAAAATTGTGAAAACACGGGTAAATCTCTGTAAATTTCATATGAGAGATGTAATTTTGTGAAAATTGAAATTCATTTTCTCAGGCTCCCATGGGAAATTTTCTTTGGTGTTATTACAGATGATTTATTACATCTTCAGGTCTTGAAAAATGTAAAAAAGAATGCAATATGTTTTAAATTATTCTGGTACAAGATTTCAGTCCACTGAAAACTAAAATTACTCAATTTCATGAAGGATTCCGTCTTAAACTTGTTGGGGTCTTGGAAGAGGTGCCCGCGACCGCAAAATGGAGGGGTGGCTGCTTAATAAAGATTTGACTTAAAAACCTCTTGGGCAGAACTATCAGAACAAGGCATTTTTGACATTTACCTTCATATCGTAGTACACTTCAGTTAGCAGGTTATTCCATGCAACGGTGCAACTACTCTAGTTTACATTCCATTCGACTAACAATTTCCAGAAATATTGAAAAGAGAGCGAATGGAACAGCAATCGGAAATTAGAAAAAATTTCACGAGTGAACTCTTCAATCGTAAATTCAGTTAACATTAGTTAGCCTCATTGCAGAATTGACTGGTCGATAGCTTTTGTTTACCCATCGTTGGAGCAACCGTGACAAAAGGGATCAAGACAGTTAGGGGCAGCTTAATATAAACTAAGGCGATTGCTGGACGAGCCGAAAATGACTTACCTATCGTTGTTAAGATCCACAGCAAGAACGGCACTGCCATAGTAGGTTCCTGTCTGTAAAAAAAAAAGAAAGAAAGAAAGAAAGAAACAGAGATATTACTGATGGTCAACGACTTGCATAGGTTAGGACCAGGCTCCGTGGGGGGGGGGGGGGGGGGGAAAGAAGGGGGAAGGCGCAAAATGGGATGAACAGCAAAAAAACATCGACGAGCGAAGCGAGCCTAGCGGTGGAATGGAGACTCCACGGATTCCCGTACGGCTCACAGATATTTTTTCGGCGCCACCGCCCCGGTCATAATTTATGTGGGGGAGAGACGATGCAGAACAACACTTCCTGTGCACAAACACTCCTGACCCTCCCCGTAGAGAAGACAATTTCCCACTTGGACCCCCCCACCCCCCCCCCCCCCCGAGTCTCTCACTGTTTTGTCTACTGATGCTCATACACGTGAATTTTTACTGTACTATCACACAATAAAACCACATTTAGATCATGTACCGGTAATCCCGCAGGCTGAGGCAATACCATTTTCACTAACAAGGATTTCGCAAATCTATCATAGGCATAAATGATGACCTGAAAATAAAAATAGAAATGATGACTTAGTGTAGCACAATAGACCTTTTTACCGATACTAGTAATAATAGTTTTCTTAGAATAAGATTGTAATGGCAACAAGAGCCTTGTGTTCCGTGTTTGGGTCTAATAATGATCGCCTTTTTTCCGAGAAATATACAGTGAAAGATTATATTTCTACATCTAAACACCGCACAAGGATCTTTTTTTCCCATTACAATCTTATTCTAAGAAAACTTTAAGAAAAAATGTCTCAAAAAGCGCTCTAAAATACAATCGAAATGTGCTCATGCACCCTGGGCATCCTATAATACTCTTTAAATCGAATTAATTCAATATGGCCGCCGTATCGGTAAAAAGGTCTATTGCACTGGAGAATTGGTGTGGGAGAGTTGTGAGCTTTGATCTTCTAACGTTGTTGTTGCCCAACGTGGACTAGAAGAAAAAGGATTCAGTAAGGTGCTGACAAGCGGCACCTGGTGGCTTCGCCACGGCACGACTTCAGAACAGGGAATTGTTGGTTTTCACTTGACGTCACTAAAATTCAAACTACAGAACTATCGATGCTACCGAGATTTTACATTCACGATGTATTAGAGCAGCTGAAAACTAATTTTCATACAAATTTTCGCTTCAAAAGGGTTCTTGGTTTTGCGATTCTAAGCTTTTGCGTGACGCGGCATTTACATGACGGCCGAGAGAGTTGTCATGTAGATTAATAAAATGACTTATTTCAAGGAATTTTGCTATCTAAACAGTTTATGTATTAGAAAAAGTATTACTTTAATGTTTATGAGTTCCTCGAAGAATAACTTCACGCTTTTGTAGCAAAGCTCGGTAACAGATGTTTCTGCTGGTTTCCGTCCACCAAGTTGGTGCTCATCCGGATGAGCACCAGCATGGCGTCTCCATACAAATCTCTAAAAATTTGGGTAAAATATTTCTTCGGATATCTCGTATACAAAATATTCCTCTGACCTGAATCTTGGCCAGGGTCTTTTACCTCCTTTCATTTCCCAGATTCTGGGCTTTATCTATTAAACGGTTTTGATTTAAAAAAAAAAAAGCTTTTAAAAGATCCCTAAAAGAAATGCTACTCGATTTCTTTGAAACTGAAGACTCCTATATTGATGTGGATACGATCATCGTGAAAATGAAAAAGTAATTCTCTTGTCCTTTATTTTCATTTTATTTTATTTTTAAAATTTCACTTTAATTATTGTCCTTGCATTTAAGTAGAACGTATCTATTTAATGTAAAATGTATATACTTATATAACGCCTTATTTCTTTGTATTTGTCTAGTTTGTTGTAAATTATGTAGCCTGGCCTGCCTCGAATAGCCTCGCTAACTGCAGGCCAGTCCCAATGTATCTTTTGCTATATTTTCAAATTTAAATAAAGTTGAAAGTTGAAAGTTGAAGTTGATCTATTTTGAATGGCGTGACACTGAAAACCAGCAATACGCGAGTATAATTAAATTCTTTAGATTTTTACCTTCCCCTTCACTTTATCAGCCCTGGGGGAGCCGCCAACATATTCTGAAAAGAATAAGAGAAGAAAAGTAAGACTTCAAAATTTTACTTTTACTCTTGGGTACACCAATTGAACTAACATTACTAATGTTTTCTTCATGTCTTTGAGGCGAAAATAGACCTTGTCACGGTTTTCGACGCCATCTTGACGAGTAGGCAAACGCGTGAGAAATTAAAGTGTTTGTATGAGAATCTAATGTCGAATAATTTCCGTAAAACGGCTGTTCTGAAAAAAAATATCAATTGTAAACTAAAGCTACAAAGCAAAGGATTGTCCTAAAAAATTTGGAGGGTGAACCTGTGCTTAAATTTCTCCAGAGGCTTGCTTTAGATTTTCCATATATTTGTCTGTAATTTTCCCGGGACTTTCTTACAGACAAATGTATAGAAAATTTTAAAAAGTGGTTTAGGGTCTTCTAGTGCATGTAGCGCCCTCAAATTTTTTCAGGAGAATCCTTAGGAGTGAAGCTTTAGTTTACAAATCATATTTTTTTCAGAACAGCCGTTATACGGAAATTATTCAACATTAGATTCTCATACAAACACTGTAATTTCTCACGCATTTGCTTAGGGCCTGTTTACATGGAGTGGGGGACCCCGGTCTAGTGGGGTTGGTTTCTTTTGTTTTCTCGCTCTGGGGGACACAAAACAAAAGAAACCTACCCCACTAGACCGGGGTCCCCCACTCCATGTAAACAGGGTCTTACTCGTCAAGATGGCGTCGAAAACCGTGACAAGGTCTATTGGCTAAGGCACATCTGTCAGGGAGCTGCAAAACATGGTTATAACTGGAAAAACTTTATTAAAACGTATTCTCCAAGAACAACAGGAAAAGCATGTCTGTGAAGGAAAAATCATTGACGTTAATTTAAGCTAGGCTTAACAAGTGTAAAAAGCGTCGAAAAAAATCCACAAAGTACACAAATCACAATTAGAGCAAACCTATTCGCCTCCCTTCAGGGTCAGTGAAAGATCCACTAGCCACAGAATAGCCTGAAAAACATGGAAATAAAAGCATAATATCGAAAATGCTCGAAGATGTGTAATATTCAGTTAACAGTGTGCTTTTTGAGACTAGGACATCTTGTCTCCAAACTTGATGTCCCTCAGAAAACACTTATCTTTTAACCCTTTAAAAACTAAGAACAAAATCTGAATTCTCATTTGTTGCCCCCATTCATTTTCTACTGAAGTAGCGGGGAGAAGTTGATAAAATATCAAACAAATTCATCTTGTGTGATGATGTCCGTAATTCTCATGACCACTCTGTTTTACAGAGCAGTAATATCACAAGGAGAAATTTGAAGCTGATCACTCTTAAGGGCTTAAAGGGTTAAATGGACATTTCGCCCTTTCTAGTTATTAAACTTGAGAAACTCATTCATTATAAGTTGACACGAGCTTTAAAGAGTAGGAAGCTTCGTTCTAATTTGTTCTAAATCATTAAGGCAAACCAGGGGCTTATTACTTCTTTCTGGGTAAACATATTATCCACGCAAGCAAATGAACAGAGAGCTGCTAAGGAATGGGTTTTTTAGAGAGAGAGTGAGTGAACTACAGCAGCAGCGAAGGCTAAACCTTAGCCTGCGTGGCAGGCGTTGGAAAGGAAAGCGAAAGGGGGTTTTGCGCTCGAGGAGGGAGGTTTACCTCCCTCCCTCCTCGCGCACCCCTCGCGTTTCTCTAGTCGCGCGCCCCTCGCGTTTCTCTCACACCTAGAACTCCCTTTCCCTTCCCTTTCAAACGCCTGCCACGCAGGCTAGCTAAACCTTAGCCTGCGAACAGCAGACTTATTTCCGGTCCTCGCTTCTCTCTCTCCGAAACTCCGAAAAATAGCAAGCTATTTTCGGAGGGAGAGAAGCGACGACCGGAAATGCGTCTGCCGTTCGCAGGCGCGCTAAACCTTCACGATAAGTGAAAAAGAAGTCTGACTGTAAGCCAAGAGGGTTTTTTCGGAATCCATCAGGAAAATGAGTAATATTAATTTTCAGTGGACAAAAAAATGTACCAGAATAATTTAAAGTACATTGCATTCTTTTCCACATTTTTCAAGGGCTAAAGATGTAATTAGTCATCTGCAATAACACCAAAATAAATTTCTCGTGGGAGCTCGAGAAAATAAATGTCAGATTTCACAAAATGAAATTTTACACATGAAATTTTTAGAATTTACCTGTGTTTTCACAATTCTTGTGTTCGTTCGTTCGTTCATTGATTCATACATCTTCGTAACAGAAACTACTATGAGAGCAAATAGCAAACTATTTGATCTATGATCTACAACAATAAAATTGTTGTAAATTACCCTTTGCAGTTTTCCGCATTCGCGAGATTTACCCAAAAACCTGTCTCCCGTGTGATGCACAACGTTTTGCCTATGAAAGCTCCTGCCTTCTTGGCGTTCTCATTACCATCATGTATGGCGTGACGGGTACGTTCGCCTACGAGTCGCTTCGCTAACGTCCTTTTCGCTTACGTCTTAAAGGAGTTGTGTCACGAAATTCAGCCAAATTAGGACATTACAAAATGCCCGTTAAGTTAAGAGAAACATAAAAATAACCGCTTAAAACTTTAAAGGAAGGTTAAAATAACATAACAGGAACAACAGATGTCATGGATGGGCAAAACTGAAGAAGATTGAAACGGATTGAAATTAGGATTTTTTAAAACTGTTCAGCCTAACAGTTTTTCAAAGTTGATCCCTGCTGCTTGCAACTTCAAAAATAATGCTCAGGAGACATATTTGTTTGTCTCGGATCTCTGAATTTGTCATTTACATGTAATTTCTTTGCTTACTTTAAGTTCCACAGCGATTGAGGGCGAGTAATTGGCAAAATTAAACAAAATGAACGGGACTGCCGTGACACAGCCTCTTTAACTTGTCCGCTAAAGAAACGAAACGCACGATACACATGTAGTACACATCGTTCTTTAAGCCATTGATCAGGCGAAAAAAAGTAAGGGAACTGACCTAATAAGTTGGCCAAACAACTTAACAGGTAAGCGAAAAGAACGTTGGCTGAACGACCGTAAATCCATTAAATTAAGACTCACCCATGTAGTCTGAATCATAAAGTTGATCTACCACAGATCTGAAATACTCTTGGTTACTTGGTTCTTTGAAAAACAGTACACCTGAGGAGAAATTCAGAGTGATTAGAGCGGTTTTCATTTGAGTGTCGAAAAGTAATTGGTTTTGCACTTTCTACACGATGCGATTGGCTTAAAAGATTCGCGCCACCTTTTCATCCAATCAGAAGTAAAACCAAAGCCAATTGTGACGCGCTCGCATGCATTTTCCCGCGCTTTGCGTCAGCCACATGTAATTACTTCGAGTTTTGATTGGTTCAATGTATTATCTGTGTCCTATGTGATTGGCCAGAGTAATTACTTTAGTTTTGGTTTTACGACACTCAAACGAAAACCACTCTAACTCACAATAGTATAACATTTAAACTTATTTCAGGGAGCTCAACCCAGACATACTGAAGACCGGGGGGTGGGGGGGGGGGGGGGGCGGGTATTCGACCAATGAGCCACTGAGGGTTTGAAACATGTAACACCTTCGACTTAATTACCCTGTTCGGGACAGGACCAGAGCCAAAATTCTCCCTCTTTTTTTGGCAATTGCAATAGAGCAAATTTACGTTATAATTATTCCTTTTTGGACCTCGAGTTAGTGTCCTCTTTAGCGAGAGTCCGTAATAGCGGAAATTTATTTCAGTCAAACGTCTGTAATTTGTTTCTACCGGGGATTTAGCTGCTGTCCGTTTTATCGGGGTGTCCGTTATAGCGAGTTGTCCTCAAGGCGAGATTTGACTGTAATTAGGACAGACCAGAAACAGACTCACTGACTCACTCACAAAAAATTATATACCCTGTTTAGGACAGACTCGCGCAAAATAAATACTCTGTTTAGAACGGAGGCGACAAAAACCATACCCTTTCCAGCGGCACATCCCCGAAAAGGCCATCAAGATTGTCTAGTTTTTACCGTAATTCTGATCATAAAAACTTCATCCTAAAATATCTCGATACCGCTCTCATAGATTTTGCTTAAACTTCACGAACATCGAGGAAACTACTGGAGGAAAAAGCTCCAGTAAACGATTTTGGAAGGCCAGTTCCCAGTGCCGAGAAATACGGCTGCAAGTAAAATAGATAATGGCGTCAATTCGTTGCTATGACAACTCTGATGTCACTGTAACCCTGACAATAAAAAATGTTCTTCTTAATCTGATAAAGCTGTGGTGGTCAGGGTGTTGGTAATGTTTCCAAATCTTTGTTAATGACGACCTAGCTTATGCTCAAACATGGGAGGTATTGACCCCGGAAAACACCACCGAGCCACCTTAAAAGTTGCAAGTACTTGCCCTGCAAGAAATTCTACATGTCCCAGACTAACGGCCGGACGGGACTTTTTTCAAGCCCTGTGATGATGCTTAACTTTGTCATGATTTTCAAATGAATTGTATCTGTCATTGTAATCCAATAAGAAATTTTTTTGTATCATCTTCGGTCTTCGGGTATATTAGCCTGCGAAAACATCCGTTTCTCTTCGCTCTTCGCCGCTGGGGACGTTTCGCGCGGAGGAACGTCTGCGACTTAGCCTGCGTAGCTGGCGGTATTGTGTGGGTATTGTGTGGTATTGTGTGGCCGCTCGTGACGGCTCCGCCGTCAAATCTCACTCGACTACTACACAATACCGCCAGCTACGCAGGCTATCTGCGATTCAGCGACAGAAATTTCATCCAGACGACGTAAAATCTGTCCGGAATCCGGTCAGAAGCGCTGGTTGGTCGACAGAGAAGTTACATTGTTTTAGCGATTGTTTACGAATGACAGTCTTGACAGACAAAAGACAAAAGGCCACAGAGGTCAAATGTAAATGTGAAGAATCTCTGACAAAACAGTCAACATTTGTGGATTATAGTCTTCTCTAGAAGAAGTATTTGAGTTTTGCTGGAGCTCTTTAGCAGGTGAACACAACACTTTACCAAAATCGACCAGAGGATACATAAAATTGGACCAATTTATATTTGAAACCCCATGACTACCGGATTTATTATGTAAACATTGATTTGCGTCATCAGTAGGGAATTTCTGCCGCTGAGTCGCAGACGTTCCTCCGCGCGAAACGTCCCCAGCTACGAAGAGCGAGGAGAAACTGATGTTTTCGCAGGCTACGGGTATATAAGAAGAAGAAATCGAAGCAGGGAATAAACAGGGACCTTAAGATCCCAGGACGGCGACTGCAGCGAAAACGTCGCTGAAAAAGTGAATTTACGCTCTTTTAATCTTCATCGCGATTACCTCAAGTCACTAACTTTGTCAAATATAAGTGAACCCTCCTAAAGTTGAACTCCTAAGAACCATATCCAAGTTCAGAAAGAGAGAGGAAATTTCGTCGTCGCTTGTGTACTTCCTCTGTAAAACGTGAAATTAGTCATTTTTCCCTCGCAGTCGTGCAGCGACGGCAAAGAAATGTACAAAAATGCTTGATGCACGTGCAAAATTGTTGTCTTGGTTATTAAACCTCTTTTACTTTTTTGAGGTTCTCGTTGCCGTCGCCGTTTTCGGATCTTAAGGTCCCTAATTTTTACTAGGATGACGGCTCGAGTCACGCCGAAACATATCTTCAAAATGCTGAATTGTGTGTCCAAAAATATATTTTAATTAGCTACCGTAAAATTCCGAAAATAAGCCCCTCCATGTATAAGCCCCTCCAAATATAAGCCCCCCAAACCGGTAACGCGAAAAATCGTCCGTTAAATCGCCCCTCCAAATATAAGCCCCCCGGGGGCTTGTACTTGGAAAATTGCCCTCAAATACAAAGTAAAACAAAGCAAAAACAGTAAATTTACTTCCAGCTATAAGGCTAACTCAATCGATTTTGAAACGCAAATTTCCCTCCGTAGATAAGCCCCTCCAAAAATAAGCCCCTAAAAAAGGGCGTTTGAATAATATAAGCCCCGGGGCTTATTTTTGGAATTTTACGGTATCTACATTTGTATTTATCACAGGGAATGAACCAAAGGCTTGCCTGTAAAACTTTTGGCTCCAACGGCGCCGATGAGAACCTCTTGTCCATCATGAGTAGTGTACTCTGCACTGAATCCGGCTTGACAGTAACCAAAGTCTCTGTTACTTTTTAGCTCTAAAAATGGAATTTTATACGGTTAGGTTTACGGTTATCGCGCTACCAAGAAGTCGACTCGCCACCAATGAATAGCTCTGAAATAATTGACAAGGTTTTAAAACCTAGGATTACTTAACCTAAGATTTTCGTCAAGCTTATTCAAATTTAAAGTCGATCCAAATTCAAATGTGCCGATCCTAATAGATCATTCCTTACGTCGTAAGCTCTTGTTAATGCAAATAACAATAATTAATAAATACACGTATAGGTTCTGTGAATGTAAACTTTGACATTTGAGAGATTACAAAACTGGCAGAAACATTTCACAACCACTAGTCATTTCTTTGAAATATAAAAATAAAGTAACGGTTAAGAAATTTCCGTTCATGAAGGTTCAAAACAATGTTATGCTAATTTCTATTCCTGGTGGCGATTTCATTGGTGGAGAGATAGTTTGGTGCCGAGATGACCAGATATCGATGGTCAATAGAAACATTAAGTTCGTTCACACCCAGAGTAAATGATGGAGCCGTGGAAGGTAGCTCTAACTTTTGAGTCTGTGGATGAAATCCTAAGGTGTTACCATTCAAATGAAACCTCTTCAGCAGTACTTTCACATGGTACTATTTATTTAGTATGTCTTTCTAACTTTTGAGTCTGTAGATGAAATCCTATGAAGTGATGAATGGGTTAACTGACTGGGGTTAGGCAACCGTTAATTTAAGGATTAGCGTTAAGCACTTTTAGAGTTAAACACTCATTTACAATGGTTAGAGTTTCTTTTTCTGTGAGTCTTACTGCTTTTCAATTTTTGTTGTTGTTGTTTTTGCGTGGCTTGCACTGTGTCCTAACTCCATTTGGACCTTCTATCATGTAAAAATTATGTACAGCACAGCATTTGGAGCAAGAGTGATTTAACCTTTTAAGCTCGCCTGCACTCCTTAACGCTTATTACTAATCTAGTACTTATTTTGCAGTTACCACTTGAACAGGGAGAATGTATCTCATTTGGTGCAGCTCTATAAAGGTCATTCTCAAGCCCATGACATTGTCCAAGAGGCCAGAAGTCATTTATTGATTTAAATGAAGTTGTTCGTAAAGCGTACCTGGGAGCACAAGCCTAGGTAAAAAAGGTACAGGTTAGAAGTTGTGATAATTCTTGATACTTCCTACTACAGTTTGTAACAATGTTGATTACTCTTGGGGCTTAAGCAGGTATCAAAGTCATCTCCAATTGATGAGCTTGGGAACTGGGGCCTAAAAGGTTAGCAGGGGAGGCCAGATGCAAAAAATAAGGTAAGGAGGTAACCAGGCAATCCTGGAAGCAGAAACCACCACTGCCAGCAGCCGCTAACTGGCACCGTCACACTGAGAAAATACTCAGTGGAAAACATACTTACCAAGTGACATTCTTACCTGCGCACCCACACATGACAGCAGGGAGGGAAGAAGGAATCCGCAAAGATTTGCAATGTTTGGGAGAACACAAATAAAAGTTATTTTCCTGTACTTTTCCTGACCGAATAAAAGAAGCTATCAGTAAAACATTTCTGAGTGGGACTTGACTCTTTCAGTGAGCATTTACAGGTACTTTGGTTTGCATGTAACTTGTATTATTTAGTATTGAGAGCAACAAGTAGGCATACCACAGATTTTCAAGTCCTGGCTAACCTAAGTATCCATTACTACTTTGTATAGATAAACTGAAAGATATTATCATAGACAGTGAGGCGGAGGGGGCTGGGAGAGCTTTAGCCTTAGCCTCCCTCTCCTAAGCTTCTCCAGTCAGTCAGCCCCTCCACTTAAAAATGTTCCACTATCAATGATTATTGAAGAAACTAGTAAGGTGTTAAGTGCATGTCTGTGCTTCGGCTGAACTGATTTTATGGTGGTCAACAGGTGCAGTTCTTTAAAAGTTGTCTCAGTTGTCTAAGTTCACCATCATTCAAATTCTTCATTGGCCAGTTGAATGTGTATTCGCAATAACTGTCACTGTCTGGGAAAGGTGAATGAACATAGTTGATACAGCTGGCTTTGTTTGCAAGGTGTCTTAAATCCGGCTAACTTTCGACGCTGCTAAAAAAGATGTTTTAAAGGCACCTCAACCACTCAGCCATGAGAAATTTATAAAATGACTGATAAGATAAACCTTTTGTGTGAAAATACTATGAATTCTAGAACAATGTTGTGGCTTAAATCTGCAAAAAGATGTGAATCATGGAGATCCGTCTAGCTCAACAGTTTTCTTGTAACTGAGCTCCTTGATAATTTACCCCATGATCCTTTGCGAACTGCTGTCCAACCTCCTCTAGGTTAGCCCCAAAAGAACATGACCAAAGAGTTCTTTTTCTACCTCCTGACAAATGATTTTAGGTCACCAAAAGGCAACTTTGAATAAAGGTGAGTTTGAAGCGTACTCATTACAACATCTTTTACCATTTATGTTACATTGTCCATACCATTGCTTTGCCATCCTTGCCGGTGCTAGTTACCACTGCTCCTAGCCACATACCCTCCTTCTCTTCTCTTTTATAGTAAGAGTTGCCAATTTTTATCTCATCTGCCGCTAAAAATGATCACAAAGAAGAAATGTAAAAAAAACAAAAACAAGAACAAACTCACACTTTACCCTGAAATTATAGAGCTTTAGCACCAATGACGAAAATATCACTTTTAAAATGAATTCACATTTTTTCAAACTATGTACATCATGTTTATTCCAATTCAGTGAAAATGTCACATGTAGGGGAAATTCCCTGGAGTTGATTTCTTGGGGACCGCACTCAAGTTAAGAAAGAGAAAGAAAAATTTGTTGTCGCTTGTTTATGTCCTGCATAAAACATGAAACTAGGTATTTTCACGTCATAGTCATGCAGTGATGGCAAAGAAATGTACAAAAAAGCATGATGCTTGTGCAAAACTGTTGTTTTGCTTCATAAGCCTATTGCTTTTTGAGCTATTTTGAAAAAATAGCTCATATGTCAGTGGTTTGAGCATATGTATATTTGTGCCTTTGTATCTTTGTATGTTCAGATGTTTGTTGCAGGGGCCAATAAGGTTGAAGGTACTATGCGTTGATGCATAGGTACCAATTATTAGATTTTGGCATCTAACATGAGATTCACTTGGCTTAAGGTCAAACAAGGGCACTTTAAGACCGCCATTTTGATTCTTCACATTTTTTTGTCTTTTTTTACGGCTAAAGGTGTTTAGAAGCATAACACTGAAATATCTTTATGATTCAAATGCTGAGTACAGTGAATGTGGGTGCTGTTTCAAGACATTTCCGACCTAATTCGGCTATCGTGAATAGTATAACGCATATATTTCATATTTTGAGTTCTGTTTCACCAGCTTCAAGGTAGAGTGGAAAAGATTATATATTTTTCAAAGTTGCTCCAATGAAAACAATAATTGAAATCTAGATATGGACTTTAATTCTGGAGTATGCGACCTATATAGTTTAAATTGTGGTTTTAGAAGTCTGAAAGGCAAAGCAAGTATTGGTAATCCTGTAAACAAGCATTATTCTCTGAGGCCCTGCCAGGGTAAATTCCGACAAGCGACATGGCCCAAAAAGTAGCGACAATGCGTAAAATGAAATCACAACAAGAGACAACCTTCCTCGCCCAAAAAAGAAATATATTTCAGCAGTTTGATGATTTTCTTGGAAGGAAATCAAATGTTAGGCTATCAACCTTAACATTGCATTAAGCATAATTTAATTATTGTAGACATTGTAAAGCTGAGGTAATTTCGAACAATCGTTTGAGCAAATTTTGTAGCAAACAATTTGCATTATTTTACATATCAACTGTAAAACGGACAAAGTCCAACACCTTCATGTGCAAATTGTGTGCATGAGTTATTTTAATAATCCTTCTTACTGGATTACTGTGTGATAGCTCGAATTCCCTCATGTACGGACCACGCTAGGGGCAAATTCCAACACTTTCATGTGGAAACGTGTGACTGTATATCTCATGCAGACTTGCTTTTCACAGTAGTTTTGTAACTAGTGCCTTAAGTGAAGGCTCTTTTCTTTTAAGAATCAATAACTTACAACACTTTTAGAATCAAGACATCAGAGTTAAAGACTGTTTCATTAAGTAATATTGCACATGACAACCTCGTGAATAATGATGATACAACCATGGTGAAAGTAAATAATTATTATTTTGATCAAGAGAAACAAAATTTAGTTCGAGTTAGCAGGGAATTCGAGTCATTGAAGGTTGAGTTACCGGAGTCATGTTAGAATTCATTGAACATGGGCTATCTAAAAAAGAACTTAAAGGGATATTTAAAATTCTTAATTAATAAAAAAAGGAATATTATTATCCCAGACAAAGCAAAATCTGTAAAAACAAGTATCAAAAGGTATAACACTAAATTTCATAGACCAGATGTTGTATGATCTAGGGAATCTTCAGGTAAAAAAAAACAAAGGCTGGGACCAAGAGTACAAGGTGGTATCTAGCTCAAACACTATATTTTCTAAGGAGAGACAGAAACCACCAAAGACAGTGATTTTGTTACAAATAGTTTTGGTGAGTCCCAGTCCAAAACCAATGAGTCCCAGTAAAAATAAAAAAGAGTCCGAAATTGAAAATGCTTAGGTCTTTATGTAACCAGACAGCTAATCTGAAGACAGACAGCTCCAAAACTCTGTATTGCAGTATACTGAAATTAAAATTTAGTACTTCTTTTTAAAAGCACAACAAAGGCTAAAAGAAATATGCATCGCTAAACAACTGCCATAATAACTGTCACAGAAGTTACATGAATGGGATATTTCTACAAATACACATGTTATTCGATCGATCAATCTTCGAATTGTTTCGCATCTTTGGGGATTTCTATGTGTCAGGGATGCAGGACACAGAGGTAACAAAATCACTGCAAAGAGGAGGTGAAAACCAGGAGAAAGACATACCAGAAATGGGAATTAAGATAAATGCTCTGGTTTTTCCTTGCGAAAGACAGTAACCACCTAGGAAGGGTGTTCCAAAACAACAGCACGGGGTACAGACAGTTAAAGAAAGCATAGGTGGGTACACTATGGAATAAGATTTTCACTGCGATGCTTTGCTCAAATTTACATCCTTTTTAATTGGGTTACCTGTGGCTTATATAATGAGCTCTCTCCATCTAAAAACAACAAAATGGTGGATGGATCACCTTGAAGGCATTGCATTCTTACATATGTATCCTGCCCATGTGAAAGCTCATTTGACTTTTGATGAGGGGTCATTTCCAGATAAAAAAAAAATAACAGACTTTTAATGAAAACTACATTCTCGCATAGGGTTATTTCAGGCCAGATTTCTGGATTTAGTGCCATGCAGTGAAAGCCAAGGAAGCCACTTTAGAGCTAGTATATTAGTCTTATTCCCAAATACAGTTTCAAGAGCGAATGTGCCATCTCTATCTCTGTCTCTCTATTTCTTGGGATAGGAGTAGCTAGGACTAGCCATATGCCCAGTAGAGAAAATATTAGAACACTGCAGCCCACTTTCTCGGACCTATTTGACTAAATTGATTAATTCATACTCATTAATATACGAGTCAAAAGATCTCTGACATGCACTTGCACTTTTTATTTGAGTGTCAATGTATTTAGCACGGAAGTGCTAATTGGGGACACTATTTTTACGTCTCCTAATGGAGACGGGACTGCCATTTTACGTGGTCATCCGAGCCACGCGAAGGTCTCGCCGCTTGCAGTGCAAAGGAAGTACCTTCATTTCTCAGTCATTTTAAGACCCTGAGTAATGGTCCAGCCCCGGGAATCAAGCCCACGACCTCCAGCTCTGCAGTCAAACGCTCTACCGACTAAGCTAATCCTGCCATTTCCCCTATAGAATTTAGACATGAAAACTGGATTCTTCTTTTATGCCAAAGATCTCTCAGGATCTGAAGATGCACACTGATGCTGCCTCATTCCTTGCTCTCTATCCGCAGATTGGCTATGACCGTTAAAACTGATAATGTGTGGTTCCAGAAAATATCCAGACCTCCACCAGGAGGAAATTGGAAATTCCAGGGGAGTGGGGGCATCAGAGGCCCAGGAAATTCCAGAGGGGAGGGGGGTTGGACAATAAAATCACTTTCTGGGGGTAAATACCATTTCATTTTCGACCTGAGTTCGAACATTGCTTCTTACCGAACTGTTAGATCATTTTTAAAACATAAATAACTTGAAATTTATCATTTAAGATTGTTCCTTTTGATCTTAACCAGGTTTCCTTTCTTCCAAAAGCGTTTTGGATGTAATTTCAAAGGAATTTGACCAACTAAAACTCGTTTTATCGCAGGCGGTCGCATGCTCATTTATTCGGCCGCCATTACTCGTTACCAGTCTCCCTTATGACATCAACGCGTGCAACACATCACGTTGTGTCAGTCGATCGATGGAGGAACCGTAGAGTGGCAATTTTACTTCACGAAGTACAAACTATACATTGTAACCACTTTAGAATGTAGAGTTGTTATTATCGTTTTCATTTTCCCGTAATTTTGTGGTTGAAGATGTGGTATGTTCATGATCGAACTCTCGCTCGCTGAAATGGTGTTGATTTCAGCAAACATTACGGCCATCGCGCATAACGCACGTCGCATCAGTAAATTGAACTTGGTTTCCCTTCAAGATGCAGGGGGTCTTCATTGTTATGATTTCAGAAGTCAGAGTTTTTATTCTTCTCTTTGTTTTGCCTTAATTTTGGGGCTGAAAGTTTGACTTGTTCACAATATACATTACGCCTACCTTACGCCCATGAAGACAAATAACAAATCGTAACCTTGCCCTGATTTAGGTAAATTCATAAAAACAACCGACTTGTAACTTTATCTATTTCATTTAAAGTTAGGGATGAGCAAAAACTGCAGATTAGGTTACTTTGTGGTGGTGTAGTGAGTTTTAATGTTGCGAGATCACTCAAATAAATGGAAACAGAAGCATACAAGCTTCTGATGGAAACCGTTACGTACTAACCATAAAATGCCTCATTCTTTTACTTTAATAGTCTTTCTTCGTGAAAATGAACTTTTCCAGAGGGGTTGGGGGTCTTTGTCACACTTGTGGAAATTCCGGAGGGGTGGGGGGGCCATCGGTTCCCTGCAAAAATGGAAAATCCAGGGGAGTGGGGGGGTCCTAAGTGAGATTCCCTCCGTGGTGGGGGTCTGGATATTTTCTAGAACTACACAATTTCACAAGCAGTTCAAGAGAGGATCCACACCTACGGTGCTTGCCACAAGTTGTCAGAGATACATACAGATTAACCCTTTCAGCCCCAGTATTCACTTTCAAATTCTCCAAACTGATCTCCATACATTTCCTTAAAGAATGAGTTGAGAGAATTTGATAAAAGATCAAGGCATTTTTACTTGGGTGATCATTCTATTAATTCTCTTAACTTATCTGTTGACAATGTGTGGATATTGTTAGGAGAAAATTGATCCTGGTCGCTATTGGGACTTAAAGGGTTAAGTACTGTAGAAAAGCTAATAAAGTTCTACACTTACGTTTATTATCAATTTCAATTTCGTCACATGGGCTGTTTCCAGGGTATTGACATCTGAATGCTGCTCCATACCTTACAAGATTTGCACCACCAGTTCTAGCAGTTACATTACTTCTTGGAGCTCCAACTATTACCCTGTAGGAGGAAATTATACACTTCAATCAGCATTCATGAAAAAAGATAAATCAGTGACGAAGGGAAGTTGCAAGCCTAACACTTTCCATTTATTTAATTATTTATTTCTTTAAGATTTATTTTTTTATATTTTTTCTTCAAATGTGTGACTGAGAGAAGAGAGTCAAAATAGCCACCCATCCAAGCGAACCAACAATGGTTTCTGATACACCAAGAAACCAGTGCTTTGGACTCTGTTTCAAGATGACAATAATAATAATTTCCATTATTTACCCTCGGCACTTATTTTATAGCACTAATGCTAGTGGTGCCAAGAAAATACCTGAAACAAAATCTCAATCAAACTTAACAAGGTTAAGAATACCAGGCCGGGGGCAAAATGGCTATTTACAACTGTAGTCGAGAATTTTAACACAGGACTGCCAAGAACAAATCCAGCTAGTGGTCAGAGCGGGACTTGAACTCTGGGCCTCTGAATTGCAAGTCTAGTGCTCTAACCACTCAGCCACACTGCCTCTAGATGTGTGAAGGCATTGCAAAGGACATTGTGTTGCCTTTTGGGGTGACACACTTCGCTCTCACAAAGCCTTACTCCACCCAGGTGTATAACTAGGTACCAACAAATTAAGACGGAATCCACCAGGACATCGAGTAATTTTGATTTTCAGTGGACAAAAATCTTGTACCAGAATAATTTAAAGCATATTCATTCTTTCTTACATTTTTCAAGGGCTAAAGATGTAATAAATCATCTGTAGTAACAACCAAAAAAATTTCTCATGGCCCAAGCCTGAGAAAATGAAAGCCAATTTCACAAAATTACATCTCACTCATAAAATTTTTAGAATTTTACCTGCATGATCAAAATTCTTGTGAAATTTGACATTTATTTTCTCGGACTTCCACGAGAAATTTTCTTTGGTGTTACTACAGATGATTTATTACATCTTTAGCCCTTGAAAAATGTAAAAAAGAATGCAATATTCTTTAAATTATTCTGGCCCAAGATTTTTGTCCACTGAAAATTAAAATTACTCAATTTCCTGATGGATTCCATCTTAAATACTGGCAGTAACCCTGTGACCGACTGGCAAAAAGAAATATTCCTAGTCATTTCATAACCAGGTTAAGTTCTGACTTGAAAAGCCCCCTCCCCCTCCTCCCTAATGAGTGAAATGAATGGTTAGGGACATGCATATAACCTTCCCCTCCCCTTCCCCCACCCAAGTGATTCCCCTGTCATGTAAAATGACGTAAAATCACTTTCAGGAAGGTTTACATAGCGCAGTGCCTCAGTAACAGGAGTGTTGTTAAAAAAGAGTCAAGTCTTGCTTGCTTGGAGATCAGATGAGATATGATGAGGCAATTAACCCTTTAAACCCTAAGATCAAAATTTGAATTCTCATTTGTTACCCCTAGTCATTTCCTACAGAAGTAGTGGGGAGAAGTTGATAAAATATCAAACAAATTCATCTTGTGTGATCATGTCTGTAATTCTCATGACCACTCTGATTTACAAAGCATTGGTATCACAAGGAGAAATTTGATGGTGATCACTCTCAGGGCTTAAAGGGTTAATTCAACATGAAACCGGATTTACTCGCTAAAAGTTTTTCACTTCCTTCTTTATTGATGGTCAAGTATTCTTCACTATACTTACTATTTGTATCGTATTTGATGATGATTGAGAATGCATGTAATGCACGAAAATCACTTTGAGAGAAATTACATCATTGCCAGGGACTAAAAACATGATGAACATGGTGCATCATTTCAATCATCGCCAAAAAATAAACCCCATGCTCATCACAAGACTCATTTTTATAGCCTCAACATCGACGTTTTCACTGAAGTATTCACTTGTTCCAAAGTAATCAATGCTTTCAAACGATAGAATTTGTGGACCGACCTGTTCAGGAAAAGCTCTACATCTTTCGAATCAATCCTTCCTATGTAAGATTTCTTCACAAAATAAAGCATGGTGCTGTGACACATGGCAATTCTTATCCCCAGTTTCCTCAGTCTACACTAGGAACGCCTGGGAACACGAGCCCCTTTCAGCACAGACACACTCAAAAAACAAGAAACACTTGCATTTTCTGAGTCTCGCAGCTAAAGCAAAGGAGACTAATAATGATGTCAATACCACCATTTCTGGGGTCTCTTCACATTTATCCAGTTGTTTATCCAAGTGTTCAAGTAGTTGCCTTAAATGGCACTACTCGCTTCTATCAGCACTAAGAAACGACCTTTATAGACATTAGCAGACAGGGCCCAGTTGTTCAAATGCCGGTTAGCACTAACCCGGCATTAAATTTTAACCTGGAATTCTTTTTCTTTTTATCAAAAGCACTCTCTCATATAATTTTCTCTATTCTTTTTAGAGTATCCAATCATCAAATTGTAAGTAAAGAGAATGAAACTGAATTTGCTTTTTAAGCTCTCATATCTGAGTTCAAATTTCGCACTAACCCTGGGTTATCTTAACCCAGCTTCGAACAACCCAGCCCAGACGTATTGCACTGAATGCCAGCTACCCCTTTGACACAGAGATTTTGATAATGATGTCAAAACCACCATTTCTAGGGTCTCTTCATGTTTATCCAGTTTTTTATCCAAGTGTTTAAGTAGTTGCCCTAAATGGCCTTCGCTTCTATCATAGTTATTAGAGGAGACTGGTTATGAAAAGCGGCAAACATCAATGATAAAAACAACAGTGCTGCAGTTTATGTTGGAAGCACCCTGAAAGTGCACAATCCTTTGTTTTCTGTTGGCAAATCGTTACGGAATAAATTAATGCAACTTTTTTATTGGTCAATACAATCAAAATGATAGGAATTCTTTTGAACGTTGTGCACTTTCAGGTCCACAAAAACATATAACAAAGGAGTCTGACAGGTTTCATAACCATTCCACTCAATTAACTATGCTTCTATCAACAATAAGAAACGACCTTTAATTTATGGGCATTAGCAGAGAGATGTAATACACTGTATGCCAACTACTCTTTTGACACGGAGATTTTGAAACCGATGCGAATATGAAATATTTTTTCAGCATTTAATGCATTTCAGCAGACATTTTTTGGATTCTTAAAACATCTCATTTCCCTGTTCATTTCGTATAAATGTGTCTGACAGTTTTAATAAGTGTGCCGCCCAAGTATTAGGCTCATGTGTTTTGTTAACCATTAAAATGTAAAGTTATCGTATTACGGATATCAAGGAATGAATATTTAGTATATACGGCTTATCAAAATGATTTGTTATACTCCACAGTAAAGTAAAGTTAGGCAATTAAATAACAGAGAAAAATAAATATTCTTTGAAGCCGCTTTAGTACAGAGGGTTGGCTCAACTGGACCGGATCATACTCTACAATCACGCACGTTATGCTTTATAATAAGTCATGAAATGTTAGTACATACAACTTTCACTTACCAGTAGAAGCTTCCATCTGAGTGAAGAGCTACAGAATATCCAAAATATTCACTCTTTTGAGGTCCAGAGAAGATAACGGGTTTCTTAATATCGATATTAAAGCCATAGATAACCAGAGATTGAAGGAAACAACAAGCCACTATGCGAAATAAAAGGTCAAACTCCATGTTGTTGGTTTTGCTTGAAGTATTTGTAAACCTAATCAAGTGTTTCCCGATGTAACCACGATAACTAGCCAAATTATTTCGGCGGCAGTCCTCTGTAATAAAACTATTAACTGCTGTGATCTGACCAGGCTTGTCTTCTCCAAAGTTCTTTCCTTAACAGGTCGAAGTCTCTCTTTCGCCTGGTTACGGTGTGCGCAGTTTTCCGTTGTTAGATTGTTCCAGCCCTTCCCTTACGAAAGCACAAAATAAGAATGACCTTTTCAATTCAATGACGTCTAAACAGCTATTACTCTAAAAAAGAACAACCGGAACTTGTAGACTGCGTTCCTCCGCAAAAACATAGCACGTTTCATGAATCTTCCCAGGATTCCCTTAGAACTAACAGACCCCTCCCGGCCCCACCCCTATCGAATGGGTAACGCCATCAGCCAAATGGAATGCTTTGCAAATGAATGTGTCATCGTGACGTTATAACTCGACGCATGATTTAGCCTGGAGGAGGGGACGTCTGCGTCTGTACACAGGCTAGTTGACGTTTAGAAAGGTTAGGTTTATGAGCACGGACAGGAGAGAATAATTTTTGGTACGGGTATCTAACAGTTTTCGAAACCAAAATAAAACCCTCCTTAGTCTACATGAAAGTGAAGGTCTAAACCATAAACTGACGTAAACCGTTGCTATTTGCTTTTAGCGTATCAGTAAATAAATGATAATGAGTTTGAAAGCAAGACTCTTCCTGACTAAGTTCCTGTTTAGACGGCGTGCTTTTCATGAGCCGAACCTAATTCGAATTAAGACCGACGCAAATTATTTGGACCGGCTGAATTGATTCAGACGCCGATCTTAATTCCAGCAGAACTAAATTCAGAAGGAGAAAAATGCTTATTTCGGTCAAACTGCTCAGTAATTTATGCATTAGGTTAGGTAAATGAAAAGTTCGGCGTCTGAGTCAAAGCCGTTTCAAAGACGCTCCAAAGGCCAAATTCCCGGCCGGGCTAGGCTAAAAGAACGGCTGAGCCGTTGCAAATTGAAACGGGCGTTCCTAATTGATTTAGACGCCGAACTATTCATTCGGCTCATGAAAAGTTCGACGTCAGAACCCGGCCTAAGGATTCACTTAGTCATGGCTACAACAAATATATGGATCAGTCGTTAGCCCTTGAATTCCTCAGTGACCGACATCAATTTTCTCCTAATGACAAGAATAATGACAAAATTATGAGCAACGGGAAATACTTTGATCTTTTGTTGAATTCTCTCAAATAATTCTATCTCAAGAAAATTTAGATTAGTGGAGAGAATTTCTCTTGTGGATACATGTATTAAAAATAGACTGAATGACGAATTTTAGGGCGTGACAAGATTTTTAAGGTACATAGAAATAACAACATAGGCTAAAGCAAAAATGTTGGTAAACTTTCTTTAAAAAAAAAAATCTCTTTCAAAGTAACAAGGTGGCAGAGGTGGGGGGAGGGCACACTTCTTTCCCTCTTTCCGGCCTCTCCACCCCTCTGAGTAGATCAGAGTCTTCATAGTTGTTCTTGCGCTGTCAGCAAAATAAACATTAGTCCTTGAGGGCCTCTTCATATGAGCCCGGTTGACCGGGCTGGCTCGGTTACCGGGATGAATTTTGCCTTGGGTTCATATGGGAAATTTCTGCCCGGTTTCCGAGATGAGAAAAGGTGAAAGATCCTGGGCATGAGTTCTGGCGCCAAATTTGGGAAACAAAGCAAACATAGCGAAACACAAAAATTTTAACTTTCGGGCCTATCTTAGCATCGGTAACTCTTAAAGCTGTATCACTGCAGTTAAATAGGATGCTTATGATGTGGAAAATACAGCAGGCAATGCAAGACGATGCCATCCGGGCCGCCAGAATTCATCCCGCCGTTCATCCCGGTAACCGGGATGAAGTGTTCATATGGCATGCAAAATTTCCAGCCCGCTTACCGAGATCTCGGTTGGAAAAACCGAGATCTCGGGAACTGAGCCAGCCCGCCCTCTCATATGAACACATCGAAAATTTAACAAACGATTTGGAGGTGAGGCGAGATCTCGGAAACCGGGCCAGCCCGGTCAACCGGGCCCATATGAAGAGGCCCTGAGAGCAGCTTTAAATTTAAAGGGACAGGTTGCGGAGAGTTTCTCAGAAAAATGTCGCGCGTAGGTGCGTGAAGAGTCAGAAAATAATTCTTTTACTTAACAATCACAGTTCCCCGTCTGGTGTAGCCTCCGCAGCAGACATTCACATGAGAAAAAATTAAGGAATATTATGCGCTAATATCCTCATAGTATCTTTAGGGAGAGCAAGAGAGGATGACAGGACTTTTTAATCTGAAAGAAAAAGACTTGAAAACTAATGCATTTTAGCAATGAAGCTTATTCGGGAGTTATTGTTTTGTTATATCTGAAGAGCATTTACAAATAGCTCTGAGGTGAAGTACCACGTTCAAAGAAAGTCTTTTTTCTCTTTATTGATTGCCCGAGACAGGTGTTTTCTATGATTGAGGGATAAGTACATTTATTGCCTGACTTGCTCTTATCTTGCTTGGCCCTTGACCAAATACAAGAGAGGCATTATCCTCTCTTGCCAAATGCCATCAAAGAATGACAGGGTAAAAACACTGCCTCTCTCACAGCTTTGAGGAAGACGTCAATCGTGTTGTTACAAGTGATTCTGTGCTGCCAGCACTCCTAGACACGTTTTTAAGTCATTGAAGAAAACGAAAATAAAGCTTTCATCACGAAGTGTTTGTAAATTTTAATTACCTTTCTGCGGGTGAATAATTTTCTCTTGTTTATTAATGAATTGATGCCAAATTGCAGGGAATGCAAAATAAAAGTTTTTTTTTGTAGTCTTGAAATAGTATATTGTATTTAGAAAAAACTCTTAAAACTGTAACGAGAGCTTTTATATCAATATAAAGAATATCTTCCCTGCTCATTTTATGAACAGACAGTAAAAAGTTTCGAACTGTTTTGTCCTATAGGCTTTTCGGTTATCTAGAGCAGAATCGGTTTAATGATCGTGTTGCAGTCCTTAAAAACTGTAAATGTTTTTTTTTATGACAAAAGAAAAAAAAAATGACGAAGAACAGTATGAGACCATATGACGAACAGCTTAAATGATACAGAATTCGCTGTAATTATTCTTTTTAACTGCCAACATTTCGGTTTAGTTAAAAACCCTCTTTTGTCCCAAAAGTGAAATGTTTTATGAAATTCTCACAGACTCATTCAACGGTATACGAATCAATACGGGCGATAATTTTTATCGTCTGAATTGAACGAATTTCACCAAGGCATGTTCAGTTGCTTGCTTCCCAGTTTACAGCTGTGGTTTGTCACTTCAACCTGTCGCTGACCGCAAAGCAAGCAACATCCGGAAAGACCCCTTGAGGGGTGCGGGAGATAAAGACGAAGGGGAGAGGGGTGGGCGAGTTGGCCCTCTTGATGCTGTGAGGGGCAGGGTTTTACAGCAGTTTAGTAGTTTGGTCAGGAGTTAGAAAATGTATTTAAATTCGGCGGAGCTAAACGTAGTGACAGTGACAGAGAATGTAAATACTTTCCTATTGGTATGAACGCATGTGAGCCAATGTGGCATTAATTGACTGTTGTTAGGTATACAGCTGTTTCGAGAAAGGTTGTCGGAAAAAGTGCGCGCGACAATCCCAAAAGGTGTTGTGGGTGGTGTTTAGTTGTCTGTTTTTCAAAGAAATTTCAAAGAATGGCAAGAAAGGCCAACTACGTATGTTTGCGAGTGCTAAAGCAAAGCAACAAAAGTAGGTTTGAGAGCTACAGTGTCAAGAAAAAGTATATCGATCGTATCCCATATTACCTTTCGAATTGTCGCGTGCATAGTTTCTGCCACAACCTTTCTCGAAATAGCTGTATAAGATTTTGACAGTTGTAATGTATTCATCTCAGCTCTCGAACTATCAAATTTTATTTTTATATGTTACTTTATTCATCTATTAATTGATTTTTTACGTTCAACCCCCAGAGGTTGTGCGACCGCATCGGTTGGGGAATACGTTCCCAATTTTTTCCCATTGGGTTTTTGGGTCTTCGTATCAGGCACGATCGGGATACATTTGATTTTAGTCAAGGCCACGTGACCAAGAATCAGCCAATGGCAGTCCCTGTTTAGTTGAGTGAAAGTCTAGGAATATAACAATATTAATATTGATAATGATGATGATGATGATGATGCTGGGGATGATAATGATAATATTAATAATGATGTTTATGATGATGATAATGATAATATTGACAATGATGATGATGATGATGATAGTGATGATGATGATAATATTGACAATGATGATGATGATGATGCTGAGGATGATAATGACAACATTAATAATGATGATGATGATAATGATAATATTGACAATGATGATGATGATGATGATAGTGATGATGATGATGATAATGATAATATTGACAATGATGATGATGATGAGGGTGATGATGATAATGACAATAACGATGATGATGATGATAATAAATCCCATTTTTTATGAATTTATGGATGCAGTCTAGGTTCAACAGAAACAAGTTACTCTTACAAAGAAAAACATATACAGTCTTTATTGAGCTGGCACATAATGCCTAGAGGGAACAAATTATAAGACATTTGAAAGTTTGTGTCTTGTTTAGCAGCCACATTTCTGCATTTAAATGTCAATAGAATAGGCATTTGATCTGCTTTGTAGTTTCGGTATCTTGTTCAACGCTGCTTTTTGGGCAAATTGTTTGTAGCCATAAGACCCATAGCTCCCACAGTGATGACGCAGCCAATCCCAACTGACCAAAACAGAAATCTGTAATTGAAGACCTTTGTCACAATGTAGAAATTTAAATGTCAAAGTGTAGACCTCACTCATAATGGCAGCCTACATGTATTAATATATCCTTTTATAGGTATGATAATTAGCCTTTCTGACCTCATTAGCATGTGGAAAAAAAATTCTTACTTTCAAACAAGGCTAGAAAGGCTAATTATCAAACATATAAAAGAATATATCAAAAGGCCGCCATTATGGAAGAGGTATATATGTAAACACTGTAAGCTCAGTTCCTTTTGTTAATAACCTGTAGTGGTTTATATCTCTTTTTCTTTCACCTCAAGGAGATAAACCCTTTGAAATTTTCAAATTCATTCAACACCTTTCCTGCTTTACTTTTAGGTTAGCCTGATACACAAAGAAATTTGATTGATAAGAAATTTTGAATTTGATTGGCAGAAAAGCTGGAGTCAAAGTGCCCCCTGCAGGAATCCTTTAGAATCATGGAAATTTTGTGGAGCAAAAAATATTCTTGGTCCTGTCCCTTTGAAGCCTCCCACACAGGCGTTTTTAGGGGAGCTCGTTTTTCATCCCTCCCCACAAACGCCTGCTCAACTGAAGACAACATTCCTTTCCAATGCTTAGCCAATCACAATGTACTTTCCAAATTCTAGAAAATTAACCTTGACCGCAAGGTAATCTGATAATTACTCGATCTGCATGAATCACTGGAAAAACTTTCTGACCTCTAATAAATCTTAGATTCAGAGCGGCAAAAATAAGATTTAGTAAAATTTTAGAATACTCCATGCACTTCATAACCTTAGCGAAGGAGAGAAAAGAAGGAAAATGGTAACTCTAGGGTCACGTTTTAGTCGTGTTTAGCCTGTCAACACCACATTGCACAACTGTTTATTGGTCACTTACCACGCAAATAAAACAATCATGGGAAAGGAATGTTGTTTTTGGCTGAGCGTTTGTGGGGAGGGATGAAAAACGAGCTCCCCTAAAAACACCTGCGTGGGACGGTGAGTCCCTTTGATGCATGTGTAGGCCCTTAAGGGGGTCATGTGACCCTTCTCATGCCAAAGTCATGGGATGCAACCCTAAAAATACCAGAGACAGAATGAGCACACAAAATATACTGGCACTGCCAATTTCAGATTTTCAAAAAACTTTAATTTGTGCATGAGTAGTTTGAATAATGAGGGGGAATGATCAAAATACAATAATTGTATTTTGATTATTCAATGGAAAAAGCTCTTGGACCACACACTTTCCTGTCTAAATGGCAATTTTTCCCATACAAACTCCAAAAAAAATAAAAACACTGTAAAACCTGTCTCAGTCACCTCAAAATTGAGAACTACTATTAGTCATTCTCATGCTTTTTATATCTCTGGTAATTGTTTAATCAGCGTCCCAAATTTTGACATGTGGCCGTGAGAAGCGCATACCAAGAAGGCTTGAATGTATGACAAATTACCTGGTCATAGGAATTCCATATCTGCCTTTCATATATACTGGCAATCCATCCTTCTTCTGCAACAAATAAACACAAACCCTGCAGTTGTAAAATATTGCCCATACAAATGAGACAACCATTGAAATAACTGCCACATGAAAGAAGCTTAAGCTAAATTTTTCAAGGCACTGTTTTCAACCATCTTCCTAGCCAGTTCCAGACGTTCAGATGGAGCACAGCGTGAAGTAAGAGAGCAGGAAAAAAAAAAGAAGGAAGAGATGGAGAGGGAAAGAGGAGGGAGCACCTGTGAGATTAGCTTTCAAAAGGTCATTCCAACCATTTTGTTGGCTAGTAATCCTACCTTAGTTTTAAGACTTAAGTCTTAAAGTCTTAAAAGTTGTCAATCAAGCAATGGGTGACAATGGTTTCTTGGCTAGTAATCCGACCTTAGTTTAAGACCTTAGTCTTAAAGTCTTAAAAGTTATCAATCAAGTAGTGGGTGACAGACTGCACTGTGTACTGAATATTTTTTAAAAATATGTATGTATATTCAGGAAAAATCTTTTATCTTTGATTTGTGCAAATGAACACATCCTTTAACTCTAAAGATGAAAGAACTGGAAAGTAACACTCATACTTTCTCTGCTGGTGATTTTCAGTCAGAGAACACTGACCAGCTGCTTACCAATGACAATAATATTCAGGGATGTCACTAAGATTTCAAGTTGCCCGGTAAATACATCAATCTTTCGTTTGTGTAAATGTTCCTTTAATTAAAATACAGCATAGGATGAAGAAGTTCGGATATGAAGGCCAAAAAGTCATCCTACATTATGTTTATATAGTAATTTACAAACCCCTTCATTTGTTTACGTCACTAATATAATTCTAAGCTTATGATACGTCGCGTCAGAGCTTAAAAAAGAAACCAACGTTAAAAGTTGACTTCACGAAGTAACTTTGGCAGTAACCTGACTTTTCTCAGGGCTAAATTATCCCAACGCATATATTGATCAAAAGCTCAGATTCACAAAACTGGCTACGTAATTCAAGAATTAACGTTCCATCACTAACTGATGATAGTGACCGCGTTCGATCAATCAAGGTGTTTCCAAAATTATAATCATCACGTATCACGTACTATTACACGACCACCTTGACTGACCTGGAACTGCTCCTGGAAAAATTTGACCTTATTAGTGTCCGAGGCAGCTTCTGTTAGGAGATCTTCGCGTACCCTGGTCCGATAATCTTTTCTCAAATTTTCCATTTTCAGACTTTGGAAACCGGCCGGTTGGATAGAAAACAAGATGGTCGCAATATTGTCCGCGAGCACCTGGGCTAGAAGACCAGACCCCTCGCGGTAAGGCAAACGACAAACACTTGAACAAAGAGCGATATAATGAACAAAGAGCGATATAATGGCTCTTGAAGGAACTTGAAAAAGTTTACAACCACAACTCGTTACCTCATTGTAACCAACAACTACAGGTGATTATAAGAAAATGTATAATTTTATTAGGTGAAGTGCACAGAGAAACAAAGTTAATTTTTGTGAAATAAAGAGTGTGTGTTTGGTTATTTTAAATAATAGGCGACGATGAGACGAAACAAGCGGTATAAATGTCAGGAGCCCCTAACTGCTCTTGTAAATGTGCAATATACCTCGCTCTTTAACCCTTGATTAACAACGAAACAAGCGCGATAAATGAGCAATATATAAGACAAGCGCAGCAAATGGTAACAGGGATACTAGGATATTGTTGAGCACGATCAAATTTCGAGCCACATAACACAGCATCTCGGGCGACTTGTCTAAACATTTCGCGCGACATAACTCTGATTTCGGGCGACTTGACCGTAAATAAAAATTGGCCGAGCGTTTGACTTTGTCTCTTTGGGCGCGATCCATTCAACCAAAATTCAGACCGGTCCGACCGGGAAAAGAGGACCACCTCAAAAGGTGGACCTGTTTTTTCGAAACTTTTCCGGTTGGACCGAACCGACCCATTGGGCGCGATCCATTCAACCAAAATACAGACCGGTCCGACCGGGAAAAGAGGACCACCTCAAAAGGTGGACCTGTTTTTTCGAAACTTTTCCGGTTGGACCGAACCGATCCATTGAGTTTTGGACCGAAATTTCCGGAAATTTTGGTTGAATGGATCGCGCCCATTGAGTTTTGGACCGAAATTTCCGGAAATTTTGGTTGAATGGATCGCGCCCTTTGTTCTCCCTTGGTTAAAAAATGCCTGTTATGCTAACTAGAAAAAAATATACACAAAATGCATGTCACCCGTTTTTGTCATCACATTTGTCTCCTTTTTTTGTTAGAATCTTGCAAACGAAAATATAAGTTATCTCTTGCAATTGTGTACTACAAAAAACTTCTTGTCGTATATTATGGGTACCCTGCTATTACGAGCTCTCGCAATTAAGGACACAAACTCGCCGTCCAGAAGGTGTCTGCGATTAAGCCGAACAATAAAGAGTAATGATAGCCTGTGTGGCACTGTCGCAAGCGTCGAAAGGGGTAAAGGGTGACTCGGGAAAATGTGAGAGGAATTGGGGAGGGAGGAGAAGGGACTCCTCTATTTTCGTTTTGCGCTTTTTGTCCCCTCCCCCTCCCCCTTTGCGGCGGTGATACAGGATGGGAGTTGACTGGGTAGAGGAGAACTGGGATTGGCTTAACAAGGCTTGTTAAGGCATCGATGTTTATTGCAATCTAATGATGAAAATCGATTAACTGCATGAAAGTATTTTCATTAATTTCTATGAAACCCACTGTAAACCTGAAAATGACTTTCCCTGTTTTTGTACTTACTTTGTCAAGAGTCAAGGTTTGTCTATGACGTTTCGCAAAATTTGCTCACTTTCCCTGCCTTTGAGAACCCTGTACGCACAATAGACAGCGATGCGATCATGTTTATATTCAAACGTAAAGCGTTCTTTTTATTTTCAAATGTTACAGAGTGCGACTCAACAAAAAATTCTTAAAGCATAAATAGACTTCACTGAAGCTTTTTAGCTTTACTGTACAAAGCATCAACTACTTTTCCCATCTCGTGGATCAATTCCAACGTGCTCTCGTACGTTTTATCGACTGGCGTTTCGTCAAACACAACCAACACTCCAGATCCCTGATCCAGAATGCCTAAGAAAAGGAAAACATGCATTAATTAAACTGTTCATTCTAATCAATAAAGTTTAATTCAAATGTGATCCATGTTTATCTCATTCATACTAAGTCAACATTGGTTCTCTGAAGTTTGACAAACCTTTTTTGGTGTTTTTTGCTACTTTATCTGCTTTACCTCGGTGTAAGAATATCACAGCTGATGTTACAGTAATCGAATATAAAATACTAGATACAAGTGACGTAAACTACGAAATAAACAATAAGATTCTAGTTCTCAGGCTCCGATAGTTCTGTGGTTCTCATACTCGGTGTGGTTGTCATACTGATAGTTGTGGTTCTTGAGGTTCACCTGGTTCTGGTAGTTCTCGTGGTTTTCCCGTGAGGAGCAAATATTGGTTAAGCAGCTACATCCAATCCGCAGGAAAGACGGTAGCCGGACGTACGACCAGCCGCGTCAACTGTATGGGTTACGAAACGATGCGCTTCTTGTGCTTCGTGCTTCTTCATTAGTTCTGCAAAATCAATTTCTGCAGACAGCATCTTTGGCCAAACGGTTTGAAGGAACTGTTTGGGAGTAGTGAATGCTAGAATTCTTCTTGCCGAAGGCACCCCTGTGCGTTTGCCTTTGTTTCCCGTGAGGACGCACCAGCAGTCTCCGTCAAAACACTCGCGCAAGAACCACGAGAACGACAAGAACCAAAGAAACACGAGAACTATGAAAACCACACGGAGTATGAGAACCACAAGACCAATGAGAAGCACGAGAGCTATTAGAACCACAGAACTATCGAAGCCTAACAACTAGAATAGGTAAAAGGTAAAGGCGCACATGAACCAAAGGTTCACACGGCCGGAGCTTATTTCCGGTTTCCGTAGCATGAAGCATGCCTAGGAGTATTGCTACTTCCCCTGGACGGGATGCTAGTCCATCGCAGGGTTACACCTCAGCAGTATGTCGCCGGTACCCTTTTAAACACCTGGATGAAGAGAGACAAAGTGGAGTAGAGTTCCTTGTCTAAGGAAACAACGCGACGAGCGTGGCTTGAACCCCGGACCTCCAGATCCAGAGTTCGAGGTGTTAGACAAGTAGTATGTTAATGTTTATTTAGTAGTTTACGTCAGTTGTATCTAGTATTTTATATTCGATATCTGTTACGTCAGTTGTGAGGTTCTTACATCGAGGTAAAGCCGACAAAATAGCAAAAAAACACCCGAAAAAGTTTTGTCAAACTTCACAGGACAAAGCTTATCAGACTAGTATTTTGAGGCTTCCTTCAGTTTCAAGAGTTTTGTACTCCCTTTAGGGATTGGTTTTTTAACTTACCATGAAGTTTCTTATCAAGAATCATTTGAGAAAGCTTCTTTTCCACTACATTCTGTAAAAGAAAAACAAACAAACAAACAAAACGAAATCTAAGTGGCTGTGATTTTTTTTTGCTAAGTGTCAACCTGTAATTAACTTTTCTATATGTACCCAGAGCATTAATAATCAACACTTAATGTCTGGTCCAGAGGGGAAACAGTTAATTTTGTTTCCCGAGGGAACAGTGTGAAAATTTTGAAGCTGGAAATTCATGAAACCTCGATGTAACGGCGGTCGTCGCTCAACATTCGCGAGTAACAGTGCTCTGTTACCCTCTGACGTCATAGATTTTTGCAGTTTTGCCCGCTCAGAGATTTTGGCGGGAAACAGTTTCATTGTTAGATGTCATGTGACTTCGAGGTAACCAATGAGAGCGCGTGCTAATATGAAGAAATTTCCAGCTATATAACAAAGATTGGTATTCATTGATATTGTCGGCCTTTAATTATGGCTGCTATCAAACAAGATTTGTACCTCTTCGGTCAAATGCTTCCGTTTTTGCCCTACTTATTTTTTTTGCGCAGGTCAAGAAGCAGGAGCGGTAAAACGAAAGTCGGGGAGTGTGGGTGAGAACAAAGTGGGGAGAAACGCAAACCGGTCGTTTCGCCTAAGGTCTGTTCGCCTACGTCTGATATGTCAGTTCGCCTGCATGTGCGAAAATCTCATGCAGGCGCGTTGAAAAGCGATTCTGTGGGAAAAAAACCGCGACTGTTAGCAATGTACAATTTTTTTTGCGGGCACTTAATTTCGAGAAAAGAGAAAATCTGAGTGAAGAAAAAATTACACGAAATGCAGAAAGTTCGTTTAGATGGATCCTCAAGTGCGACACCTAGGGAGCGTGGGCTCATTACCCGAACAGCGGCTGGTAATCGAGACTATGGTAGATACTTCATATATGATTCCTATAGTGTACCGATATATAGATTCTTACAGTTGCAGTCTTTCTTCTTTATATATGAAGTACCTACCCAAGCCTATTAAATATCACGAAAACATTTTTCGCGGGTATTTAGGGTCCCTTAATCCACAGGTTTTTTTTTTGTTTTTGTTACAGGAAACAAGGAGACTAACTACCAACTAACTATAGTTTTTATTTGTGGATGGAAAATTTGTTCCTACATTACAATACGGTATAGATATATTTACCAGTGGTAAATCAATGAGTTTGGCCACATGGTCAATCTGAAATGAAATAATACAAAGTTAAGACACCTAAAATATAACAGTTCCTGCTTTCTTCTTCTGACTGTTTTTGTCCGTGATCATTGAAATGATGTCAGTTCTAAGCAAGGGAAAATTGTTTGTTATCGAGTAAAAGTGTTCAGCCTTCCATTTACTTGTAGATGCAATGAGCTAATTTTCCCTTATGGTGCCGCCAAGAAAGTACCTGGCGCATAACTTTCCCGCCAACTATGCAGACTAACTGTTAAGTATATACTGTACCATTAATTGAATTGTTACGTTTGGATACGACAGAGTTTGTACCTGAACTCGTGCAAATGGTTCTATAATTCTGCTGAGGTTCTGTTCCAACAAATTGTCATACAGTGCATCTAAGTGGGTCTACAAGAAAGAGAAGGAAAGTAAAAGTTTCGAAAATGATCAAGACGAAAGAAGAAAAAAACCAAGAGTAAAACAGTCAACTCAAACTTAACTGGAAAAAGTAAATAAAGGGTTCAGCAGTGCAAAAGAATAGGCTACCGTAGTTTTAAAAATACGTTAAAATTCATACTTGGCTCGGAGGATGAATGGTATAAACAAAGAAATCGTTTAAAGATTCAAGGCTGAACAATTCATTTCTTTTGTTTTACTCCCTTCTGCCTCGGAACCAAGTACGAATTTTGATAATTCAAAACTGATCTATTAGCAGGTGAGGTTTGATAAGGGATTGGGAAGAGGGAAATGGTGGTGCCCCTCCCCTCCCCAGTCCCTCACTCTGCTAGCCTCTTTCTTAGCACTAGTGCCATTATTCACCTTTTTAGCCTCACTTAGGGTACTTTCCAAAAGTCCGAATTGGCTGGACTGGTCATTTTCAAACTAAAAGAGTAGCTTTATCTTGAATTTGTGGCTGAAAAGTACTGATTAATAGTGGAACTCTCTTTATAACTGCATTAGTCCAGCTAGCCATTTCTGACAATGGTAAGTGCCACTCAAACTCATAGTCCAACCTTTTAAAAAGGTACAGCACAAAAACATTGAGATAAAACATAATTCTACATTCATGGCACACCCATACCCTTATAATAGGATCCTCTGTAAGCTCCTGTTTGAAAGTGCTGAGAGCCTTCGACAAAGAAAAACAAATACTGATTGTGAAGCATTGAAAAAGGAACAACTGCTTGTAATATTAATACACATTACAAATAATATTTTAGTGACTGAGGGTGCTTACCATTTACAAAAAGTTTCCAGCAAAACCGGCCAGGGAATAAAATGGAACATGACTATTTTAAGTTGTTCCAGTGGGAAATTTCTTGGAGCACCATAACATCTGAAAAGGTAGTCCTGTTTCGAGTGTCCATAAGGAAATTCATGTTCCATTTCTTCAAAGCATTCTTTGATACCAGTTTTAGGCCTTCGTGCCCATTTTTTGACCAATGGAACGCTCTGTACAAATGGTAAATGCAATTTTGGGACGAAATTTAGCGGTCCTGACTTTTGATTACCATTTGCCCAAACCGTGAACCAACCGGTTTGCCCATGTAAATGGCAAAGGACCTTTGACAAAATTTCTTTGGCTTGTCAACATGACCAGCATCAGTCTTAAAAATTTATTTGCGCTCTGCATAGAATCATTTGCAGTAGTTGCATCTACACTAGCTATGCTTAATACATAACAATACCTGTTGGAACTCTGATAGGGACCTATTGTGGCTTGCATTGGCAATACTCTTCATTGCAATCAACTGAAAAATGAACATAAAATTAATTTAAAAACCAGTTATTTTTCTTACATTTGCATGAACCCACAAGTGCACATGCTATGAAACTTTGGGCTACAAAAACTGAAAAACATGCTGTTTCCTCAACAGACTCTTCTGTGAAAAATTGCAAATGCTGTTGGTTGCAGTGTATCATTAAAACATACAGAAAAGCTAAGCAGGCTTTTTTATTAGTTAAGGCAGGTTTTTTTACTCAACTGTTCTTTTAAAATTACACCACGTCTTTGCCTTCCAGAGCAATTTGAGCTGGTGGAAAGGTCTTTTTTGGTGAGTAAAATTAGCCGGCAGCAGGCTCTTAGTGACATCCCTGTTCACTGATAGTCATTGTAATATTTCACTGACAATTTATCAATGTTAAACAGAGCAGGATTAATATTTTGCTTACCTGTGCTCCTGAATATCTCAGTGCCAATTTCCCGCTGATTATTGATTGAACATCATCAGGGCTGAGAAAAGGACAAACAAACATAAATAAATAAATAATATATAAAAAAACTAATAATTGGAAAAAATAAAGCAAACATCTTCATCTGGGTATGTATTATCTATGTATAGTTGATGAAAAGCACTTGAAAAAGTAATTAAGTTTTTTCACAAAATAAACAAAAAATTTAACAAAAGAGTACCCCATTCCCACATTAAAAAGACGAGACATAAAAAAAGAATGCCAATGGAAATTATCTGCCATGGAAATTTCGATACCAGAGAATCTTTCCCTAAGATTTCTTGCAAAGTAGAAAATCAGAAACACCTTTGACGGATTTCAGATTGAGATAGGTCTTGGTGATACCATATTCTAACTAACCTGTTAAGCATGATCTTGCAGAGTAGCATATATTTTAGTGCTGACACAGCTTTGGGGTTATCAATGGAGTCATATCCCTGTAAAAATAGAAATACAAAATGTGCTGTTTTTCTCACCATTCCTTTGTCAACAGGCCACTTCCGAGTTCCAAAAACCTTCACTTTCAAAATGAGGGCAAGTGCACAACTTTTCTTGTGAAAATGGGTTTTATTTGCATCAGAATAAAAAATCATTTCCATATCAAAGGCTGAGCACTTCACCCTTTTTTGATACAGAAGCCCAGGGAAAGTTGGAAATGGCCTATTAACCCTTTCACTACCAGAGTGTTTAAGGGGGTTTTGTAAGGTGACTCTCACTTAATTTTGAGTCTGTGGACAAAATCCTATGATGTGACCATTCAAATGAAAGCTCTCTGCCTGTACTTTCACATGATGCCATTTGTTTCTCAAAATTTTAGAAAATGAAATTTGGAACTTTGGTCAAAATTTGCCTTCGGCCACATTTGGCAGTGAAGGGGTTAAAAAGCAGTTTTCACTTCTCTAGGAGGCATGCTTCCAAATCAACAAAGCAATGGCCATTTCCAAGTTCCAAAAACTCTCACTTTCAAAATGTTAGAGGCCAAGTGCAACAACTTTTTTGCGAAAATGAGTTTTAATTGCATGAGAAGAAAAATTCACTTTCATATTAATACCTTCGCATTTAGCCTCGCTTTAAAACAAAAACTAATAATATATTTTTAAGCAAGGCCATAACTTTAACATTTATGTACCTCAAATGCTTCATAGAAGTAAGAATAAGCTGTTTTGAAGTCCTTTTCTTCAGCATGCAAAATACCTGCAAAATAGAAACTAAAAAGTTAAGACTTACACATTCAATTTCTAAGTTTATAGAAGCAGGGATAAAAATAATATATTTAGAATCATAACATTTTACAACCACTATGAGAAATAACCTGATTATACCTGACTGTTGATCCAATGATGCTTGCAATTTTGGAGGACAGTAAATTCCATTACCTGTTGTTCTTGCTGAAGTAAGGGCAGCTCTATCAGACATAAAAAAAATTTGCGTCACTTTCCTGACTTTTGTTAGACTTAATACTACGGTGTAATTTCCTATGTTTATTGACTAGTGAACAGTTTGATTTTGCCCGACAGGCTGTGAAAAAGGAACCAAATCTACTCCAGCTTACTAGATAATTATATGCTCTTTGTCAAGTCTATGTATGTACTAGTCACAGGCACAACAGTTACCGTAAGCTATGGGAAATAGAAGGAAGGAAGCTTGAGATTTTGTTGATGTGAGAAATGGATGTGTAAAGATGACCAGCAAAATTCATGCTGGCAACAAAATGATCTTGAGAGGCTGCCATTCTAACCTGGATTTGGGAATGTTACTCAAGTTGTGGTAAACTTTGCTTTCCAAAAGTTGTACTTCAACTAGTAATGCCTTGTCATCTAGCTTCTTAAGCTCCTTCAAAAGTTTTGAACCTGAAGAAAGTAGAGTGGAATTAAAAAACATATTTTTCTGTAGGAATTAAAAGAGAAACATAAAAAAATATATATTTTCAACTTGGTATTAAAATCTTTTCCTTACGCATTACAGGGCTTAAATTTTAGGCTATGAACAAAAGAAAATTTGGGCCCCATAAAGCTTAAGAGAAATATATTAAAACAGTTTGAAAATTTCAAAATTTACAAGGATTTGTATAGAAAACGACTAAACATTCTGTCACTGGACAGCAAGAGTTAATTTACAAATCCTTTTAACTTTGGCAGCCCTTGCAATCACTACATTTGAGATTGTGCTCTTTCAGTTCCTGCTAAAGCTATTAAAAAAAAAAAAACAATACAAAACAAAAAACTTGTTTTAAATTATGTTTACAGAAAGTTGATCATGTAACCAACTATTGAAAAAAGACTATTCATTTTATAGATAAAGTTTTCCTTGCTCTTACGATCACTCTTTTCATCACAGTAATACTTACCTATTTGTAATGCTTTCGTGTAGTCTTTAGTTTCCAGATATAAGCCTACCAATCTTGCCTACAAAGACAAAAGAACAAAAAAAATGACTGCCATAATATCATAGGTGATGAAATACTCCTTAGATTTGGCATGAAATTTCAGCATTAATTTGTAATTTCACATGTGAAATTACAAATTGCTCATTTATTTTTGCCTGAATGCAGCAAAGCATAATGAAACAAAAGATAAATGGTTCCTTGAATTCCCAAGCACAGGTGCATTTGTCGGCAGAGTGTTTTAATTGCTGGTATGAGATTATGCGAAGAAAGTGTGATGTGTAAAGCAGTAGTATATATATATTCGCTGAACAGCAAACCAGTTTCATTGTGGATTTTTACAAGCGGGCAGTTAAATTTTGTTCTTTTTTATATTTTGATTGAAATCCTGTAATCCATTTCTTCGTAATAATTTCAGTTGTATTTTCCTGATGATTGACAGTTATTTTAAGTGGTTTTGTTTATTCTTTTACTTTGGCCCGATCAAACGTATACAGTTTGACTTTTTGGTGTCTAAGTGGTGTAAACAATTGTTTTTGTTTTGCGATTAGTTGGTTAGTTCAATAAACAGGCTAAGAATTGTCTGCTTATCCCGCACCGCATTCTGGTTTTCAGTTTTTTGGGTGCGGGTAATTCAAGAAATCGCCTTGGCAACCTTCTGTATGTCTCAGTGGCACAATGGCGACAAAGTTTTAAAATGTTACATGAATGAAGATATCAAGGTATTAAAAGGTGCTTTAGAAAACCTAAACACACCAAAGAGCTCATAAAGAAGGATTCTAACAGGTATTTTGATGAAAAATTCAGAGAATTCTGAACTTAAGCCAACTTTAGGCTCTAAACTTATGAGAGAGTGGAGATCTTGATTGATATGAACATGTCAAAAATCTAAGATTGGGAATGTAATTTGTCACCCATGATATTAATAGGTAATCCAATGGTACACTCGTGAAATTAGGGAATAATATGACACGCGTTTTCTCCAAATCCTAATAATTTCCCTAGCCTTTGATTACACAAACTAATTTATTATGAGGCTCTACAATCAGTATTGTTATGCACCATTTGAACAACTCACTGAGATGTGGCAAAAACCTTACATCTTGAAATGTAGGGAAAACTCCAAGAATCAGGTCACTTTTCCTGTACTTGCAGAGTTCAAAGTGTTCAAAATAATTTTATTAAAGAAGACAAATGCAAAAACATTATTTACGTGTACTTTAATCAAAAAAATTTTGACTCTGCAATACAGCATCACTTACCTGAAGAGCCTGCCTTAGAAATGTTCTTTTCTCCTGCATGGCCCACTCAATGCACTCATTACACAGTTCAACCTTGGAGAAATGATGTAAAATTGCATTATTTCAGCACCAGTCACTAATACCCTTTGTCCAAATGGATGTTTTTTTATGGATGTTAAACAATCATTCACTGCTATGTGGTATGAAAAGCACCTGCTGTCATTGCTGTTACCAGACGGCGTACTAATAGAAGCCTGCAATCCGAATCTGAAGGTTATTATACATGTGTGGCACATACAGGTATGTAGCCAGTATTCACTTCGACTTCCACTAAACAGAATGGATTGCAAAGAACACTTCTATCACTCGTAATCTCATCAAGCAGGTCTTGACCTTCTATCACAAGAAAGTTATGCAAACAACAGCACCTATTAAGCAACAGGGTTTTAACCTTCAATTAATCTTACCTACCCTCCCTAACATTTGGTTATTAGCAGTAAAGTTCTGTTTAGAATGAAGGCCATTTTCTTAATTGTTGTACTCGCCTCAGCTACATAACCTATGTTCACATAACAACTAAAAAAATTGCATTAAAATTGCATTATTTCAGCACCAGTCACTAATACCCTTCGTCCAAATAGATGTTTTTTTATGGATGTTAAACAATCATTCACTGCTATGTGGTATGAAAAGCACCTGCTGTCATTGCTGTTACCAGACGGCGTACTAATAGAAGCCTACAATCCGAATCTGAAGGTTATTATACATGTGTGGCACATACAGGTATGTAGCCAGTATTCACTTTGACTTCCACTAAACAGAATGGATTGCAAAGAACACTTCTATCACTCGTAATCTCATCAAGCAGGTCTTGACCTTCTATCACAAGAAAGTTATGCAAACAACAGCACCTATTAAGCAACAGGGTTTTAACCTTCAATTAATCTTACCTACCCTCCCTAACATTTGGTTATTAGCAGTAAAGTTCTGTTTAGAATGAAGGCCATTTTCTTAATTGTTGTACTCGCCTCAGCTACATAACCTATGTTCACATAACAACCATGTCACATCACACACCTTTTCCAATGCCCCAAAATCATGTAATATTACATGATCTCTAGTGCTTTAAAACCATGCACTATCACACACGAATTGGTATCTTGAGGCGTTCTATCAATCTATGATTACTACTAGTAATCAAATTAAATACCTCCATCCCAGTCGAAGCTTCCATGTCCAGGAAAACATCCACCAAGTTCCTGACAAGTTTAGCTGCTTTGGCTTTTGATACTGTTTTAAGGAATGGTCTGATAAACTTGATAAGCCCACCAAGCTCTAAGAAACAAAATTACACTCATAATCAATCTATTGCAGCTTCTGTAACAGCCAGTAGAGTGCATTCCAGTTGCCTAAACAAACTCTTCTCAACAGCCATAACAAAGAATGATTGACAAACTAATGAACTTACTCCTCCTTGCACCCTTCGTCTTGTTAATATTTTTGCTCTGAACAGTGGTTTCTGTTCATTGATGTAAAGTTGAACCTCTTGTAATGATTACCTCTCCACAATGGCCACCTCTCAACAATTATGGCCACTTTTTTGGTGGACAATTCATACATTGACTCATGAACCTCCTTTAACAACCACCTTTCCACCTCTCCAATAAAGCCACCACTCTACAATGTCCACTTTCTTCTGTCCCCCAGGCAGAGACGCCAACCTCTCACGATCTAAAATCTGGACACTCTTTTTTTCACTACTCCCCCCAGAATTGCAATGGAACCCCCGTGACAAATTGACCCAGCCCCTAATGGGAATCACTTAGGACAATATAATTATGAAGTCTTCCATAAAGCACATACTATCAAAATTCACAATCATTATTTTGATGCCAGAAATAATCTTTGTCAGTGACTAAATACATGCAAAAATGCCCTAGAAACCGTACTGAGAATAACAAAAATTCATGTTTTGAGCTAGAAATGGGCTAAATCTCAAACTAAGGCACAGAAAAGCTCAAAAGATGATTTGATCCGGGAGATATGGTGATCAACCCATACAGGAGAGAAGGAGATCAGTACCATATCCGGGAGTCCCCTGGATAATCCAGGAGGGTTGGCGTGTATGCCCAGCTGGCCATTGAGGAGCAGTTCAACTCTATTGCGATTGTATTAAGGCCATCCCAATAAGATGATTGGTTTCCCATTGCCCTCCCTCTTGTGAAGGTGGGTCGGTCGGTCCGGCAAAAAAAAAAAAAAAAAGAATGAACACATTATTGCATATTAAATCTCCAGTTTAGTCTGTAAGATATAATCAGATGGTAAAAGATGTATATTAACAGGACTATCAAATGTCTAAAAAGGCTACAAAAATGAAGTATCGATGATAATTTAAGACAATTGGTGTTAATAAGACAATATCGTGTGCTTGTAAATTAAAGTACTTGCTTCTTTACAAGTGATTCTGGAATTTTTTTTTTTACTTTAAAAAAAAATGGGTCAGTCGGGCGATGTGAAACGAAGCATTAAATTGGGACCGGATGGCCTAAGTAATATTAAATTTGCTATAAGAAGCATTTCAAGTTGACCCTCTCATCCAAAATTGGTGCAACATACACCAATACCTTGATCACACTTCCAATAATGGCCTCCTTACTACAATACAGTGGTCACATACCTTTGTTCCCAAGGTGGCCGGTAGAGACTCAACTGTTCCATTCAAAAAGCTACTCAATTTTTATGGGAAATCTTTCTGTAATATACAAACTTAGGCTAAGCTTAAGATTATATTTCTCTTATTCACTTGCTTACATGTTCATGCTTACAGCATGTGGTTTGAAAAGATGTGCTCCTAACTTGAAGATTGTTTAACTTTACCTTCTGCTTTTCCATGCTTGGAGAGCAAATTTCCAAGACTGAGTATCGCTTGCTCTTTCATTTTGATTCCCTCTTCGTCGTTGTTACTAATGTCGCGTTTCACTAGAAAAGTCATTCATCAAAAGAATAAAAAAGAAGTCAATTTTGGAGCACAGGCATCGAAAAAAAACAGTTTTTGGTGAAAAGGGATAAAAATTTGATATCACAAGTCTGAAAGTGTATTACCAATAGAGGAAAACAACTCCATCGCCTGCTCGGGCGAGGAGTTTGACATTTCCTCTGCTAACTCGAGTTCATTCGCCATTTTGGATTTCTTTCTACAAGCACCCCACAATGCAATGCAATCAGAAGTTGCAATGTCATTCTAGAGCCCAGGCTTCTCGCGTATTACCCGATTGTTTCCGAAGAATAAATCGGAAGTCAGGTGATCAATATACAACGGAGCCGACATTGATTAGCTGAAAATGGCGGTTGTTCTGGCAGATGCGGATCAGAAGATGCGTAAGTGAGACCTTCATTTAAGACTCCTGGTGGACGTGATCAACGTACCCAACGGCTTCACCATGGAAAGCGACGAGTCAGAGAGGCAGAAAAAACTGGAAGCAGGAAAGGAAAAGGTTGTAATTGAACCCTCTGACGTGGCTTTGCGCGCGAAGTTCAGAAACTACTTTGATTGATTTTGCATTGAGCTCGTAATAGGTTTTGGCTTAAACATCTTGTATTTTAATACCTTTCCAGCTCAAAATGTTTCAGAAGAAGAAGTCGGGCACAGGGACGAAGAAAAAGAAGAAGAAAGGGACGTCTTCCACAAGCGGATCTGGGCAAAGCCCTTCACCCGGGGGTAAAGAGAGAAGACGAAGAAGCACATCACAAGATCGGGGTGCGAAACCGCTTGCAGAGGTTGCAGCGGCCGGGGAAGAAAAAGGGGCCCACAGAGAAGGCGAAGACGTTGAGGTGGAGGAAATTAGTCAGGCAGACACAGATAGAGATGCTCCGTCGATCGCTTCAGAACTGGGATCACCTATTCCCTTTGATGTGAGTTTAATAACTTTGAAATACAGTATCCTAATATAAAGCAGACCGACCACATGTGTTCAAGCAATATCGTCTCTTTTTAACTAAAAATTATCGAAATTGAAAAAATTATGAAGAACGGAGAAAGCGTTGCTTGTTAAGTGAAATTCTAGTCGTAAACAATAGTTTAACATTTGAAGTTTGGACTCATAAGCGTGAACTTCACCAATAATCTTTGGAGGAAATCGACCACAAAATTGACGAATTTTGCGCATTGATGTGGATACTTTCATTTTATAAGTGACATGGAAGTAATATACGGATTCTTCTTTTTACAGTGCAGGAAGTGTGATTTACTGTCTCTGAGCTTCAGCTGAGGAAGCTAACATGGAAATTGGATACGAGTGACTTCCTAATTGCATTACACGCAAATTTCTTTGATAACTTTAGTCCCGTTCATAAACGAAAAATCTCATGCTGTTAAGCAAAGTCTTGTTGATATGTTTTAAAAATGTCTGATTTCCTCCTCAGTGTGACCTCTTCCATTTAAAATCAAAATTTTGTTGTGGAAAGTATGTGTGATTCTCGTGCGTGGGCTATCGCATGACATCAGGGGACGCCGTCCGTAGTCAATGACCTCAACATGTTCATAAAATATTTAAAGGGTTTACTTAAATAATACTTCGTTTGTTTTTAGGCCGAACAAGAGCAAAACTCACAATCAGGAAGCTATGTCAGTGGAAGCGAATACACAAGCGGCGAAGAATATTCCGAGGTATGAATATTGTTGCATTCTTCCATTCACCTGAGTTCATAAAGATCTTTTCACACTATGCATTGTTTGAAAGCTTTGTTTTTGTAAAGAACAGAGATAAAAAGAGTATATGCTTCCGTCAGTCAAGCGTTTAATGAAGACGCTCGTCAAATGTTTATAAATATAAATACATCTGTGGGATATCGATGCATATTGATATTGCACGATGTTTATTTTATGGACTTTGAAATTTATGAAATAGACAACTTCGCTGTCTTCTGTTTCAATCAAAAAGTTTAATCGTGACGCACGGACAAAAAAGTCAATAATTATCTAATGAAAATGGTAATTAACACATTTTGAGTTCATATAATACCCTCTCTTAGAGTCCTTTTTGGATGTAAATATTGCCAACTTATTTACTCGTATCAACTCTATTGTCTTGTGAGCAATTTGTTTTAGTGAAGACAAAATACACTTTTAATTTTCGTTCTAAGACACGTTCCTTGATAGTATTATGTTTATTTTGGATGAAATTTAAGGATAAACTGACATATAACCTCTTTCCTTGTCTAACATCTGCCAGATTTTAACCCTGATGTTTCATAATATTTGCACATGCAGCTTTGTGCCTTCTGAATACATTTTCATTAAATTTTTTTGTTGCCAAAACAGTTTAATAATGTAAAGATTAAAAACTCCCCAGGCATTTTGTTTTGTTGCGTGCAATGCATGAATGCATACAGCTGTTTGAATTTTTGCTTCGAAAATATACAAATTTACTGTCATTCCTGTGATGAATTTTTCTCCTTTCATGCAAAACCTACTATTACTTTTAGGCTTTATCGGAAAACATGTGCTCTTGGCATTTTATATCCTCAAACTTATTAACAATTATTCATGTAAAGAATTCAAAGTAACTATATCTATTGTGATATTGGTTTCAAAAATTTTGTGATTTGAGAAAAGCTACTAACACTTTGACTAAGTTGTTGCAAGATTGTCTCTCTAACTTCTAAACCCATGGTGTTACAATTCATATGAAACCCCACTGGCATTTATATATGGCTATTTATTTCTTGGGATTTTACAAAAATGATATTTGAATATTTTGTTAGTTTTTTCTTTTGCACTGATAGGAGTGATACTCATAGGGCTAATAATAATAATAATAATAATAATAATAATAATAATAATAATAATAACAAGTGACTTAATTTTGATCAGCTGTCAATGCTCAGCCTACTGTGATTCAAATGGAGACCACTGTGTTGTCCATTGAAACATTAGTCAATGTCATAAAGTCCTACATGTAATTAGATTTAATGGAAGAAAGACCATCACAGTACTGTTATATTCAGTATATGAAATCAACATCCACTGCAATAGCTTATAAATACAGCTGCCTTGCACTTGGTGTTGAGGAATGGGAAGTTGCTGTATTTACTGTAGGCTGCACCAGTGTTCGATCTAGCTGTGTTTTTGGGTCATTGATGTGGAATATTCCATTCTGATGCAAAATGAAATTATCGTGGAGTCATACTGAGACATAAAAAAAAGTTGCCTCATACATAAGTACTTCCAAAGTAGCAGGCAATGATAAAATCTTCAATGGCTCTGCTCCGGAATATCTGAGTGACTTGCTAGAAACTTATGTCCTCACACGTTCCTTGCGTTTTGCGACACAAGGCTTTCTAGTTGTCCCCAAATCCTTAACTTCCACCTTTGGGGACCGAGCTTTTTCCAGTTGCTGCACCCAAACTTTGTAACAACCTACCAGTAAATATTAGAACGATGAGTTTCTAAGATTCTTTAAAAAGGAAGCTCAAGACCCATCTCTTTCAGGATACATTCTTATAGCATTTCTTTATAGCATTTTTTATAGCATTTTTCGCAAAGCATTTTGTATTTTGTAACATATTGATTGTAATCTTAGGCCATGATAGATTTTTATTTCTGTAAATGCATGGTAGCAATGCATAATGAGTTCCAAACTGTAATTATTATTATTGTTATTATTTAAAGTTCAGGTAGATTTCGTGTCGGGCATCATATTATAGTTTGACTCAGACCATTTTTGAAATGACCCAATTTAAAATGCCATGTGGGACATGTGACCCACTTTGACTAATTTCTAGATTGACCACTGCTGCACCACAGATGAAACTAAACTCAAGTAGGTCTGGGAAACAGTGCCAAAATCCTTGTTTAGGGCCTCCACCTGTGTACCAGGATTTGGGTACTTGCCATGATTGACCTGTTAAAAAAGCCATTGTCAATTTGCCAGTCAGGTGAAAAAGGAAATTGGAAATGTACTTCCTGTAATTTGTTGAGTGCATAGGGGACCCAGAAAAAGGATCTCATTACTGCTTCACACACATTACTAATCAGGTCTTTTTTATATTTATTGGGTATAAATTCCTAGCTATGTGATTTGAATTCTGTTATTTTAATAATGAAGCTGTTGTATTTGTGTCATTCTACAGGAGGGTGGCCTAGACAGCTATGATATTGCTAACATTGAAAGAAATGAGCTGAAAAATAGAACACAGGAACTGGAGGAAGAATTGGCTGCCAAGAAAGCGGCATTGAAACAGATCAGCCGTGAAAATGCAGACTTAAAGGGGAGGGTGGAGTTACTGCTACAGGACCAGTCTGGAGCGTCAGTCATTAAGGAACTCAGCAGACAGGTTGAGGAAATGAAAGAAAACTTACAAATGAAGCAGTCAATTCTTGAAGACATCAATAAAGAAAATCAAGATCTGAGAACCAAGCTGGAACGTAGCGATCAGAGTAAAGGGGTGTCAGGTGACGTGCAAACGGACGAGTTAAAAGCAAAGCAGCAGGCTTTAGATGAATTAAATAAGACAAACCAAAGACTTCAAGATGAAATTGCCACCCTGAAGAAACAATCATCAACTACTCAAGAAAATGGTTTGCCAAATGACTTTCCCGAGGTAGAGAACTTGAGAGAGACATTGAGATCTAAGGAGGAAATTTTGGAGAAACTTCAGAAAGAAAACAGCGAGCTGAACTTGAGACTAAAATCATTAGGTGTGGAAGAAGGTGCTAAGGTCAAAGAAAGATCTAATAAAGTGGACGAGCTTTCAAAAATGTTGTGGGAGAAGGAGAGTGAGATAGGTAACTTGCAACATTTTAAAGCGCAACTGGAAGAGAGACTTGGAAGCTTACAAAACGTGCAAAATGAACTGGAGGAAAGTAGACGACACTGCACTGCACTTGAAGCTCAACTGGCAAATGTTAGTGCAGTGGATAACTCTATGGAAGAAAAATCGGAAATGGAGAATCTTCGAGAGAATCTAAGACTTAAGCAGGAAACTATGGAGCAGTTGAATAGAGAAAATGAAGATCTTAAGGAGCGACTTAATACTTTAGAGTCCACAGATTTTAAAGGACTTCTTGAAGAAAGCTACAAGAAACTACAGCAGTTTAGTGAGGAGTCTGCTGCAAAGGATGAGCAACTTGCAAAGTTACAGCCTGTTCAATCAGAACTTGAGCAAAGTATAGAGAGAAGCAAAGAGTTGGAACAACAAGTGTCTTTCTTGAAGCACCAGCTTGAAGTTGCGGAGGACAACTCTCTGTCAGAATCATCCCAGATGGAAAACTTGAAAGAAAATCTGAAACTTAAAACTGAAACTGTCCAGCAGCTGAGCAAAGACAATGAAGATCTTCGGACCAGGCTAGAGCATTCTAATGAAGGCAACAAGCTACTGGAAACAAAACTTGAAGAGCTTTCCAGAGAGCTAGATTCCAAAAAAGAGCAAGTAAATCAAGTTGAAGAGCGGCAAAATGAACTTCAAAAGAGCAAAGCTAAGACAGATGAGTTACAACAAGAAGTCATAAGGTTGCAGCGTGAGGTAGATACAATGGAAGACAACTCGCAGTCTGAATCCTCATTAATGGAGAACCTCAAGGAAAATTTAAAACTCAAACAACAAACTGTGGAACAACTTAGTAAAGATCATGAGTTCATGCAACAACAGCTGGCACAAAGCCAGACTAGTTTAGCAGAATTGTCGGAACAGTTGACAAACAATCAGAATGAACTGGAGACGGTGATGAGAGAGAGAGATGAGAAACTGATGAAGGTGATGGATCAGTTTGCTGAGAAGGAAGAGGAGTTGGAGGATTTGAGGAAGAACAATGAAGAGATGAAATCACAACTCAAACGGCTGAGTAATGATGTAAGTAGTACAACACTTGAGTCTTCTTTCAACATCATGTTGCTCTTACAATCATGTGAATTCATAATAACGTTATTACATGTACCATTCTTATCAAAGTTAGGGGGTGTTTACTGTACATGATAGCGAGGTGACTTTCGCCCTGAGCGAGTTCACTCCAGTTCCCTTTCATGGCTCTATATTTGTTTACATGATACCACCTCAAAATGTCATGCCGGTTCGCGTCACCCTGGTGTGAGTTCACCCTGGTTGTTGTACCGAGGCGAGAATTTCACTCCAGTATGAAATCTCGCAACAATACCATCATATCATGTAAACTCCAAACGACCACACAGTTCGGTGTGAAATCGGTCTGTCGGTAGACTGGAATGGGTAGCGCATGCATAATTTTTGCAATTTTAAGTCACACATGTATTTTATCAACATGAAGTGTACCTTCAAATAACGAGATATAAAATGACCCAGTCATCATGTAAATGCAATCCGAAATCAAATGCTGGTCTGAAACTTGCGCTGGTGTGAGTTTTCTCATGTAAATGCCCCTGTACACACTGTATTGGGTAGTTTTCTGTTGTTGCGATTGAATGGGATCACCAAATGACATATTACAAAGGAATGAAAAGACACTGATTAAACAGTACCCACACCACAAAACAAAAGCAACCGACAATAGTGTTCACAACACCAAGAAACATTTAAGAATTCTACACCCCCTACAAAATTCAATAACTTTTTTCTACAAACAACCAAATACAAAATTATATGCAAAGAGTGCTCAATCTTTGTTTACTGCTATACAGAACCAATACCGCGTGATTTTTTTGATTACTTTCAATGTATTAACTTAATATTGCTTTAAGCTTGAGTTACTTTTATTTTGTAAAAGCTTGTACTACTTTTGCCAGTCCATATTTTCATTTTAGACTTGCTAATTTTTAGTTCGGAGGAAACCTGATTCTTTATAAGCCCCCTGCTTTCTTTCAGGTTTCCTCGCCATCTGCTTCCTTTAACTTTCTTAATAATACACCTTTATTGTAATGATGTGTGATATGGCGAATAAACATGAATGAATGAAGGAAAACACCCCTGTATTGACCAGTACCTGTTTGTGGTTTTCTAAGCACAAACTCTCCTAAGGAAATTACCACCACAGATACCTGTAAAATGTCTTGATTTTTAAGCAAGTTCTCTTTACAAGTGCCACATGGAGAGAATGAAGAATAGTGTTGAGAATATGCGGACTGATATAAAAGCTTCAATGTATTTCAATCTCTTAACACCTAGGTTAACAGTTATCGCACCCAGTCTGAAGAACTTGCTGAAAGGCTGAGTTCTTCTCAGGACCGCTTGCTTGAGCTCCAAGGGGATGTGGAAACTAGAGATGAGAAAGTTCGAGAGTTGATGCAAAATGTAGCAGATCATGACAGTGAGCAAATAAATGTTAAACATGAGGCTCAGATGCAGACAGAAGAACTGACTGAACAGATAAAGATGTTGCAAGAACAGTTACTGGAGGTAAGATAAATTATTCTTGCTTGTATTTTATGTCCCCATTGGGCTGACAAATTTACATTACAAGGGTTGTCTTATGAGCAAAGCATAAGATGAGGTCCAGTGGGAGGAGGAGGGGTGGGGTGGAGAAGCCAAAAAAAGGTAAAGGATGGGTAGGGCGTCAATTTTCCTCTGTTCTATGCCTGTTCCTTACTTGTCTTGCTTCCCCTGTTGCTTTCAACTCTTGCCTTGTAGACTATTGCTTTACTGTGTGATCCAAAGATCAAACATAGGATATTAGACAGAACATTTCATGAACATGTAAGATGGAATAGTTCCGTAGCTTATGCTGGACTGAAGGTTGTTACGTTATCAGGCCATAATTACAGCGTTTAACAGCTATAGTTCTTTTTAAAGCGTCTGTAGAGCAAGCTCACTGATTGGAGGGTGGTGATGGTGATAGAAATGTGTTCCAATCCTGTGTCCCCCCCCCCCCCCCCACTCCTCCCTCCTCCCTCAAAGCTGAGAGTTTGTAGGCAGGTTACTGATTTCTGCCCAACTGCAAGCGATGTTCTAAATTGCACGCTCAATAAATGTGTTGTGAAGGTGTTGTGTAATCGTCATGATGCTATAGGATTTGAGTAAAAACCAAACACAAACTCAACACCCTTCTCAAGGCATTACAACACCAGCAACAGAGAGCGCGTGGTATTGTGGGATGTTTTTTATGTTCACTTCCGGTAAACTTAAACAACCTAGACATCCCGTTTAACACACTACACTTCCGTTTGTTTGTCTTTCCTTTAGAGTGATGGTAGCTTAAAAATGCAACAGTCAGACATGGACAAGGTGACCAAAGAGTTACAAGACACCAAATCAGTTATAGAAGACCTGAAGCACGAAGTATCTGACAAAGACAACGTCATTATTGAACTGTACACTTTGAAAGAAAAGGATGAGGAGAACTACAAGAGTAGAATCGAAGAACTTAACCAAGAGCTGCAAGACAAAGTAAGAACACTTAATCAGCTCAATCAGGAACTACTCGACAAGAATGGAACGCTTGATCAACAAAACGGCGACTTCGATGGTCTTAAAAGTGAGCTGGAAAGATACAAGCTCAGCGCAAAAGAGTTGGAGGAAAATCTTGACCAAGCTCAAAAGTTCAATGCCATTGAAGTGGAAAGACTTCACACAGAGCATCAGGAAGAGTTACAAGCCGTGAACTCGAAACATCTTGCCGAGCTGGAGAATTTAAAACAGGTGATGAATATGCAACTGGAGGAGACAGGCCAGGAGGCGGATAAATCGAGACAAGAACAGATGGAAAAGCTGAAGCAGGTCTATGAGGGCGAAGTAAACGTTTTGAAGGAGTCACTCGATAAGCAGATTACTTTGAACAATGATCTAGAACAGCAGATGGAAAGGATAAAAGAAGAATTTGGAAATAAGGCAACGATGTTGAAAGAGAAAGATGAAGCTTTAGAAGTGCTCAAGGGGCAGTTTGAAGAGCTGAAAAGTTCAAGCGCGATCGAAATTAAAGATTTACAGAACGAGTTGAAGAAGAAGGTTAAAGAAATAGCCGAGCTAGAGGACAACTTGTCGAGTTTTGAAGAAGAGTACACCAGCGATGTCGCTCAGTATGAACAGAATTTACAAAAGCAACAAGAGCAAACAGCCGAGCTTGAGAAGCAGTTAGTGTTGGAACTTGGTAATGAATCGGCAAGATACGAGCAGAAACTCGCTGAGACAAAAGCGCAGCTGGAGTCGAAGTACAAAAAAGCCGCGCAGCAACTTGTGGAGAGAGCGAAAGATCTAGAGTCGGAAAATGAGTCTCTGAGGACGACGCACGCTCAAGAAATCGAAGCGTTTAGAGAGAATCTTGTTGAGTATACCAGTGGCTTAGAGGACCAAATACGAGAATTACAGGCTGGCGCGCAGGCTGAACACAAACGTGAGCTGGAAGTCGTGAAGGCTGAACACGTTGAGGTTGTAGCAAAGTTGGAAAAAGAACTGAAGACTTTATCGGAGGGTAAAGAAGCGTTCGAAATGGAGCTTAAAACCCGTGCTGGCGATGAACAAACAGGAAGGGTGTCCGAGGAGGCAGATAAGGTGAAGGAAGCTTATGAAGAGCAGATTCAAACGCTCAAGGAACAAGTACAGCACGAGCAAGAAAGGCGTGAAAAGGAAGTGGCAGAGGCAGCCGATAGCAAGGAAAAAGAGTTCATGGGAGTGATTGAGGAAGTGCTCGAGAAACATCAGTTACAAGTTTCAGAGTTGAAGACGTACTATGAAAAGATGCTTCAGGAAACAGGCAAGTTTAGCGCTTCTTATTCACGATTACTTTATTCAAACGAACCACCTTGTACAGCATAATAAACAGTACCACAGGAAAGTACTGCTTAGTAGCTTTCATTTGAATGGTCTGACTTAAGGATTTCAAATAGCTAGCCTGCGAGCAAGTCCTCCATTTGAGTGGGGGGGGGGGGGGGGGAATCGCGAGAAGTCATACGAGAGCCGCACTAGAAAGGAGAGACAATTAATTAATTTACTTTTATATTTGTAACTAGTTAGTAAAGCTGCTATTGTCTTTGTGACATAATTCAGGTCAAGGACAGCAGAAAGAAGACCCCGCTGTTGTTGTTACTCAGCTGAAACTAGAAAAAGAAAGAGAGATCGCCCAGATAAAGAAGCAACTACTCCAGGAGAGCGAAGAAAGAATCGCTTCAACGCAAGACGCACTGCTCTACAAAATAACGAAAGAAGAAGAAGAAAACTTGCGTTTGCGAAGAAAGCTGACTGAACTGCATAAGGGCCTTTCTGAGGTTACCACAGAAAGGGACCGGCTCTTGAATGAGATTCAGGTGCTCACAGATACACACAGTATGTTGGACCTAAGATTGCAAGCCCCTATAGAGTCCAACATTAGCTCTGTCTCCAGTCAAGTTGTACACGAGGAACCGCTATTGGTGCGACAGTCTGTAGAGGAGCTGGAAGTCTTACCGGGGACTGGATTTGTTGAAGGTATCTTAAATTATTGAGAATTTCAGTAGAGACTCTTAGATTCTAAGACGAGGAGGACTACGAGAACTAAATTTTCTCGTACAAAATAGTGCGCGTGCGTGAAACCGCGTTATTTTGGCGGGAAAAACGTGATAGCCGTCGTCATTCAACTACGGGTTTTAGATTTGAGAACGAGTACGAATAGGAGATATAACTTAAAGTTTCTGCGCGTTTCCGGGAATGATTCATTTTACTTTTTGTCCATCAAAAAAAGTTAGTATGGTTTTTTGAACTGAGAAAAAGGTTAAGCGCTCTCCTGATAGGAAAATGATAGAAATTCTTACATTTGATAACTTGTTCCCGCCACTACGACATTATCGCTAAAAATCGTCGTGGAATGACGACGGCTGTCACGTTTTCCCGCCAAAAATGACGCTGGTTCACGCGCGTACATTACTTATTATTGAGAAATCTCGTACTCGTAGTCGCCTCCGTCCTCGAATCTAAAGCTCTATAATGCCGTAGTGACGAAAACAAGTTATGTCAGTGATCAAATGTTAGGAAATTAATTTATCATTTTGCGCTGGAGAGAGGGCTTAGTTAACCTCCTTCAATAAAAATGACAGTGCTACGCTTTCCATGATGTCGGTTTTTTGATAATACACGAAAAATCGTCGTTTTCATCCTTGAATCTGAAGGTCTCTATTATCTTGCTCCTGTATCAGCTTGTTATATTTAAGGTTAATTTGAGTCTGGGACGGGAGACATTTTTGTAGCCTAAGGTACAGTGTTTAACCGAATTTCTCTCATCACACTGACGTTAAAATGTGCTTTTCAGTTGAATGGTCAATCTTAGGACTTTATCTACAGAGAGTAGTGACCCTAGAGTTGTCTTTACAGGTTTGGCGTCTGAAATTTGTATATGAGCCACCATAGCTGTCTTTGATGTAGTAAATGTGTTCTTGCTCTTCTTTTATATTAAAAATAATTCTTGCCTCACCCTTTTTTTCAAAGAAACTTCAGACCAATCCGCCTCTCTTGCGGCCAAGCTCAACCAAATGCAAGAAATAGTCCGGCAGAAGAATAAAGTTGAGCTCAAACTAAGCCAACAGCTTCAGGAAGCTAAAAGGGCTCTGGAGAAAGAGAGAGAGAACTTCATAGTTGAGATGAACGAAAGAGAAGCCCGAGAGAGGGCCCTAGAAGTCAGCAAACGACAACTGGAGACGCAGCTTACCGCTGTGGATAGAGAGAACTACGAGTCGCTTGAAGAGCTGTCTCTCTTGCAGGTTTGTGGGTTTGAAAAATGGGTAGGGTAGTTGATATAACTAGAGTTGAAGAGCAGTGATTGTATTGTTCGGGTTTGTGGACCACTCCTGTCGGCCCTCAACAGCTTAAAGGTCGGTACACACTAAAGCGACAAGTTGCAGCAACACGTCGCGGCAACGGATCACTCCATGTGAACAGGCCGGGCGACTAGTTGTAGCAACACAGCGAGGCGACACATCGCAGCGACAAGTCGCTTCGTGTGTACTGGGGTTTTCTTTGGGAAAATCTTTGTCTCCGCAAGGGAATTTTGTCGCTGCAACAAGTCGCAAAAAATCAAATCGGATTGAATCTGTGTGACTTGTTGCGGCGACAAAATTCTGTTGCAGCGACAAAGATTTTCACAAAAATTCTCCAATACACACGAAGCGATTTGTCGTCGTGTCGTGTCGCCGCGACATGTTGCTGCAACTTGTCGCCTAGTGTGTACCGACCTTAACAGTCATACTGGCACGGCTAACATTTGTGCACGGTTGTTTTCACAACGTTTTATCAATCTTTTGCTTCTGATTGGCTTTAATTAGCGAGGGGAAAACACGTGCGAGCGTGTGACAACTTATTTTAGTTTTAAGTTTTGCGGATTGTGGTTGGTTTAGAAATTAGCTAATCGTAAGACGTAGCAAAGTAGAGCAATAGTGACTGCGACATTATCGGGGTTCTTTAAGGACCACGACGGCGACGGTACGCGCGGAGAAAGAAAAAGATAATCATCTTTTTGTGTGAACGTCATGAAACGAGAAAGCAGGAAATTTCACGTGTTAGTCGTGCAGTGACGGCAAAGAAATATACAAAAACTAAAAGTGTGCTGCACGTGCAGAGCTGCTGTTTTGCTTATCAAAGCTCTTAGTTTTTGAACTTTCTCGTTGCCTTCGCCGTCGTTGTTGCTTAAACTTTCTATCATTTTTCGTCACTAATTTGAAAACATGTGAATAAGCAAGTGGAATTTTGTGTGACTTTTAAGGAACGACTTCAAGAGAGAATACGAGTGGAAAGCGAACTACGAGAAGAGAAAACCCGATTGTTGAACGTGGTTAAAGAGAAGGAAGGTGAATTGGCCAAGGAGAGGAACGAGTTTACAGATAGACTACAACAACATGAACAGGTCATAGAGGTAAGTACTGCCCGGCCCTTCTTCTAGTGAATTGTCAAAGCTGTAAAGTAAAAAGAAAATTATTTTAAGGACTTGTTATACCTTTTGTCCTGAATTCACGCTCTTAGTGGAACGTTGCAAGTGAAAAACCGTCCCGTACAGCAAAATGGTGAACGTATGAGCCTAACTTTCTGCCTACCTGAAGAGTGTGTTAGGCCCAGGTAAAACGTCGAACTTCATATGTGAATGATAGATTTTGCTCATTACGTTAGGCTCGGCACATTTGATCCGGGCCTAGGTCGAGTAGCATTCGTATGCGCAATAATGCCGTGAAATAAATAGACCTCTGTAGCTTGAGTGTTTTGTTTTCTCGTTGTTTGCCGTTTGGTGATAGTCAAAGGAAATGTTTCTTTTAAGTTTTTATTTTATTTAAGTGCTTGTCTATGCATCAATCAATCGTTCGATCGATCGATCAATCAATCCTTTATTTACCCATGTGTAAAGTTGAATCAACTTAAAACTCGTTCAAAATACGTAACTTAACGCTCGTTCTAAATACATAATTCCCCTCAGAACATCCTATAACCTACATTGGGAAAACAAAACATACAAAGTTGAGTTATTAGGTCTACTGTAAGCTGTAACCGCCTACTATCATCTCCTCTAAAATGACCCCCGCTCCCTATTCAATGTTGCTAAATTCTGGAAACCAACGTGCATAGTTCTGGTGTTACCTAAAATTGCATTTCAAGGGGGTACGGAGGAATAAGGCCATTCACCGGCCGGAATGAATGTCAGAATGACAGGATTTTCGGTCTTAATTCGTTTTTTCTCAACAAGTTTTGTCCAAGGTTTTAGCACTGTCTTTGTTCTATCTCAGGAGCTTCGTGAAAGAATCTCGACATCTGACTCGGTATCGGATGATGTACAGGACGCATTTGGTCGGCAGTTACTGGTGTTACAGAATCAGAGAGATTCACTTCTACAACAACTGGAACAGCAGAAGAAAGACGGCACTTCTTATGTGGATATATTGGAAGAAAAAAACGCTTTAGAGGATAGCTTAAGGTAGAGAACACGATGCTTTGGAAAAGCTTTCAGTCTGTTGATTCGTTTTATATAAACAAGACGCTGTGGTAGTGTGTATTTGGGCTTTTTACGTGTTCCCTAAGCCTTCGTTCATTTAGGTCAGCAAAAACATTTAAGCATGCGCACACAGCGTTCGGTTGGCACTGTTTGAGTATTGTGCGCCAAGTTTCAGTATCAATTAAAATTTATGAGCCTGCCATCACTCAGCGGAACATGACGCAGGCGCATTTGAGCAATCGACGATGCCGGGTGCAGATGTACACTTGGTCTTTCCACAGGAAGCCCATGTAAAAAAAAAAACAGAAATCTAAATCTATTACACTATTAGCATCCTCTGACTGCCGTCAAGATTCTCTGTACCACAATCGTGGAGACTGATAGAATTTTTGCGTAGTTCTAGTTTTATTTTCATACCAGATCCTTGCTTATTAATATTTTGTTGATTTTCTTCAGACTTGAGCGTGAAAGGCTGTCGGAAAAGCTTCGCCAGAAGGAAGTTCTTGAAAGAGAATTGAACCGCGAGAGAGCTTCGCTGCAGGAGCAACTGATCAAGCAGGCTAAACTGAACGAAATCATCAGACAAAAGGACTTGTTTGAAAAAGAACTCAGAAAGGAGAAGAATGAGCTGCAGGTCTGTATCCAGAGCTTTCCTCTTTCCTCAGCTACTTACTGTAACTTGGCATCTGTTTTAATTATTTTCATACGTGCGCTCGACGATTTCTAGAGAAAATAGAGGGTCTGTCTACGGGCTAAATTTCAAGTGTTAGGCTGCTAGATAAAACAGTATTTGGAGTATTAAATGAAGGATGATCATCGCAGTTATATACGCAGCTTTTGCAGTTGCGAAAAGAAAGCCTGATTCAACATTCAGACTTGTACGGGATTCGAACCCTTGATTTATGCGATACCGGTGCAGCGCTCTACCAATTAAGCTACCAATAACTGCAATGATCAAGTGGGGTCAGGGGGGAGGGGCTCATAAGTGGGGCTGGGGGAGGGGCTTATAAATGGGACCAGGGGGGAGAGGCTTATAAGCGACGGTTTATGGAGTCTCTGAGTTTGAAAAGGTGGTGTTTTTTATTGTTCAGGTGGAGCTGGAGGCGATTGAGATCAAACTGCTGGACAAGGAAGATCTGCTGTTTAGGGAAAAAGAACGCCTTGAAGAGGAGATGAAACAGAAAGAACAGCAGATACAAGAATGGGAACATGAGTTTCACCAGAAAGAGATGGAATTCCTGAGCAAAGAAGAATACATCAAAGAACAGTACAACAAGAGCTTGTTGCAGACCAAAAGTCAACTGGAGAACCAGTACTCTAGCTCGATGGAACAGCTACGGACAGATCTGGACGAAGACTATCAGCAGCAGCTCAGGAGGCTGGAAGACAACCTGAACGTTCATTATGGCGCTGAGATTGGTCGTCTAAATTCTCGTCATCAGGAACAGGTGCTGTGGTGAATATTTTAGGCATGCAACTAAGTCAGTTAAAGGCTTCTTAGCGCTCAGATTAGACATAAATAAGTAACGAAACTTTTGTCAAAATGACATGTCATTATTACAGTAAGTATGAATGGTCATAGACTCAAAGAACTAAAATAATGGACCAAGACCACGACGTAGAAAACAGGACAGGACTAAATGAATAACTTTTATTTAGATTATTGCAGTGGGCCTAGTTTTGTGAGGTTTATTGAGATTCAAAGAGTTGTAAGAGTTGTAAGACTTATTCAGACCCAAAGTATTGTTTTTGTTTTTGTTTTTTTTGAGGACAGATTTATTATTTTGGGTCTATATAAGCTCGGGTGGGTACTTTTTTTTTGGTATCCTTTTTTGCACTGACAGAGTTTATATTGATGTTATATACGTCGTGTTATATAAAGTTTGTGTCTTATGTAAAGTTTTCTTGTCTTGTCTGAGTGAACTAGGGCAGCCGCCTACCTTTCTGTGATTGGCTCAATGAATTCCCGCGCTTGGATGATGATAATGATCGTAATTCGGGCAAGCCACTTTGCTCGCTAGGTAGTTTTCAAGTCTTATTCAAACTGCTCTATCAACTGTTGTTACAATTAAAGTATCTAAAAAGAAGTAAGAAAAGGAGTTTTAAACAGTTTTAGTCGAGGGCATTTTGTCATAGAGATAGTTACCTGCCCATAGAAGTTTTCTACATCAATTTAGCTTTCCAGTGTCTATGATAACCTGCGTCGTTTTTTATTCAAAAACGTTTAATAGAACTTGTAGTGCATGTTGGATGCCCTCGTTGACTCAGATCGTCAATAAAAATACTAAATATTAAACCTTAATTTAGGAAAAAATTAGGCAATATCTAAAATTTCTTATTTGTCACAAAAACAATTATCGGAAAAAGAAATGATATTCAGAGGTTTATGTCAGGAAAGATTATAACTGAATATTTTCGCATTAATGTGCACTCAAGTGTAGTATTACAAATGAATATTTTTGGCACCAATGTGCGTTATGTTTAGTCGAACAGTAAATAAATGACTTGAAATATATGAAATTTCTGAATTTAGGGAAAAGAAAGTAAATTTTCAGTTTGAAAAAAATAAATCTTATGTTTGGTCTTGTAAAATTTAGGAATGTACTTAGAGGTGAACAATGTGAGCTTAGTTTTTCTCCTCAGACAGATTTTTTGCGAGATCAAACGAAAAACTTATAAATATTAATAGTTTATTATGAGATAGGCGTTAATAATAATTTTATATCGTATTGTTTAATTTTAAATAAAGAGGTTTTTCAAGAAAAAAGCTTTATAACACTTTTTTCTATTGGCGCTGCCCCTTCACTCAGACCTTCCTATTCTTTTGTGTTTAATTTTGAAAATTTTGTTTTCTGTATTTTGTTTCTGTAATTGTTTATTCAATTTCTTTATTTTAATGCTCCTTGAATCCCTAATTAACGTTCTCTATTCGTAAAAGCTATTTGCATACTGAAAGTTTTTCTTTGTTTCTTTGTTTGTTTTTGCATCTCTGTTAGCTGTTTATTTTTACGTTTGAGTTTTGGTATCCAAAAATCGGAAAGAAATTAACTGCCGCAGACATTGCAATGAGCCAATCAAAATTCGAAGCAAATGCTTGTACCGGGCGTCTAGCGCGGAAAAATGCTTTGGCCAATCAAATTCGTATAAATCACGAAACGTAATAGGCCACTTCCGAGTTCCAATAACCCTCAGTTTCAAAATGAGGCTAGGTGCACAACCTTTCTTGTGAAAATGAGTTTTACTTGCTTGAGAATGAAAAATGATTTGCATATCAAAGGCTGAGCACCCGCCCTCGTTTTGAAACAGAAGCCCGGGGTCGGAAATGGCCTATTTTGAATTCATTTAACCAATCAAAACTTGAAGCAGGTGCATACCGCCGGTCCAAAGGGCGGGAAAACGTTTTGGCCGATCAGTGAAACGCAAAATTACTTTGGGATCCAATAAACCAATCAAAACTCAAAGCAGGTGCGTGTAGTTGGCGATACGCACGTGAAAATGTTTGCATCTAAGTAACGATTGAGTTGTTGTTACTTCTGATTGGTTGAAAAAGTGGCGCGAAATGTTTCAGCCAATCCCATTACGTGGCAATACAAAAGCGAAGCAACTCAGAATTAGTTTCGATACTTAGTTACCCTGTCGTCACAAGCAATGAAGGTTTACAAAACTTATGATATTATCGAAACTGAATTTGACGTAAGAAACTTCCTGAGCTTGTGCTGTATGACGTCGGCGGTGCTGTTGAGCCGTGTACAGCTGACTAATTTTAATGTTCGTCACAATGTATAGACATCTAATTTTGGCAACAAAACATGCAATTATACTTGTAGCTGTGCACCATTCACCCTGTTTTAGCAAACGGAAAATAAAATTTGTATTATTGACTTAGAAAAAGTCGCGTGACAACGATTTAGTGAATGGAGCTAGTTTAAATCTTGAAAATGCACGATGTTTTGCTCGTCATGAGCAAAGCGTCTTAAAATGTTCTCAGATATTATCTGTGAAAGTAATACTTTAGGCATGATAAATCCGAAATGGTGTTCTGTATTATTGTCGCGTCTGTTTTTGTTTCCATGTGAATTAAAAGTTGCGTGAATAAATGTAAACGCAAAATGAAAATATTAACTGTTCGTACTTTAAAAACTTAATTTACAAAATCAGGTTTTGTCTTTCGAAATATAAACAGTAACTCTTTGAATCGTCTCCTACAGTAATGTCATCATCAGTATTGAACTGTTTCTCGACATCTGACACCGGTTGCCGGGCGATACATTTCCTCTTTTCGAAAGTGAAAAATTAACATGATTCTAAGCAAATATTAGGCGTCAATATCATTTGCCGCTTAACTTTTATAATATCCGTTCGGTTGTAAGCCGTCACGTTTTAATGTGTACTTCGAGGAATAGTGGCTTGTATTGTTTACTGTACATGAAATTTGCAAATCGTGTTTCGCCAGTAGAAACCTGGGACGGGCCAGATGCTAACGACAAGTCTATTAAGATCAAGTTATTTTTATTTATTGCACGATTGGGCTGGACAAAAGCCGTTCACCGCTTATTGTGTCGCTGAAATCCACGTAAACGAGTTTCAAAGAGATTTTAACCGTTACGCGTGGTGATTTGGGTAAAATCTACAGATGGAATGGTGCGAATTATCACTCTGGATCGTTGATTCACTTCTAGAGCGAGACTGCTTCAAGGTTAGCCGTTTTTAAATTTATTCACCTTAACAAAAGAGATCTAAAGGTTTGGCTATATTTTACTGTATGTTAATTTTTTTATGTCGCATATGGAGGTTGTGATATTACTGCTGTTTTGTTTTAGCTATTAAAAGTTAGTTGTATACTTAGGTACAAAAACTTCAGAGAGGTCATCGCATTTCCTTATCTATATGAACTTAGCTAAATAAATTCGGTTTTTTCAGAGTTATTTGTGGACATAAAATATTTTGAGGCAGCTCGATAAAATCATAAACATATTTTGCCTTTCTCTTTGTGCCCGAAATCTTTCGAGCGTGATAAAGTTTAAAATAACTGGAATAGGGCTCTCGTATCCAGCGAAGGTCATAGCATATATATTTTTGATCTGTGTTATTTTGTCCGTAGAAAATGTGAATTTGTTACCGTCTGTTTCTACTAACCAATCAGAAATCGCGAGAGAACGCTATACCAGTTAGGCACCAGTTTTGATCCGTAAATGTCATTGGTCAACAAAGTTTATTCCGACTAAACACTGACATCCGTTACATGGTGTTTCGCGTGTCACACACTGCTTTTACAAGTGCCCTTTCGATCTATTTTCCGACCGCTCATCTTCATTTCATTCGGCACTTTCTGTTTTGCTTTCTTGATCAGAGTTTTAAGTTACAAACTTTTTTTGTTTATAAAAGTATACCCGTTTTCAATAAAATTCGGCCTTCACTGTGGTTTACCCCGTCCGATTTGTTCTCATAGAGCAATTTGAAAGCGACAATACCGCTTGTTGCTCGTACAAGTAAACAAACAAGTCATCTGAAAATTAAAGTTATTGAATTTTTAATCCGTATAGCTTTTCTTTCTCACTTCGTATGTTCATTGGCTACTTTTCTCACGCTAGCGCGTCCCAAAATAGCGTAAATTTATAAACGCGTTAATTACTTGAGGTTTGTTCGGGTCGATCGCTCGATCGCACAAAGCCTGAATCTTCTTCGTCTTCTGTTCTGCACACTTGAACGCTCAACACGCGAAAATTTGTAAACATTGGAATATTTCATTATTATATGTTTATATAAAGAAGGCTGCTACAACGTAGCTCTTGCAATCCTCTGACACGTAAGTTGTGTTTGACTGGTCTTCACAGATCACAGTTTCAGCTCTAGGGTAGGTAATCGACGGCGATTCAGTTTTAGTCTTTGATGCGTAACCATATCCTATAAGTATTTCCTTTTGTTCTTGGTTGTCTAAGTGCGTCGAGTGCAGTCATGTTGTCAATGGATATTACTGTATTTTTCTCTTTATTTCTTGCATGTATGTAAAGCTATGATTATTCTACCAGCCCATCTCATTTGCGCGTCTGTTTTGAGTTTGGTTTTTCTATGGTTACTTCCTAATCTTGCAACGGTTTTATACGCCTAAGGCATAATTGCAAAGTGGATGTAGTAGAACCCACTTCTGGCAATTAACTCTTTAGGCTGAAAGCATAAAGTCTACCCCATCGATCTGATTTATTTTTGAATGGAACAGGACAACTCAATTTTAGTGTCACGATTCGCTTCGGTTGATCTCCTTTTGCTAAACTTGCGCGCTTGTTGAGTGGAACGTAGCACAAGTGAGATCATCTTCGCTTGATAAAGAGCGGACTTCTCCTTCGCGGAACGTCCATAGTGGCGGTGAGCGACGGAAACAACCGTATTCGCAGGCTAAAGTTGAAAACCGCTTTACGAATGCATGTCGACATGATCTTTTGTAAAATTTGTGAATGTATCGTTAGTTTTTACAAGAGTGGAAAATTGATAAATTCTACGCTTACAACTCCTCCCATCCAATTGATTACCTGCGCGTTCTTGGCATTGCGAATCGTATTTTGCTTGTGGTTCACTTTAAATAGCTTCTATCTTCAATCCCTATAATTTTGCCACTAATGACTTCTAGCCTCTATCTTCTTTTTATCGCACATCATGGGAAGCTACCTATGTGTAGGCTTTTATCGAGCTCGTTATTTCGCTGTCATGTAGAGTTGTGGTGTACAAACCGCTCTCTGTTTGAATAATATATATAATTTTGCTCTAACCATATTCTTTGTCAATGTTTCTGTTGATGAAAAGGGTAAAATCTCTTGATTTTAGACGGATTCTTCGGATAAATGCCGAAGAAATTAGCAGGCAACAGTGGAAAATATATGCTTATTGATGGCAGGGGTGAAGGGTTAAACACTTGTCGTATTTTTTCCACTAAGTTACCTGGTTAGTCTCTCGAACCGCGGTTCACTTTTATGCGTTAAAACCTTTTTTGTTTCTTCTTATGTTATTCTTACTTTGATCAGTGGGTGTTTCTTTAGCCTCAACAATGCTTGCTTAGCAAAAGACAAAATGCTACAAAAGGGTTCAAGATAAGCTTTCTAATTAGCAAGCAAAAATGACGCAAATTTTTGAGCAGGTGTTTCGTCAATAGTGTTTCACTCACTTCAAACATTTTTCAGAGTGGCGGTACAAAGAAACGTAAAAGTGTTACTGAAAAAATATCCCAGTGATATCCGATCACCCCTGAAACAAGGACTGCTCCGAAATGTTCTGATAGTTAAATGTTGCACTATACAAACTCTTCATTTCACTCTCAGAGACAAGACTTGAGACGTATTTCATTTATTTAAGTCTGTAGGCGAAATCCTGGAATGAAATTTTTTCAGCAGTACTTTTACATGTTGCTGTTTTTGTCAGTAAACTAAGTGTGTTTTGCTAAACGCTGTCAATACTTTTTGTTACTATAAGCGTTTTCAATCTTCCAAGGTTATCATTCAACTTTAGAAGCTTATTTTGGGTTCTGGCGCCCAAAGATGAAGTAAATGTGGACGCACGACTTCTTTTTTTTAACGGGGTTTATCTTGTTCGCGTTGGCTTATATGTCAATCAGTTTTTTTTTAGCTATTTTTTTGTTCGAAAGCTGCGCACTTAATCAAAGGGTTAATCTTCGATCTTTTATTCGCCGAAACTGTGCTCCAGCGAAACTCCAGAAACGCAATTTATTGAGTTGAGCAACATTTTTTTGGTAAAATGTCTTTTTGTCACTGTATGTATTATCTAAATTTATTTTACACAAAACTGCGCACCTTTTCTAATTGAGAACGATCCCGGGTAGCTTGTACTTTATTGTCTTGTAGGATGAATTACAAATGTTAAGTACATTGTGTAAAACAAACAGCTAACAATAAAAACTGTCAGAACTTAAACACGCTTGCCACTCTGTCGGTAAACAAAGATGGCGTCCCCTAAATGAAGGCTTTGTGGCCTTGTAGGTGGTACAGAATTTAGGCAATCTACTTTCTAAGGCGCTATTTAGTCTCTTGTCTCAACGGTTTTCTTGAAATCTTCACGGTGTAATGTCCAGCCAGGAATAAGACAGGTAGAGAAAAGAATTCTATTTTATTTTTTATGCGATGCATGGACACCAAAACTTTGTTTTCATGATGAAGGCAAGCTACAGGTGTACGTACATTGTGCACTGAACTGCTGACATCTTGCGAGGTTACTGAAATAAATGCAGGGAACGATTGCTCATTTTGTCGCCAAACTACCGTAGAAAGGTATCTGCTCGCTCAAAGTTATGCTCACATTCATTGCGACGAGAAATACAGCACGCACTCATTCACTCAAGTCTGTCAACAGAGAAAAGTGAAGAAGTCATAAGACGAAACAAGTTTTGTGAAATTGCCTAGATAATATAGTGTGTTGAAAGTGGATCTCTATTAGATTTTTCTCTTCTCTGTTGACATAATGTTAAGTAACAATTTCTTGGCTTCAACGAACAAAATCTCGTAGACTCACCAAGGTCTTGTTTTAGTTAAATGTGGATGTTATTCATTATCTCATTCTTCTTTACTTTACCATACAGAACCCGAATTCAGCAAGTGCAGCCCGCGAATATTTCAAGATTTTGCAGATAGTCGGTATTGAGCTTATATGTCTGTGTTGCTTATGTTTTTCTGTTATTTGCTGTTTAGATCACACGAATGAACGCGGAATTTGAACAGAAGCTCTTGGAGCTTAAGAGCGAGTTGGAAACTCAGCGACTTCAGCAGGTGGGAACTATGAAGAGTGTTTTGGAAAGACAACACTCCAACGACTTGATCGAACTAGATGACATTCATCAACAACAGATGGATGGCTTGAGAGATGGTAAGCGATACATAATTCAAAATTTCTTCGTCGTTCTTCCTTTAAATCCCAGCTAGCATTTTCATTTCTAAACGCCTTCATGTTTCAAGTAGAACTCTTCTGAATCAGTATCTTAGACGGCCTGAACAAATTTCGAAAATTTTTAGGACAGTTTTAACCTCCCTAATACGGAAGGGAAAGGGACACTGTCAAGGGTCCTAATTACGTAGGTCCGTATCATGTAGCATTTTTGGGACCAAGCGAACTGTACGTTGTAGTGAGATGTCACCCAGGGCCCAGTTGTTCGAAGGCCGATTACAGCTTAACCTGGGGTTACATTTAACCAAGGTTTCTTTTTCTTTCGTTCAAAAGGATTTTCTCGGATAATTTTCTCTGTTATTTTTAGAGCTTCCAATCATCAACTTGTAGAAAAAAGAATTAAAACTGAAATGCGTTTTAAGCTTTCAAATCTGAATTCAAATCTCACACTAACCCTGGGTTATCTTAACCCAGCTTTGAACAACTCGGCCCAGGTGTCCATATTATAGAGGTGGGTCAGAGATGGCTATATTGCGGAGGAAGGGATTGTTTGAAATTAAGTAGAGGTACCTGCATTGTATGACAAAAATCTAAGTCTAGTTTAGGCAGTTCCACCAAGGTCTCGTTTACATTTAGAAAACCTGTTCCAGATAGAAGGGTCTCTCGCCTACCCGAGTTACCCTGTGCGAGCCAACTTTTCTTATATTTCCTTACAAAACTTTGGGAACCATTTACATAAGAAACAAAAAATTATCTCAGCTAGAAGGGTAAACCCACCTAGCCAGATTAGCTTTTGGCTTGAAAAAGGGATTTCGCGTTTCACGCGACTGTGTTATCCAGCCGGCATTTACAAAAATGTGTTTATGAATTATCGACTTTCCTAATTTGCGTATCTCCTAATGGTCTTTAATTCTCTGAGGCAATTAATTTATTCTTTCTTGGTTTTACCCTATTTTCAAGTTTAAATGAAATAAAAAAAGGGGGGCAAAAATTTGAGGAAAAACCTTTCATAAAATGATGGCTTCCATAGACAAAAAGTTCGCGATTTAGATCCCAAAACTAAAGGAAGTCAGTTTATACTTAGTCGCATACTCCATCAAAACATCTGGTTCCATAGAAACGTAAAAGCTCAATTTTACATGATAAAAAGCAACATCGGCTATGCATTATAGTTTTGGATTACGCCGCGATGAACGATTAACGAAATCGATAACCGGGGATTGAAAGCACTACTTTTGCAGAGTTCTCTCTACAAGGCTTTAATTTTTCATTGTAAGTTCCGATTATCTCGTTCAAGGATGAATGGAGATTTTCTCAGAGTCTGTTATCAATGTTGGTTTGTGTGAATGTCTTTGTAATGGGCTGTCTTTACATTTTACGCGCACCACATCGAACGTGCTTGGAGCTGCGTGTTATAGACCTCTTTAGTTTGTTTATTTTGTTTTCCCAGTGTAGGTGGTGTGATAACACTCCTGAGAACTGTTTCTTTGAAGAAATTTTGTCTTATTTACGTGTATATGTACGCAGAATTTATCAAAAGACAAAAGGCCAAGCTGAACCCCTGAGACCTTTATTGGGAAAACAAAACGTACAAGCTAAAGATGTCTATTGACTGAAGGCTGACTCGTATTTGTCCTTCCATGTGTCGAATAGTAAACCTTGGTGAAAAACTTAAACCTTGCTCCAAAGGAGAACTTCACAATTTTTTTTCAAAGTTACTCCTTTTCACAGTACATTCTGTTGATTGAATGATTGTTGTGTTTTTTTGTTCTTTCTCAGATTTAAGCGATCGTCATCGCGAAGTCATGGGTGCTGTGAAATCACAGCTTGAATCTTCCCATCAAGAAGAGTTGAACGAACTCACCGCCAGCTTTTTGGCCGACAGTGCCATCAAGGTCGAGTCTGCCCGTTTGGAAACTGAACACGAGTGGCAAGAAAAACTGGATTCAATGAAGCAAAAACACGAGGAGGATGTCCAGGCTTTAACAGAAAAACTGTCGCAAGTGAGTAGGAATTAATGTTTTCGGAAAGTAAATACAGTCAAATCTACGTGTGCGACCACCTCTTGTAAGCGACCACCTATCCAAAACACCAAATTCTCCCACTCAAAGCTCTATGGTACGAACCTCTCGTAAAAGACCACCTCTTACAAGCATCCTCGACCACGTTTTGTCCTTATAGTATTATGGTTTTCTATTGTTTTTAACCACTTGTAAGCGACCACCTGACCTCAAGGTGCGGTCCTTCTGTTTGCTGTTTGTACCACATTACTAATGCACGAAACTCCCGTGTCGTTTTAGCGTCGACGAATTAGGCGCTTCCTAAATTGAGTCGTTTGTTGTTCTGTGTGTTCTAGGGCGGCCTGTGCATGTTTCAAGAGCGAAAACAGGTTGTCGGTGTGTGGGTTCCCAATCTGCGCCATCTTGAGTTGTCACAATAGCATCCGGCATGCGGAGTGTGCCATGCGCTATTTTAAAACGTCACAATAAAATCTTTGTGTCACAAATAGTATCCATCATGCCTATTGCGTTCCCATTTCCAGCGCGTTTCGCAACCTTTGGATCTTTACCTCCACAATCATTTCTTTTCTAAATCTTTCGTACATCAAAGGCTGATCAAGGAAGTTTTTCATGATTCCTGAAGCTTTTGTGATGCCTGCTGTCCAAACGGCATATTCTTTCATTTTGCTGCATGCATAAATCAGGTGCCTAAGACCCTAAAGTGACGCACTATAATCTACGATTACTGCTAGTCCTTCAGACTAGTCTCTGTGTATTGCGTGTCTAAACGAAGCTATGTTTGCTTATTACAACAACTGAATTGGTAAGGTTGTGTCCTCTTTTGGTTTATTACAGACACCGGATCTAAACTGCCCACATACCCCTCCCCTAACCCTACATTTTGCCTTAAGTCAGCAGTAAGTGTCAGACGCCTTTATGAATATAAGGGAGTTTACGCAACGACATTTTTGAGCGACGGACGTCAACCGGAAGTGATGGTCTTTACAAGTGTAACGACACTGAGTACAACAAATTTGGGAGCCTTACGACATATTATATGAGAAAAAGGCTCACTTCCGGTCGACGTGCGCTCAAAACATTTCTCTGCTTAAACTCCCTAATTAGAATAGCAGAAATTCAAAGAATCCCAATCTGCAGTGGCAGAAACGACGTTGCGTCTGTCATTCAGTGCTCCCTAATTTTAATTCATAAATTAAAATGTGTCTTGTTTTCAGTACGAAAAGGAAATGGATGAACTTAAAGAAAAGCATGAATACGAACTGAGCGAAAAGCTTTCACAACAAGAAGAACAGTTTGAGGAAAGACTGGAAAAAGAGCTTCATGAAGTGAAAAAGAAACAGCAAGAACACTTCGCAGATGTCGCGCAGCAAAGCGAAACGGCTGCAAATGAAGCCCACATGAACGAACTGAATGCTTTGAGAAACAAACTCATGGAAGAATTCCGAGATAAACTGGAAGAGGTGGAACAAAATCTCGCCGAACAACACGCTCAAGAGCTGGAAGATCTACGGAATGAGCTCGAGCAGGAACAAGCTGAAGTCACCAGCGCGGCGTTGGAGGACTTAGGAAAGAAGCACGCTGAAGACGTTGAGTTTTTGAGGGGAGAACAAGAGCAGCTGCTAGAGCAAGCTGCGGAAACGAGAAGACGACTGGAAAAGATGCACGAGGAAGAAATTAAGGAGATAAACGAGCAAGTGAAACGAGAACACGAGAAACTGACGCGCATGAGAGAGGACTTGGAAGGAACGTACGACGATACCGCTAAAGAGCATGCGCAGCAACTGGAAGGCATGCGGGTTCAGATGGATAAACAACTTGCTACGGAGAAGGAAAAACACTTAACAGAACTTGAAAGTCTGAAAAAGGATTTTGAGAAGACACTTGCGGAAGGTGATCAAACTCACGCCGAGGAAGTGGAAAGACTCAGGTCTACAATGGAGCAAGAGAAGATGGAGAGAGAATTGGAGCACGTACGAGAGCTAGAAAAATTAGCTGAAGACATGGAGAGAAGGTAATGGAGTCTTCTTAGAAGAGGCTTTATAAACGCGAAGGAAACTGGGACGAGTTAACTTTCGCAAAGACATCTGGGACTGTTACCAGGGACAGCGAAAAAAATTGGCCAATAGCTGACAGGCGCGTCCCCAGTAACGATCCCAAAAACCAATGCGCGAGTTGTCTTCTCGTTTCTGAAGTGGGGAATGGAACTGTTTCCTTTGTATGTCGTCCTATCCACGTCTGTATGTTTGTATAACTGATGAAAAGACAAAAGGAAAATTCCCTGTCTTCGCATTCATGAACATAATGGGCCAAGTATTGAAACGAAGTCTAACTTAAGCCGCGGTTTAACGAATCTTTGAACCTCCAGATCTCTTCTTTGGTGGGTTGTTTTAAGAAGATAAATGCTTTTCTAGTCTTCTCTATATGCTTTCATAAAACTGTTCCGAAAAATGATGTTTAGTTAAAATCGTTGGACAAATTGAAAATGACTTAGAGCGCGGTTTTGTTAAACACTGGCTAAACTACGTTTAATATTTGGCCCAATGTTTCTTCTTGATTTCAAAACACGCAAAACGAACAAACAAACCAGACAGCGAAGAAATAGACAAGAAAAAGGGCTGCATAAGATTATTTAAAACTATCGATAATTAACGAAACTATCGCGGCTATCATCGTAAGTTGAACATAAAATCGATGCATTGCTTCTGGAATACTATTAAACAATCGCAATACATCGATAGTTCGATGTATCGTTTCACTTCCAGGAGCGGTAGGAATAAAACGGGTATCTAAAATTTCTTTATTACCGACCGTTATTTCTCTTACAAAGTAAATTTAGGTTATTCTTAAAATGATCGCGTCATTTTACTCCTCTTCTCAGGTATATATCGAAGGAGCAACAGCACGCGAAAGAAATTGGAGAACTACAGACTGAACTGCTCAAAGTGAAACAGGATATAGATAACAAATATTTCGGCGAGCTGCAAAGTACCGTCAAAGAACTTGGAGGAAAATACGAAGAAGATTTAGGAAAGCTTGTGAAAGAACTACAGGATAAACACGAACAGGAAATTGAGAGTTTAAAATTTGGTTATGAACAGAGTAAAGCACAGGAATTAGAAAAGTGTAACAAGGAGTTGACGGAACAATTTGAGGATGAAATTCGGTCCCTGAAGTCTCGCCATGAAATTGAGCTGGAGGACTTAAGAGGGCAATTTCAGGACGACAAATTAAGAGATTTTGCGAAGCTTAGTGCTAAGCTAGCTTTACAAAATGCACAGGCTTTGGAGAAAATGCGGCTTAAGCTTACCGCAACCCATGAACAAGAAATGGAGGAATTAAGGATGGAGAGCCAAAAAGATTATGAAAGAACTGCTCTAAGGTTGTCAGGAGATGTGGAAACCATGGAAATAGAACATCGAAAAGCTTTGAGGCAGTTAAAAGCGGATTTGACTGAGAAACACGAAAAAGAAATGAAAGAATTACAGGAGAAGTTGAGTGCTAAAGAAAAGCAATTGATTGACTTGACTAAGAGCCATAACGAGGAATTGGCAGATGTGAAGAATCGACAGTACAATGATCTGTTGGATGAGGTTTCGAACGTGAGGGAAGAGTTTGCGTTACAAGCAGTACAGCAGGTTCAAGAAGCGAAGTTAGAAATGGCAGAAGACAGTTCTAAAAAGGATGTTGTCATCCAAGAATATGAAGATAAGATCCACCAGATCTTAGAACAACACGAAAAACAGATTAAAGACTTGAGTACGGAATATGATTCGCAAATAAAAGAACTTAGAGACGAGCTTGAATTATTTAAGCAATGGGCAACAAACGATACCGGGAAAGAGGAAGAACTGTTGGAACAATACGAAGCGAAAATTAAAGATATTAAGCAGCATTACGAAAATGAGATTGCGGTATTAAAGCACCAAAATCAGTCCATAGACGAAAGTCAAGACGTTAATGAGAAATACTTGTCGGAGGAAATGGAAAAGTGTCGTAGGCAAGTCGAAGAGTTAGGAGCTAGATTACAAACAGAAAGAGAACAGTTTAAGGATATCCATGAAAGCATGAAAGTTTCTCACGACGAGGAACTTTCTGCTTTGAAAAGTGAACTGGAAAGTCACCACAAACAGGAGTTGAATGAATTGAAGAAGCGTTTCGCTGAGAATGTCGAGGCGTTGAAAGATGAACTCCTCGTCGCTTCGGACGAGGCAAAAATGCAACTTTTTACCGAAGAACTAGAGAAGAAACACGAAGCTGAGGTTGAGGCGCTTCGGGAACAACTTGTCAGTCAGCATCAAAATGAAATGTTGAATTTTAAAGAAGAGATGAGTAGAGAAGTTGAAGCATTAAAAGAACAAATGCTTGACTTGTCTGAGCAGGAGAGATTCGATATTTTGAAGGAAAACTTGGAGCAGGGACACGAAAACAAAATGGCTGCTTTGAGAGAAGACCTAGAACGACAAAATGAGGAGGAAATTATTAAGCTTAAGCAGGCCTTTGCGGAAGGAAAGGAGCCTTTACAAGAAAAGCAGCTGGAAGAAATTGAACAAGTGAAACTTGAACTCGAAGCTCAACGTCTCCAAGAGATGGAGAGACTCAAGGAGGATATGTTACATGAAGTGAAAACCCTTCAGGATCAGATTCAGCTTGCCGCTGAAAAGGATATGGAGGAATTAAGGACTCGTATGCGGGACGACATGAATGATATGAAAGGAAAATACGAGAAAAGAATGGCTGAAGAGAAGTCAAACATGGCAGCGGGTATGTAAACATGAGACCTTTTTTTTTCAATGGTTGTGAACCCTTTTACTCCCAAAAATGACCAAAGTCAAAATTCAACAAAATTTCCAAATTAACATTTTGTAAAATGGGGAAAGTCAGAAAGTACCATGTGAAAGTACTGCTGAAGAGGTTTCACTTGAATGGTCACACCGTGAAATTTGGTCCACAGACTCAAAAGTTAGAACCTACATACTAAATAAATAGCACCATGTGAAAGTACTGCTGAAGATGGTTAATTTGAATGGTCACATCAAAGGATTTCATTTAGCACAGACTATTAAAAAGGTTATAACGAACTTACTAGTCTCTCTTGTAACGTTTTCCAAAGTCAGAATTGATGGCCAGACCATGGCCGGACCGGTCATTTTGACACTGAAATTGGCTTCTTTCAAGAACTTTTTTTTCCTGAAAAACACTCTCCTTCGTGCGTGTTATTTACGATTTGACTAATCTGGCTGGATAGTTTTGATTAAAACCGAAATTCTCATTCCGACGGAAATGGTCTGGCGGATCAGTTCTTACAAATGGAAAGCGCTCTTAGGAAACTAATGGCTCGCTCCTTATAACTCAAGTGTCCAATAATGGAATATCTTCTCTAATTATTCGTAACATTCATATTGAAGGGTGCTATATGATTTAATTTGAAATAGAAATTTACATTCCCATCTCCTCGTAAAAGAGGGTTGTAATTCAGTTTACTGCAAACAAAGAGCTTGTTGTTTAATTGTGTATCACTATTAGTCATGCAATTGATCTTTGTTCAATTCGTTTTCTCTTGGGAGAACGCCATCAAAAGTGATGTGCAAATGATTATCTTAAGTGAAATGCAAGTTTCAGCATTTCCATAATCGTGTTATCGAAGTAACACAGTCAATGCACCAAAGCGATTTATTCCTAGCGTATTTTTTTATTTTCATTATTTTTTGCAATGTGGTTGTCACAGTGAGAAACTGGTAAAGCCAGGACATCGTCAACGCGGAGTAACTGTTTTATCGAACGAAAATTTCTATAAGAATTGCGAACAAATCAGAGCTAGAACTGAGTCGATTTCAGTGGCAATAAGTACATTGTAAAATTGTACGCCGCGAAGCAGGAAAACTGCTGAATGGCTTGCGATAGCAGCTTTAAAAAAGGTGAGCAATGCTCATAGTTGCGGCGCTGTGTTTTATGCTATCATCGGTGAACGTCTTCTTGTCGAATGATTGCACCAGTTATTGTCTCAACAAGGTAATTTGACGTTTTACCTAAGTGTCAGGTTTACTCGCCTTGCTCAAAACCGGATTTTGTTTGGTCGAATATTGTCCTAATTTTTTTGACATTAGGCTATCGGCTGTAAGGGCCAAATTTTAACTACAGCAGGTGTGAAATCTTCGATTATTCAGGGAGCAAAACGATTTTAGTTATCTCTTAAAATTTGAGCCCGACATACCGAATAGTTTCGGAGAAATTCTCCTTGAAAACCCCCAAATTTTGCAAATAATGTATGAGCTCGTTAACGTCACCCAGCAATTTCACAGTTTTTGATTGCTGCTATTTTCGTTGTTATTGATTGCAAAGAGCTGAAACTTGCACAAACTACTCAAATTAACCAACTATTTCAATTTTTGAACGTAATTTGTATACACGACCAGGTCGTCTATGGGTTAAGTCCAACGCTATTAATGAGGAAAAATGTAAATAATGTCGTGACAATGAAACCTCATATTTGCACAGAACACCAATCATCAATGGAGCAACAGGAAACCCAACACCAGACTGATGTTGAAGTTCTACAAAAGAAACATGACGATGAACTGAAGGCTCTACAGGCGCGATTCAACGAAGAACTGACCGCTGAACGAGCTAAGCTGGAAGAAGAGAAGGAGGCGGACCTGGCGCGCCTGCAAGAAGCGCTCAGAGGAAATCTCAGCCAGCAGCAGGAGTTGCAGTTACAGATGCTGAAGGAGCATCACGATCGTGAACTCGACGCTGTCCGCGAAGAACTGGTGCGAACTCATATGGAGAAATTTACTGAGATGACGGCGCAGCTGGAGGCTGAACACGGGGTTTGTTTGTTGTTTGTTTATATATGCAGATGAATGAAGTAGTTTGTTTCTAAAAGAAACTGTTTTGTTGCATCGGTAGGGCAGTGAAATTCAAAGAAAAATGTTTTTCTATTGAGTTGATAAAGAATGTTGGCCATCGTAATGGGATTCGAAACATGGCGTTTAGGGGGTGAAGCTTCTTTAGAGCGAATCTTTACCAGCGGCGGATTCAGGAGAGGGGCTCCCCTTATTTTTAGACCAAACTGGAAAAATTTTTTTGAGATCGCCCCCCGCCCCTCCTTTCATCTGAAGGTCTAGATCTGCCACTGCTTACTGCGTGATTGTGTGGGAGAAAAGTGAGGGCGACGTTTGTAATGTATGTCAACTTTCTTCTTCGCCTCGCTATTCTGAACTTTATGACGTTGTATGGTTTGAACTATTATAGACCTTTAGATTCTAAGACAAGGACGACTAAGAGGGCGAGGTTTTCTTAACACTGAGTAGTGCATGCGCGTGAACCAGCGTCATTTTGGCGGGAAAATGTGATAGCCGTCGTAATTCTTACTACGGGTGGCGGAAAAAAGGTAACAAATGCTAGAATTGTTATCTTTATGCGATAAACCGTGCCAACTTTTCTGGTGAAAAAAAGTTACAATGGAGCTTTCGGGGGTGTTTAGTTTTTGAGAATACCCGGAAAAAAAAACTTAAATCTCGTCCGCGAACCTAAAGGTCTTCTGTTTTTCAGAATTTCCAGCAATTTAAATAGACCGTTTTCGATATATTGAAATTCATACTTGGCTCCGAGGCTTGGGGAATAAAACAAAAGAAATGTATTATTCATTACTGAGCTTTGACTTCAACTTCAAATTAATTTAATAGAAGATTCAAGATGATATCTTTGTTTTACGGAGGATGTTTTCTTTAAATCAAAGGCGGACCTTGAGAAAATGAAAGAATATACCCGAGCAGAAATGTCTGAAAAGTTCCAGACAGAACTTGAAGAAGCCAAAGAGGTAGCTCGCTACGAACTCGAACAAGAACATTTAGAAAACCTGCGACAGCTTGAGCAAAGCCTGGGTCAAAAACACGAGGAACAGCTACGCGGACTGGCTGAACTTCAAGGGAAACATGTGCAGGAAATTAACATTCTCAAGGCTGGTCACGAGGCGGAAGTAGAACGCCTCAAGAAGGAGCTAGCGCAGGCGCACAGTGAGCAACTGTCGGCCGTGAGTCTAGACGCGGAGAGGGAGGTTTCTCAGGTGAACAAACTTTGTATAATAGTATTTACTTAAAAAACTGCGCTGTTCAGAGTCATTTCAGGGGCGGCGTGAACGAGATTTCGGGACCAAATTTTCTGCCCCTTTCGGTGTGTGCAAAAGTCGAATAACTTTGCAACATGAAATAATCTGTTGAAGAGAATTGATGTGATCATATTTGACAACACAACAAGTTGGAGGGTACTCGTCCAAAAAATGTTTATCTTTGAGAAGCTAATACATAAGCAAATAGTTAAGCTAAATAATTGTTGAATGCAAGGGGATAAGCAAGACCGATTTCAGTTACAAGAGTAACAAGGGAAATACAGACACATTAACTACAAACCTTGAAACCCTGAATAGGTTTAAGAGCCTCCATAGATATGCAATGCAAGAGAAGTGGCAAATCTTACAACAGTTCCAAGACAGACAACCATGAAAGAGAGTATATTAGATCAGCCTAGTGAATATTGTAATTCGCACCTGCTAGGACTAATTGCTCTTAACTAAAATCTTTGCGGGTTGTCTTTCTATAACTTGCCTCAGGTGTCGCACGAAGGAAAAATGTGTTTATAAATTGGGGCTGTGTTAGACTCTTATAGAGTGTTTCTAGTCTGTCTGCAGGAACAAAATTCGCGTAATACAGTCAGCTCTCTGTAAGACGGATTCCTTTGCGACCGGCACAATGTGTCTTAGATAAACGAGCGTCTTAAAGAGAGTCCACTGACAGTGGTACAGAAAAGCAGGGATCAACTCCAGGTGTCCGTGTCTGCGAAGTGTATGTCTTACAGAGGTTAAAAAAAAGTTTAAAGGCTTGTTTATCATAGTGGAAAATGCAGTTAGCTTATCCAGCTCGTTTACAGGCACTCCACTTAAATACTTAGAAACAAATAATTCAAATACAACATAACAGGATTAAAACCCCAACTGGCAGGAGGCAACCAAAAGCCTTTTTACAAGCGTGGCAGAGGATTTGTTTCGAGAACAAATCCAGCAAGTGGCCAGAGCGGACTCGAACCCGGGACCGCCGGATTGCGAGTACGACGCGCTGACCGCTGGGCCACGCTGCCTCTTAAGCAAGGGGTCGTTAAGAGAGATTTGAGTGCACTGAACATCTCTTTCATCAGATTAAAGGAGATTTAGACTCGGCCCATGCTAAAGAGATAGACGCGTTCAAAGAAGCTCTGGAAAGGGAGAAATCTAGAGTACTGGCACTTGAGGCAGTACAGGCCAGCATGCAGACAGCGCACCGTGACATCGTGTCGCGCATGCAGGAAAACTTCGAGCAGGAGATGGAGGGGCTAAGAAACAATGTAGATTCTGCTCATGGTGAACAAGTACAAGAGCTGCAGAGTTTGCTGGAAGATAGGCATAAAATGGTTAGTGGCTTGTATTGATATATCTACTTCTGCTTAAAATTAAAAACAATCATAATTTCTTGGTAAAATATGAGAATGTGACAGCACCAAATAGGTCACACTTCAGGATTTCATCCACAGAGTGAAAAATAAAAAGCTCTTTTGTGCAACATAATAAACAGCACCACAGGAAAGTACTACTGAGAAGCTTTCATTTGAATGGTCACACTATAGGATTTCATTCGCAGAATCATAACGTAGAACCACCTTGTACAGCATAATAAACGGTACCACGGTGGCTTTCATTTGAATGGTCACACTTTAGGATTTCATCAACAGACTCATAAGTTAGAACCACCTTCCAGACTTCCTTATCTTTAGAATAGAACCATCCTTAACATTTTTAGATTGGACCACAAGTAGGAGTTTTCAAACCAAGCTCGTGTGATTTAGATAATCACTGGCTACAACAATCGTTTTTCAAAGAGTATCACTTCTGGACACAAATCGTCCTAGAAGTTCCATTCTATTTCGCCACTTTATAAACGAGAACGAAACTGAGCTGAGTTAAGTTTCGAAAAGACTTTTGCGACTGTTACTGGGATCAGAAAAAAGAAATTTGTTTAGTAGGGAGCTTAAGGAACAACGACGGCGACAACTTCGAAAACGGTCACTTTAAAAGTGAAGTCGTGCTACTTCAAACTTTTTCGCGCTTCTTCCATCTCGTTCAGTCCGTCAAATGTTGGCAATTTGTTCTGGAGTTGAATTCTAAATGCTATATCGAGGTTCGGGAAAAGAAAAGGAAAGTCGTTGTTCACGTCCTCCACAAAACGTGAAATTAGGTATTTTCACGTCGTAGTCGTGCAGAGACGGCAAAGAGTGTACAAAAAAGCGTGATGCACCTGCAAGTTTCTTGTTTTGCCGTTCTCGTTGACGTCGCCGTCGTTGTTGCTTAAGCTCCTTATTAGCTGACCTCCCAGAAGTCTTCGCGCTAGTTGACTTGGCCCAGTTTCCCTCTCGGTTTTGAGTGGCGAATACACGTACTTGTACTGGCAAGTCAAATCTTAAGATTGCTATTGAAGAACGTTGGGCCAAGTGCATGTTTACTGTCAACTTTGATTGTTAGGAGCTGGAGCGCGTGCGATCAGAGTTGCTTGCCGCGGAGGAGAAAGCCACAGCACTAGAAGCCCAGCAGGCAAAAAGTGTTGACGAACTGGAACAGCAGTTTCGACAAGAGATGGAAACGCTGCAGGAATATCTGAAGAGTCAAGAAAAGGAATATATAGGAGAAATCGAGAGAACAAGGGTAGGAGATTTACTCCGTACTAGTCAGTTAAAAGCATGTATATGTCACATGTCAAAATAAATTCAGGTCAAAATGTTTTAACCTAAGTTGATTCTCACTTTCTTTAGTCTCTTAGCCGTGATTTGTCATGAATTAGGGTTAGGGGACAAAAACCGGAACATCAACGTTTTCGTTTCTTAAGGTCCCTAATAACATTCCGAGAATACATGATAAAAATCTCTTGGCACGTGTACATGCTTGATATCGGTGCCCAACACAAGTGTTTTCGGTTATGAACTTATGAAGGTTGTATTTTACTGCATCAAGATACTGTAATATGCGAGTTATGGACGATATATTTTGTGACTGTCAACGTTTTTTAAAGTACGCGTTGAAAAATGTTCAAAACTAGACGTTCCGAGGGTGTTCCCTCTTTTCATTGGTTTAACCTTTCACTGCCAAATGTGGCCAAAGGCAAATTTCGACCAAAGTTCCAAATTTCATTTTCTAAAATTTTAAGGAACAAATGGCATCATGTGAAAGTACAGGCAGAGAGCTATCATCTGAATGGTCACATCATAGGATTTCGTCCATAGACTCGAAAGTTATAGTCACCTTACAAAACCCCCTCAAACACTCTGGCAGTGAAAGGGTTAAAAGCAACTGAAAATGCACGCGCAACGTAACATGACGACAAATGACGATAATTGGTGTCCGGTTTAATAACGTTTATTCGGACCCCCCCTCCCCCCCCCCCCCCCCTGGTAAAGTGTCTTCTTTGATGATGTTTCTCGGCTTTTCCTCTGTTTCGCTTTAACTTTGGCTACGATTCTGCAGCTGTTCGATTTATTATTTTTTTTTCTTGGCTGTTTTCTTAGGAAGAGAGCGAAAAGTTGTTGAACAAGCTCCAACAGAAGCAGTCACTCATAAAGGAGGTGTGTGTGTGTACTTTTTTTTTTTAACCCTTAAAGTCCCAGCAGTGATTATTATCAAATTTCTCCAGTTAATATCAAAAGTGAGACTATCAGGGAGGTCAGGAGAATTAAGGATATGATCACTCAAGATACATTAACAAATTCTCCGTAACAGTTCTATGAGAAACATATCGGACAGGAAAGGAGAACTTGTATTGTTCTACCCCGTACTTCAGTTTTGAGGCTTTTTCGGGTTTAAAGCATTAGACCCCTTTTTATGCCCAAGATTTCCACCCGGGTGGCTTGTGTAAATGGTAAGCAGCTCTGCCTGCTTCATTCCTTTTGTTTAGATGGAAGCGGAACAAGCTCGCCTTCAGAATGATCTACAGCGGCAGTCCGATGAGTATAACTTGATCCTGTCTCGACGCGAACGTGAACATCAGGAGGAGGATAATCTCGCAGATTTGCTGCGCTCAGATGTGGAGCGATTGGCTGCAGAGAGGTAAGACATTGTTTTTAGGACTTTTTAGTGTATAGTCGTCATATAAACTTATAGGCTCGGGTGTCAGTGGAATCTGTGACTTGGGGCATGGAGTTGGGGGACCCCAGGTAGGTGAGATAACCCGCTTAGGTGGGGTAACCCGCCTGTCCATATAATCTCTCATTATAATTTGATCACGTTTACATGATAGGTGGGGTGACCATATGAGAGACTATAAGGACAGGCAGGTTGCCCCATCTAAGAGGGTTACCTCACCTACCTTCATGTAAGCAGGTCCTTGGTTAAAGGTCTTTTTGTGACTACTTCGTGTAAACAACTACCAAGGGTTGCATTTTCATGCCTCTTAAACTGACTTTTAAACTGACTCTTAAAATGACTCTTTTAACCATCGGCTAATGACTGGTTGGTTGGTAGAGCGCATGTCTACTGAGCGGGAGGTCAGCGGCCTGCAGTGCAGGCGTATTTTGGGCGGGCGAAAGCTGCTTGTTTATGTTTGTATTGTTGTAGCCGCCATCTTTGGTTTTATGACAGAGGAAGATTGGGGAGAGTAGAAATAGCAACGTATTTCCTCTTCTCTTTTGGAGTTTCAACATGGCGCTTTCACGAGCAAAAACATTCGCGCGCCCGAAGAAAACGTCTACACTGCACTCTAGGAGATCGGCGGTCAAAGCACTAACCACGGTCTCTCAAATTAAAACAAACAAACAATCACGCACAAAAACGACAGGCAACTAATGCCCTTGTACCAGTTCAGGGGATGGCGCCATTGGACGGTGACGTTAAGTCGTTAGCCTTGTCTCCTTCATTCTTTCTTATGAATTCGAGTAAAACGGACAAGAACATTAACTGTTCAGTGTTTGAAAAAAATGCACTTATTTGTGTGTCAATGTATTTAGCACGAAAGTATTAATGGGAACACTATTTTTACGTCTCTTACTGAAGAAGAGAGCACCATTTTTCGTGGTCATCCGAGCCACGCGAAGGACTAGCCGTTTGCAGGGCAAAGGCAGTACTTTTATTTCTCAGCTATTTTAAGACCATAAGCATTGGTCCGACCCAGGGAATCGAACCTGCCACCTCCCGCTCTGCATGCAAGCGCTCTATCGACTGAGCTTATTCTGCCGCGGTTTAAAACAATGGCGGTCAGTTCTTTAAAACCTCTCATAAGCTGTGTGAGAGAAAGAACTGATGCGCGTCCACAAAAACAGGCGCGAGCTGTTATGATGTTTATGTTGTGGTTCAATTTTAAGTTGGTATTTTTTCGTTTCAAACGCATTGCCATGCAATAGCGTTCCAATACCGCGACATATACGCCAAGTCTTTTTGTTTTTGCTTCCAGAAATGCCTTGCACCGCACAAACGAACGCCTTTTAAAACTGCTCTCAGATGTAGTGAAACAAGCAGCGTCAACTGAGGAGACTATAAACAAAAAGCTGGAGGACCTCATTCAAGAGACGAGTCAAACCGAGGAACAACTGACCCAGTTCCCTTTAGAATCGGGGACCTTGCACGAGTCCCAGTTCCCCAACGACTCTGTCCGTCGCCCTGAAAGCTCATTTCCGGCTGGGCTGCCAACTTCCACTCCCGCTGCTGGATCCAGTGCTCTCGCAGCCAACCACAGAACTCCTACTGCAGGTGGGAATGTCGTAGTAAAATTGCGTAAACAATTTCGCTTCTTCCATAACGTTTTCTTAACTTTACGTAACGACGAAAAAACGAGTAAGGGTTTCTACGTCCATTAACATTGGGACTTAATTGACCAATCAGGTCGATAACCGGTGTTTGATACCATCAACTGACGTGATACAACTCACTTTGACTCTGAAGATGACTACCGCACAGGTTATCGAAACGTCAGTCACTGTCAACAACAGGAGTACGTTCACGCGGACGATCATGCTCAACCTTACTAGGATAATGCTGTTTTAGGTCAATTCTGTGCTGAAGTCATTACTCAGTGCCTTTACCCAAACACAAAATGCTCTTGTAGAGTTATGAAGAAAATATCAAGCATATCTCATTAGGGAGCACCTAACCATGACATTTTTGCAGGCAGGTTGTTAAAACTTGAAAAAGTTTGCCGAACTTTTTGAAGTTTTAATCTATATCCATCCTTGCCATATCCGTAGCAACAGACGACAGGAAACAGTTTCAATGCCTAAATACAGCCTTAAATAACAAAACTGGACCATTATGTTTAGAATTCAATTGATAAAAGACACATTTAAGCTTTTAAGAGAGATAGGATATGGCGTGACATTGCCCCTGTAAAATAATAGGGAGCTTTAAGCAACAAGTACGGCGACGGCTACGAAAACGTCACTTAAAAAGTGAATTCGCGTTGCCTCAAACTTTATCACGCTTTTTCCATCTCGTTTGATTCGTCAAATGTTGGCAATTTTTTTTGGAGTTGAATTCTAAAGGACTGTATGAAAGTCCAGGAAAAGAAAAAGAAAGTTGTTGTCGTGAAGACTACGAGCAGTCTCTCTCCGCAGTCTCGCCCGAGACACGCAAATGACAACCCTAACCCTAACCGCGTGCACTCCCCTTACTAAATCTGAAGAAAAAGAGAGACTGCTCGCAGTCTAGTCGTGTGTTCCCGTCCTCGACAAAACGTGAAATTAGGCATTTTCACGTTGTGGTCGTGCAACGACGGCAAACAAAATGTACAAAAAGGCTCGATGCAAGTGCAAAGTTGTTGTTTTGCTAATATAAAACTGTTGTGTTTTTGCCGTTCTCGTTGCTTAAGCTCCCCAATAAATAGTGTGGCGTAGCACCTTCAACAGACTTCCCTGTATATCTTTGGGTTTGAAATTAAGTTGGCTGTGACTCAGCTATGTTTTGATGTATTTCACCTTTCACTGGTTTGGTGAACTGAACCTGACCCATGGTAGTCTTTAGCTTATACAATCTCGTTTTTCATCTCTTAGGTGCAGCCGCTGATCTTTCTGAATCTGAGGATAATACGCTGACCAGCAAGACTGACTTGTCAATGCTCAGCGATGAAGGTCTGGAACTGTCCCAGAGACAAACGGACACCATGTTCCAGGGGCCGAGCTTAGACGAACAGGCAGAGGAGCTTGTAATAGGTGCGATATTAGAGGGCCGTTCTCAGTGAACTTACGCAACAGGACGGAAGAAGAGCGAAGACGGCAAACCTTGCGTGACAAGCGTGACAATAATTTTGTTTGAGAAAATTTGCCTCAAACCTCAACTTTCTTTAAACAGATCTTTATGTGAAAGACCAAAAAAAACATTGATATTTAGTGGAGGTCGGGACAGAACATGCCAGTAATAGCCCTGTCATGTTTGTCACATACAACCTTTTTGCCGTCTTCCTCTTTCTGCCATCATGTTGCGTAAACTCACCATTAACAGCCAAAGGACCTCTTTATATCAGTTCAACCCTCACTGCGTTAAAACCTACGTGGGTTTTTCCGCTCAGATAGAGAACAAGACGAAAAAGCGGAATTTTTCCATTGCATACCCTTTTATGTTCTGTACCTCGTTCGTAAATCTCCTCTTTTCTATAGCAGAAAATTTACAGTACAATCCCCTGTTTTTTCGTTAGATCGTCGAGATCAAAGGCTTACTGTAACTTGTGGCCATCTTGGTTTCAGTTTACCAAGGAGGGAATCACCGAGGATTATAGTAGTAGGGTGAGGGAGGCGCCTTCTCCCAACCCCCCCTCCCCTTCGCCCGTCCCCTAGGTAGTTTTTGGACTCCTACCCATGTCCCACTCGGTACATTTGAAACCAAAATGGCCCTCCGATTTTTTAGCACCGGTCTCGGAATAAACGCACTAACGGTTTTGCATTCGTTCCCATCGGGTATTAGTACCGTGCCTATTTTCGTCGGGTGCATAACAACACTTGAAGTACGCGTGGAACAATTCGATTTCGCCTGAAGCGGTATTTGTTTCTTCCCGACTCTACGAACCACTCCGCCTCTTTTGATGTGTTGACGAGCTTTCAGCCAATCATGTTTATGTATTATGTTTTCTTCTGAAAATCGAACACTCCTTGAATAAAACTTTTTATTTTGAATCTTAAAGATTCTGGCGCCAGGGTCAGTGGAGCTGCGCAGAAACTGCTGGATGTAGTTACCATGACAACTAAACAGGTATTGTTGTTCTCTGATTGAAATTTCCTCATTCTGGTCCTAGCAGTGTATAGGTTGTTTTTCACATGAAACTAGTTTAGTGACCTTAGCTCCCACGAGTCTTCTGTAGATTTGAGTGGTAGAGCTTTGGGACCAGTAATCATAAGGTCATAGGGTCGACTCCTGCCTCGTACTTATAGTTTTACTATTTTTTGCTATTATTTCCAATTGTTGTAACTTTTATTTATTTATTTCATTTTATTTTTGCTTTCTCTTTATTTACTTTCTTTTTTCCCCGACTTTTGAACTTGGCAATGAGTTTTGTCATCTAAGATTCATGTAGTCTGCTTTCTCCTTGATTCCACTAACTGTTCCATTTCTTATGTGGTCTGTTTACAGTGGAATCAAGCTCGAATTGCTCAGAAAGAACTACATGACATTACGATTCAACGCAACGAGCAACTTGAACAGGTAATGGCTGCCCAAGAGGAATTAATGGCGCGACTGAAAGAGGAGTTGGAGGAGAAGGAACGTCTGCAGAACGAACTCAATAAGGCAAATGAACAAATGGAAAGTATGGCGGCCGAAAATGACAGGCTTCAGGACGAAGCTAAAGCAAAAGATCAGAAAGACGAAGAGAAAGCAGGAGAGCCTGATGAAAAGTTGAAAGAAGTTGAAAAGGAAAACGCAGAACTCAAGACCAAAATCGAGGAGGCTGAGAAAGCGCTGGAGGAAGCAAAATCTCGGGAACAAGAGCTCGAGACGGTTAAACAACTGCTGTCCTCTGAAGTGGAGACTTTTCAAGAAGAAGCGAGAATGCGGCTGGCACAGGAGGTAGCTGATAAGAAGAAAGAGGAAAGTGAGTACGAGAAGCAGATAAACGCGTTGAAAGAGGAACGAGATGAGCTGGCTGAAGAGTTGGAGGTTTTGAAGGAGTCGGGTGATGAGTTGTTGGAGGAGAATGAAACACTCAAGGCAGCTGTAGATCATCTCGCTAATGAGAAAAAAGATCTTGAGGAAAAAGTCCTGAAGCTGGAGGAGCAGAAACTCGACGAGCTAGACGGCCCTGAAGAGCTCAAGTCCAAAGTACAAGAGCTTCGACAAGCGTGCGAGAACCTTAAAGAAGAGAAGGAGGCCCTAGCTTCGAAAGCGTCCTCTTTAGAGAAGGAAGCGAGCCGATCTCAAATGACTGGCTCTGAAGGTGAAGTTATTGAGGAAAATGATCGCTTGAAGAAGGAGGTAGAAAAACTACAAGAAGGCAGTACTGAGTTAGAAGAAGAGAATGAGAAACTTAAAGACGCTATTGAGGAGTTCCGCGAAGCAGTTCAAGGCCTGTGGGATGAGAAGGAAGAGCTTAAGATTGAGTTGTCCAGAGCAAAAGGAGAAGACACGACTGAGTTCGAAGAGCTGCAACAACTGAGAGCCCAGGTGGCGGAGATGACTGAGAAGCTTGAAAGCGCCGAACTGGAGCAAGAGAAGAAGAGGGAGTTACTTCAAAAGGCGCAGGTTCATCTGGAGAAAATTCCAGCGCTTGAAGCGCAGGTGGAAGAACAAAACGAGCTTCTGAGCCAGCTGAAGCAGGAGAGGGAACAAGACAGACAGGAAATCGACAAGCTGCAGCGTGCTGCCTCGCTACATAACGAGGCGCCCTTGATACAGGTTTTTGTGTTTTGTTTTTTGTTGTTGTTGTTTTTCTTGTCAAGAGCGCTGATTTGCTTTTCTTCAGTTTGTCCCAATTCCTTTTTAAACAGAACTTGCACAAAAACATCCTCCAAGACCCTCCGAATATGCTTTGCAACATCTTTGTTTCTGTAAACGTTGCATGGTTACCTCGTTGTGAGCGGTTAATTTGGTGAGTTCATCTTAGCCCGTGAAAGGAAATGTATGGGTTCTCATAGCTCAAATGGTAGAGCACTTCAGCACTAACGCAGAGGCCTTTGGTTCGAATCCCGTTGAAGTCCCGAGATTTTTTTTTTTTTTTTTTTTTGGGGGGGGGGGGCGGGGGGTTATTTGCAATTGCTTACACTGCAATTACCACTGCGACGATCATGTCTTCATTTAAAATAGTTGACTTATCGTTGAATCAGCCCGTTTTGGTGAATTTGTTGTTTCATACTTTTATTGTCCATTTTCTCTTTGAACAGGTGACCACTGTGGAAACTGTTGAAGGAGGAATACACGGGGAAGAATTATGGGGGGTCGAAGGAATGGCAGATGGCGGGGATTCGCAGCAATCTGGCGGAGATACGCGGGAACTCAAGGATAAAATCATGGAGCTGGAACGACAAGTCGAGAGCTACAAGAAAGCCCTGGAGGAAAGCATCCAAGAACCGGAAGCCAACAAACTCATGGAGCTGGTGGAGCAAGTAAGTGCAGAGAGAGACGGCTTGGTTACCAAGTGTAACGAGTTAGTGGAAAAACTCAGTGTCGATAAACAATCCACGGAAGGCGTGCAGTCCACAGTTGAGGAACTACGAACACGGTTGAAGGAGGCAGAGCAAAACTATAAAGAGTTAGACAAAGAATTGAGCGCCAAATCACAGACGGAGTTAGACATGTTAGCGCAGATAAAAGATTTGCAAGATGAACTCACCAAAGCATTAGAAGCTCTTAAGGCGGCGGACGAGCTGAAGGAAAGGCTGCAAGAAGATCTGGAAACTAGTGAGGAGACGCAGAAAGATCTGGAGCGGGAAAAAGGAGCGATACAAAAGCAGCTGAATGAGAGCTTTCTCCAGATCTCCGCGCTTAAGGTATTAGCTCTTAAGGTGATGTTACACGAGACGATTCGCAAAAATTAATGGCAAAGTTTAAACGTACAAAACGATTCAGGTAAAATAGAGGTCGAGAATTCCGCTGTGTTCGGAGATAACCCCCGCCCCTTCCTCAAAGAAAGCAATGATTGTGGAAACTTGAAGGAACTGGTCCGATGTTTTTTTTTTTTTTTGCCTTAGTTAAAATGGATTTCCTCTGTGGTAGAGTTGAACAAATTTACCCTGATTTAGTAGTATTTTCCCCTTGATTTTTATCCAAAACGCTCTGGGTTTGAAGATTTGCTACTGCTTCTTGGGCGTTACCAGTTTGCATGTAGAACGACATTGTTTCGTTTTCCCTTTTAGGAACAGCTCAACCGAGTAAAACACGCAAATGGAGAGGAACGCGATGAGACCCCGACTCCTGTTCGTATGCTCCGAGACGAGCGCGAAGCGTACGATCGGAAAGACCAGGAATCCCGAGCGTTGGCCGAGCAGCTCGACGCTTTTAAAGAGGCTCATGATAAGAAAGAAGAAGAATTGCAGAACTTGACCGAGCAGATGGAAGAAATGAACCAGATGATGGAAGAACAACAGAAATTACTCGAAGATCAACACAGCAAACTAAAGGGGCAGGAAGACTTGATAAATGAGCGCGAAGATCGCATGAAAGAACTGGAAATACTATTGGAAGAGAGAAAAAACGAAACTCCACATAGGGAAGAATATGATATCGCGCTCAAAGGTAATTATCATCATCATCATCATCATCATCATCATCACCACCACCACCACCACCACCACCATCATCATCATCATCATCATCACCATCACCATCATCATCATCATCATCATCATCATCCTCATCCTCATCATCATCATCATCATCATCACTATTAGCATTATTACTATTATTATTACATTTGAAAAAAAATACAGTAACACATTCCCATTTTAAGGTTTTTCCCTTCGTTGCATCATATTTACTGTAACACTTCGATTTTTTTGAAAACCAGCCAACGAAATTTGCAGTGATTTGAGTGAAAAGGCGTCAAAAGATATGTTTTGTGGTAGGCTCGATTACCAGCCGCTGTTCGGGAAAATGAGCCCGCACTCATCCCCCAAACCCCCCACCCGACCCTGGAGACGGCGGAAATCGAGCCTAGTTTTGTGGGTGCGATGAGCTCCAGAATCACGCTAACGAAGTAAAAGGAAAGGAGAAAAATAAAGAGCGAGGAGGAAGAAAGGAGCATTAGAGAAAAACAGCAATGGTTGCACTCTTAGTTTTTATAATGGCTACTTTAGAGATTTGGCCGAAAAAAAAACTGTTGGACGAAAAGGTCCATTTGCCGTTAACGTTTTCAAAAATCCGGCTAGAAATGTTCAGATGAAATGCTGTAATTGCAAAACACATTTTCTTTTGTGAATATGAAATTGTAACTCCATTGCTTTTCCACTTCAAATTAAAGTCTTTCCGCGCTGACAAGCTCCTACCGGTTTGTCCCTAACCGGAAGTGACGTAGCAGCGCGCGCGTGCAGTGCCTGTTTCCAGATCGCGGCTCGCGCAAGTTTCTCTTTGTTCACGCAAGAGCTAGTGTTTTCAACTTTTCGTGGAAATATGACATGCATGTAGAGATTGTAAGGGCAAAAGAGTGAGCGAAAAGCTTAATTAAAGCGTTTAGCAAAAATAAAAATCCGCAAAATTTAAGCAAAATTAGTTAGCAAACTCCTCCGCCGGAAGGAACTCGTCTGCGCGCAGACTGAAATTTGACGTGGAAAAGCAACGAAAATAGACAATATTGTGCGCATAGGCCAATAAAGACATGCGCTTCACGGCTCAATTATCTTGTATCCCGGATTACAGGAAGTGAGGACGCTCTGATTCAGCAACAAAGAGCGGTTGAAGAACTTTCTGAGAGAGTAAAAGAAATGGAGGAGGTTATAGCCGATAACGAGGACAAGCTTAAGAAGAAAGAGGAACTGCTGATCTCCAAAGACGAGGAAGTGAAACGAAAAGACGAAGAGCTGGGTGTAAAAGGGCAAAAGATCAAAATGCTTCAAGATGAGTTGAGCCGAGAGAAGACGGATAGAGAGAAAGAATCAGAGGCTGGAACACTCCTCACTGCACAGGTTTGTCTCTAACCGCAAGCGGCGTGACAGCGCGCGCGGTATTTGCCCTTTCCAGAACGCGGCTCGCGCAAGTCTCTCTTTGTTTACGCAAGCGCTAGTGTTTTGACGAAAATATGACCTGCATGTAGAGATTTTCCTCAGGAATGGAAGAGAAAAAAATAAGCGAAAATCTCAGTTATTGGCGTTTAGCACCACCGGTGAGAAAAAAAAAAAGTTTTCCTTTACATTTGGTTATTTTGACCATCGCGTTATCAATTTCCTTCGTTTTCGCTCTGATTTTTTGGCAACTGTGTCCTTCGGTTCCTGGTCTAATGGTTTGGGTGTAGATCGACACTTTGTTTAAAAATATTACTACGGCGATTGAAGCGACAATGTCACTCTAAAAGTAAATTCGCATTCCTTCAAACTAAAGCGCGATTATTCCAACTCGATCAATTTGTCGGATGTAGACGAATTCTCCTGGGATTGAATTCTTGAGGACCGTATCCAAGTTCAGAAAGAGAATCGTCGGGTGTTTGGGTATTCCAGAAAACGGCTGATTTAGAAATTTCACGTCGTAGCTTCAAGTCTCAGTCCATGTCCATCCTTGCCATCTGTATCAACAAACGGCAAGAAACAGTTCCAATGCCTAAGTATAGCCTTAAATAACAAAACTGGACCATCATTTTTGGAATACAATTGGCACAAAATACTCGTTTAAGGTTTTTAATAGTGTAGCAATAGCGTGACATACTCACATTGCCCCCTTAAACTGGAAGTGACTGAGTTGTGTGTTGTGACTGAGTTTGGTGTGAATCCTCAGTAATGAAGGACATACTTTAACTTTTTTTAGCTGGAGAAGATAAAGAAGGAGTTCGATCAAGTGCAAGAAGAAGTTCACTCTAAAGAAGACGAAAAAGGGCAGATTCAAAGAAATCTTCTGGCCGAGTCACGCCAGTTGACTGCGTTACGAGCAGAGTTGGATCAGTTGCGTGACAGATTCAAATCCCAGGAGGACAGTCACGTGGCAGCTGTCGCTGACCTAAGGAGGGTGCATCAAGATGAAGTAAACGCTCTAAAGGCTGAGTTAAATAACGTCCACAGGGGAGTGCCCTCGGGGGCGGAGGACACAATGAGTCCAAGTCAACAAATTGCCTTTCAGCAGGTTAGTGGGATCAATTGAGGTTTTTCGCTAACTGACCACTTACCCCTCCCCTCAATCACAATTTTACCCTAAGTGAGAAATAAGTGTTAATGTTGATTTAGGGGAGGGGTAGGTGGTCAGATACCCACAAACCTCAAGTGATCTTTGTGGTTCACAGTAAGGTAACTGCACATCACTGTGGAGACTAACTTCAATGTTCTGCTAAAAATATCCATACAGTAACAGAGAAAAGGTTATGAGAATTTATAAAATGATCACCAGAGAGAAATAGTTTGATCTTTTATCACATTCTCTCAACTACAATCTATGAATATTAGTCTAGAGAAATTCTATGTAAATATTGGGGCATAAAGCGTTTTAACAAGTGATGGTGATGATGATTGTTTATCCCTAATTTTTTTTAGAAACTTAAAAGCGTGGAAGAAAATCTCAAACGGCAGTTCGAGAACCAGCTCGTCGCAGTGAAAGAGAACGAAGAGCAAAGGCGCCTGCGTGACGTGAAGCAAGTCAAGGAGGAACTAGAGATGAAAAGCCTGGCAAGTATGAATAATCTGCGACAAGAACTCTTAACAACGCACAATGATCAGGTCAACAGAATGCGACAGGATCATCAACGGGAGATTGAACGGCTCCTAAGTATATCTGGTGAGTATATATCTGGAGAAAACATTTTAATTTTTATGAGGATCAAACTCAAAGTTGACAAAAAATCCACAATATCATTTTGTAAAATGGGGAAAAGCACCTTGTAAAACTACTGCTAAAGAGGTTTCATTTGAGTAGTAACATTATAGGATTTTTTCCATAGAAGCAGAAGTTACAACTACGAGAAATGAGCTCTTAGGTCATCGACAAATCGCGCTCGATCGCGAAGACGCTGTTGTCGATCATTTATCGATGGTAATCTGGGGAGAGGACAAAACTACTCAGAGTATGAATGTTGGGGAGCGGATGGCTCCCTGCTACCCTCCCCTCCTCTCCCCTGCACCCATAGTGGTTCTGTGTTCTCCCCCGCTTGCGTTTTTCAGATAGTCATTAGCGGTTCTACGATGTGATGTTCGAACGTTTCGTCGCAAAACCATTCATAGGCGACCAGTAAACAAAGGGTGCTTACCATTGACACAAACCACCCGGGTGGAATCATAAAGTTATAAAATTTGACATGGTGGGAGAAAGACGCACAATGTCACAAGTACAAGTCACAATGTATATCCAAATCAGCTGAACAGACTATAAAGACTAGAAAAATTGCACCCTCTCAAATCACAGGCCATGTTTCCTGAAGCTTTCCATAGGGAATGGCCCGAACTATTTGATTTTCCAACCAGAATTTCCGGATTTCCCATGTAAACTACCCAGTCCTTATTTTACCTCACCAGGTATCGACTCTGCATCTCCAGAGATGCGAATGCGCCTTGGCTCAGCACTGGATCAGAATGAACAGCTTGATAATGAGCTTGTGGGTCACCTGGCCCGACAAGCTTTACTCAAGTCCCCAGCTACTTCACCTCGAAGGTCTCAAACTGCTATTGAGGTAAACCTTCTCTTTCCTGTCAGCCTATGTTTTTGTTTGGAAAGCCGGCGCTGTCTCCTTTGCAATGACGAATGACGCACGTTTTTTTTTTTTTTTTGTATCCCTAGGGTCTTCTTAGTAATCTTCATACCGAAGCTGAAACTATCCAGTCCCTCATAAGTGTAGTATCAACTCCAGTCAAAGATCGCTCGCTTGCAAGCCCGGATGTAACGTCTCTGCAGTCTTCATGGTCAGCGGAAAAACAGGCTCTGCTTGAAGCTATCAAATCGTACAAAAATCTTGTTGTTCAGGCTGGAAAGACGTCCTCGGTGAGAAATTAGGGACTTTACGATCCGACGACGCGATGGTAACGAGAACGTCAAAAAACAATAGGTTTAAAAGGCAAAACAACTTTGCACGTGCATCACACTTTTTTGTACATTTCTTTATCGTTTTTGCACAACTGCTACGTGAAATTGCCTAATTTTACGTTTTATAGAGGACGTAAACGAAGGAACACGAAATTTTATTTCTGTTTCTGAAGTGGGATAGGGAACTTAGGAATTCAACTCTAGGGGCATTCGCCTACTATTGGTAAAGTAAATGGGAAGGATAATGGCGATTGTTAGACTGGAAGAACGTAAATTCACTTTTTAAGGGACGTTTTCGGTGCCATCGCGTCCTCGGTTCGTCAAGTCCCTATTTACGATACTTCTTCAAGGGCTCTCACCCTTTTAAATGGTAATTTTAAGATCGTGATGGAAATTAAGCAGGGGATTTTGTGGCGCGATTTTTGGCACGATTTTTGAAGGCGAGCTGGTGGCGTGCATGTCAACCTTAAGCGATTTCAGCTCGATTTACCGCAGTCAATCGTCGCGCTTTCAATAAAAAGTTTAACTTTAACTTCAAATGTCTGTTTGCATATTTGTTTACAAGCAATGCGCATAAACGCTGTGATTCTGCTCAAAAATACCCCTGTTTATACAATAACAATTGCAGACAGATACCGCTAAAATGGTTGCAAAAATCGATTTTCTAGACATAAGCATATCGCGCGGAATACATCATCCGTGTATAGCGAGGTAAACATGATTTTGCATGTGGCTCCCTGATTAGACTTTGTATATCGAACTGACGTGTCTAATAATTCTTTTAATATCCGCCATTTTTAGCCGTCTAAACTTGCTGTGGAAAATGACTGGCGATCAGTTCTACTCGACGCTGTAAAAAAGGTTAGTAATTCTCTGTTCGCTGATTATATGTTGGTTCTCAGTAGCGGTAATTCGCCACTTTGAGGTTGCGCGGGAGACCGGCTCGAGATGGTTGTCAAAGTGCATCGTGGGACTGTTTTGGGGCCGAATTTACCGCCATGTTGAAATGCGTCCTCCAAAACAGTCCCACAATGCACTTTGACAACCATCTCGACCCAGTCTCCCGCGCAACCTCAAAGTGGCGAATGGAGGCCTAATAGCCGTGCGCTTGGTACAGCGGGCTCAGTTATGACCAGTTTATTAAAAAACGGATGCTCGCACTCGGAAAACCAGTCTGACGAGGCAAAGTCCAGATGTTCGGGCTCCTTTTCTCTTCGTCATTCAAGAACACAAGAGGAGGTTCTATCCGCAGGGTGACGTTCCCTATACTTGTGTATTTTTCGATGGTTTATTTGACTGTTCTTGTGGTTATTTGCCATGTAGGTTTTCGAGAAAGATCGAGATGTTTTGGTCGCTGAACTGCGGACTTCTCAGCTGATGAATGGTCATGACGCTCCGGACGCTGGTTTGCTGCGAGATCAAATACACACGCAGGTATAGAGCTTTTCTTGTGATGTAAATACAGACAAGTTGTTAATCGTAGCTTGAATTTTACAGACTAGTTGGTGGTATTTCTTGTTAGGGTCACTTTGCAGTAGCAATTTTTTTTTTTCGCGAAGCAAGAGTGGCGCAGGGGTGAGGGCACTCGCCTCCCACCAATGTAGCCCGGGTTAGAATCCTGGCGTCGACGCCATATGTGGGTTGAGTTTGCTGTTGGTTCTCTCCCTTGCTCCTGGAGGTTTTTCTCCGGGTACTTCGGTTTTATCTTTTCCTTAAAAACCAACACTTCCAAATTCCAATTCGATCTAGAACACACGGACATGTTTCAACGAGTTCTTATGAACTCCAAAGTACTCCATGCGTAAGCAAATTACAGTTACAAAAATTACAATGTCCGAGTTGCTTGAAGCCTCTCTTTCAAAGCGAGGCTAAGTGCGAAGCCATTTTTTCTCGTGCAAATTTAACTCATTTTCACAAGAAAGGTTTTGCACTTAGCCTCGCTTTGAACCATTTTGAAACTGATAGTTTTTGGACTCGGGAATGGCTTAATGATCGCGATGTTTTGACTAGCCTGCGTGGAAGAAGCAAGAAGGGGAATTGGAAGGGGAGGGGTAGAAAAACGCAATTCACCTTCCTTTCCCTCTTGCTCCCCATCCGCTTTCGACTCCTGCCACGCGGGCTTAATTTCGGACGATTACTGCTGATCTCCCTTCGGTGACTTTGTTGATTGGTCGTGCAGCCAACGTGCTAATAACGGTGATGTTACACGGGACCACTCGCATTAACCTTCGAGCAAGCTCTCCGGAGCGCTCTGTCGGCAGGGTGGGAAAAGGAAAGAGAGCTTGCAACTACGTCTCAGACAGCTAAGTCGCCTGGAGCCACAGGGGAATTGGAGGAGGAATTCAAATTCCAGAGACGTAGTAGGAAGCTCTCCTTCCTTTTTCTGCCCCGCCGCCAGAGCGCCCCGGAGAGCTTGCTCGCAGGCTAACTCACAACGACGATTTTAAGCGCAACATGGGGCTGCAATATTAATGTTGGAACGATCTTACAGCCGTTCAAAACAATGTCGCAACAATTTTGCAACGCTGTGTTGCGCTAAAACTCGTCGTTGGTATGGTTGGTCTCCTGGGAGCTCGGCTCAGGTGCCTATGATACACTTGCCCCTCTAATTACATCTTAAGTAACTCCTTTCATATCGTTGATTTCTAAGGATGAGCTTTCAGGTCGAGTCATGGAAGAGCTTCGCAAGAAGGATCGCGATTCTCTGATTTCAGAGATTCGAGAGCTTAGAAAGTCTGCAGTGATGAAACCGCGTATCGACCAGGTAATTTAGACATGGATGATAAACGCATTATCCCTTTTAGAACATTTTGCTGTGCAGCGTGTGTTTCTGGTTAATGGATCTAACAGTTTCAAACGTTAACCTACCTTTTAGTCATGGATTCGTATCTTATGGTGCTTAACATTTGTCAGAACTGATCAGCCAGACGAGTCCAGCCATAAAAAGAATTCTGCTACTAATCCTGACTGGTCCATCACCGTTACCATCATCATCATCATCATCATCATCATCATTACCATCATCATCATCATCATTATCATCACCACCACCACCAACACCACCATCATCATCATCATCATCATCATCGTCATCATCATTATCATCATTATAATCATCGTTACAATTGTTACTGTATTGATATAAGTGGCGATGGTGAATATCAAGCCTGTGTTGAAAAAAGATACAAATATAATACCAACGACAATAATGTGATCTATCTTTTCTAATTGTTTATTTCTAGAAACAAGATCTTCTCGAGCACTTGCGTAACGAACTGGACGAAGCTAACAAAAGAGAAAGAGACATCAGAACGCAGTGTAAGAGAAATGCAATTATTTGTTTGCTTTGCATTGTAGCTTCATTTTCGTGTGTTTTACCTTAAGCTCGTTGGTAACGAAATCTATGTGGATAACAAATTTGTAGATACTAGTTTTGCCTCCAAAATAACATCTTATGATTACAACTAACACGACGGTCGTACCAGCAGTAACATGTAAATCAACATTTTTTTTTTTCATTTCTTAACAATTATCCTTTTTTTTAATGACACAGCGCAAATGCAAGAATAAATTCCACATCGAATTGGTATGACGAGCGTTGCAGCCCTTTTAACTCCTGTAAATGCTCTATCTTTTAAATATGAATAAATCACAAAACCAGGAAATTTTCTCGACTTTTTCTTAGCCATTTTTTATCTGTTAGCCATTTTAGGTCTTTTTACAGACCGCAATGACAGATTTTCCTACCCTTGTAAATACTTCAACTAGTGAAACCCCTACCCTTTCTACCTGAAGCCTGAGAAAGGTTACCCTTTCGAGTGGAGCCTCCCCGTTTCGGCCGTTATAGCGTTTCCCCCCCCCCCGAAAGTTAATCCTGTTCCAGGCTACTACTTCATTCAAAATGAAAACTAGAATGTTTTTAGTTATATGCAACGTTTATTTTAGTACTTGTAAAAAGCCAGCACGCGGAGCACGTACAAAATGACCTGAACAACTTACTCAAGAAAGAACGAAGCTTGGTGGCAGATTTAAAGGATGCTCTTGCAAAAGAGAAGCGACGGCAAGCCGACGTGATGGACGCCCTGGAAAAGGAAAAAGTCCATGCCATGTCACTTAAGTAAGTTAACCATGTTTATAATAGTCTTGTATCGGTGATAGTTAGAGATAAAAGGGAAAAGGGATTTTTCAATTGAGTGCCGTGAAGTAAAACTATAAATTAAAAATCAAAAGCAAAACAACGATTTAGAGGTAGCACATCCACAAAGAAGTTCTTCGTCTGTTATTCCTGGTCGAATTGGAATTTGGAAGTGTTGGTTTTTTTAGGAGAGGGGAAAACTGGAGTAGCCGGAGAAAAACCTCTTGGATCACTCCATTTGGAGGAGTCGCGAGAAGTCCACGAGAGCAGCACGCGATAGGAGACGCGCGTGGGGGGGGGGGGGGGGGGGAGAAAGGGAGAGCTCCCCTTTTCCTCCGCTTCTATCTCGCGCGTTCTTTCGCGCCTCGCTTCGCTCGCCATAATTGGAGAGCTTGCTAGATGGTTACTCGGAGCAAAGGAGAAAACCAACAACAAACCCACATATGGCGTCGACGCCGGTATTTGAACCCGGGCCACACTGGTGGGATTACTGCCCCACCCTTGCTCTTCCAAAAGTAGGAAAATCATTCTGCCAATCAGAAGACACGCTTAATATCAAATCAACGAATCAGAGCTCTGAGACAATACACCGCACTGCCTCGTACCCAGGTCCTCCTCGGGATTTTCGACCGTAGTCCGGCGCAAGGGGTCATGAGAAGGACGAAACGGCGCCAAGCGCATAGATAAAGCTCTTCCTCAGTGCTTTTAAACCACTGAGAAAGAGGGAGCACCCTTGAAACGTCTGGTTTTTCAACATTTTCAAAGCATATTTTGATAAACTTTGCCGTTCACCCGATTATTTGTGTTGCACAGTTTCTTCAAAAGTTTTTTAATACTAGAAATGCTTACTTATCTTCTTGCAGGACCAGCCTTCAGGGAGAAAAGGTGCGTCTTTCGAACCAAACACAAGCCTTGGAGCTAGAGCGAGCCAACACCAAGAAGTACCAGGACGCTGTGGAAACTCAAAGACAGCGCACTAAGGAGGAGAGCAATCGGCTTCACGAAGACATTGAAACTCTCCGACGCCAGGTAGCGGCGGCCAAGAAGGACAAGACAGATGTGGAGTTACTGCTAGAGAGAGAAAGAATATCGCGATCAACCCTCGAGACTGAGCTGGAAAGATTGAAAGTTCTGCAAGGAGAAGCTTTGGGTGAGGAATTTGATTTACAAAACGTCAGGCTACTTTTTTTATTATTTATTTTATTATTTATATACTTATTTACAAAAAATAATTACAAATACATGTTATTTTAACTATTCAAAACTATTTCACTGCGGGCTGAAAATAAAAAAAACTAAATTCATAAAGGAAAGAAACTAAATTAAAGGGAAGAAGACGCAAACCTAGTAAGTGAAACAGTACAGCAGTAAACGTCACGCTACCTGCTATCTTTGTGAAAAGCTCAAACTTGTTTTAGTACCAGCTGAATTCCAAAGATGATTGTGCAGTTTTGTTATGTAAGACTGTATTTAGGAATCGAAACTGTTTCCTTTGGTCCGTTGCTACGGATGGCAGGGATGGGTATGGATTGAAACTTAAAAAATTGGGCTTTTTTTTCTCCAGTTTTAATGCTACGCGTGCAAACATCGCCAAAAATTTATTATGGTTAGTGCTCCCTGTTGAAATATCTTTGGTATCTTCTTTACGACTCTACCTTAGCAGTTTGTGTTTGGGTGAAGGCATTCATGACTTTAAGCATCATTAAACGTTTCTGGGAAACTGCCCACCTACCCCTCCCCTAAGCCAACATTTTGCCTTAAGTAAGAAGTAAGTGTTAATGTTGGCTGAGGGGAGGGGTAAGGTGGGCAGTTTCCCAGAAACGTTTAATGATACCTTTTCTTCTCGTCCATTTATAGAAGACTTTTCACTTATGTGCTCATTATTTTTTTTCGTTTTTAACAGAAACGGATCGCGAAACAATCGAAGAACTCAACATAGCGTTAAGAAACGAGAGAACTCGAGCAGAGCAGATTCAGCAGGCGTTCACTAACGAAAAACGGCAGACGGAAGCACTGAAACACGTAAAAGAGCAGTCAGATCAACTGAGAAGCATTAACAAAGGTTACTCACTAAAGGCCGTGTCCAGGTGGCACGTAGGACTGGGTCGGGGTTGTGTCGAAGTGCACTATGGGAATGTTTTTTAGACGCTAACGTTTCTTTTATTGGCTGTAGTGAGATGGCGCGGGAAACTGCGTCAAAATTCGTCCCACAGAACAGTCCCATAGTTCAACTCGACACAACTTCGACCCAGTCTCTCTCGTAACTTCATTGCTGGCTTGCACGTGACGTCACGGCGGCCATTTTGGTGGTCAAAAACAAAAGCGTTTGAGGTTTCTCTCCTCCATTTTCATGTAAATTGGTATTGACCACAAACATGGCCGCCCTTTCATGTGGCTGCAAACCAAGAATTCGCCAATAGGAAACGGTAGTGGATGCATTTGCCTTGACATCACGCAAGGGGTGACCGATTCCGTTCCATCCTTTCTATTTACCTAACTTAATCTCTAAGAAACGCGGCGAAAAGCTAACTACGGAAACGAGCGCTAGGGGTTAGGGTGGGGTTGAGCGGTCCCTTCACTTTGACACTTAACTTACTGAAGTTAGCCCACTGCGCAGGCACTCTTTTGGCTTATCACGCAACGATCCTCCGCAAAGTATGGGAGGAGGGCGTGACGAACCAAGGAAACGCGCACTATATAGCGTGTTCATCAAATGAAATACGAAAACAGTCTAATATATCAAATCTCTTGCTTCAATCTCCACTGATGCAGCTCCAGAGTTTCGTTAACAGTGAACCTTTTAACCGTTTCATTGTTTACGTCTGCTAGAACGCTTTTTTAAAAATTCTGTTTTACTCTCTAGAGTTACAAGCAGCCCTTAACGCGGCAAGAGAACGGTCTGTGGAACTCAGTGCCTCTCTTGAAGACGAGAAAAACCGCAGTGCTTTCCTTGAAGTGTCTCTTGAAACAGAGAAAGAGAAGAACGATGAGTCAGAGAAAACAGAGAAGCTCGTAGCGCATCAGCTTAAGGGCGCACTTGATGTTGTACAGGTACTTAACATTGGTTAAGATTAATTTGTTGTTGGTGTTAGGATCTCGAAAATGGTTTAAAATACTTTATAGTTGAAAGATGCGAGGCATGCACAGGACAACCGCACTAAAACGAAGTACGCACAAGGCTCCTAAAGTGGGGGGGAATCTAAATATGATTTTCATCCGTCGTGATCTTGCTAGTCTGTTCACAGAACATCTTTTTCTGGCAACGTTTTAGAAATCCTGTTTCAAACAGAACATGCGGAGAAAACTCACTCCATTTTACTGCCTTGACTTCTTAGACGGAAGCGGATTTTTGTTCGGGTCACAGAGAGAAACGAGGAGAACAAAAAAGCGAGAATATTACAGCGACTCTTCCGCGTCCATCCTCTGCTACATTTAGCACGAAACGGGCTGATTAGTTAGATAATTTCTTTGTCCTTTAGAAACAATTAATTGAGTTGACGGGCACATTAGAAGAGGAGAGACTTCGGGCGAGAAGATTGCAGAACGAACGAGACGTACAACAGGCAACGGCAATGAGCCACAAAGAGAAAGAGAGGCATCTACAGAGCGAACTGGATAATGAGAAGAAGAAGCGAGCGCAAGTTGAACAGAAACTGGAAAACGAGAGAGAAAAGTGCTCCTCTCTCAACAGAGACCTTACAGCAAGAGACTCGAAGATTGATGAATTACAGAAAGACTTAGAAACCCAAGTTTTGCGAGAATCTGACAAGGTGAGTTTTGACAAGGGTTATGTTAGAGTCGACTCTCCTTTATTTCTCCTTTATCCAATTTCTTTCTGAAATTGTACAGATTCAAATTCCTCACTGCAGAAACACTAGATAGAATGGGTCCAAGCTTTGCCCATGGTGATTTCTGAGATGGGTGGACAAGCGTTAGTTATGATTGGTCGATGTCTCGACGATAATCCAAGAGGCCGTTAACCAATCACAAGTAACGCTTGTTCACCCAATGATCGCAGAAATCGCTGCGCTGAAAGAGCTTGTACCCGTTCCCACATTCACGTATAGTTGAACCCCTAGTAAAATTTATTATTGTGTTTTTATTTAAGCAGGGAACGTTACCTCTCACTTGTCAAGTTTATAAATGCTTTCCTTGACAGTGTAAAATATCTGGCCTAAGCTTCTCGTTATCTATCCCTAGGAAGCGTCTATATATCCACTCCGTATGCGACTACTGCTTCATCAACAACAACTGGAATCCATGCGACAACAGCATCAAGTGCTTATCAATAAGCACCAGAACTCATTAGACTCCACTAAACACAGGTATTTAACAGGGCCCGGTTCCTCAAAAGATGGTTAAGTTTAAGCCAGGATTACGCCAAATTTTAAGGAAATTTTCTTTCCTAAGAACATGCAACTTACGGTTAAAAAATACTGTTGAGCTTTTTCTCTGAGATACAGTAATGACAACACAAAATTTTACTCTAAGCAATGAACAGGACGGTAAAATACAAAAAGAGAACAAAATTGTAACCCTGGGCTAGCACTAGTCGGCCTTTCAGGAACTGGGCTCAGGGCCCGAAAAAAGTCCCTTCCGGTCGTTCGGTACAAGTAGATTTTGTTTGTGAGGAAAGTAACCTTTAGAGCTTACTTGTCCAGTAAGGCATGGTCCAAACCAGTCATCCTCTAACAAAATCATTAACTGTGAGACAAGCAAAAAGTGGCCCCAGGCAAGCAAAGTGTGAGAGCTGCTTGCCCAAAGGAAAAGCTGGAGGTTTTTTTTTTTTTTGAGCCATGGGTATATTATGCACTTCAGCGCAGTCAATAAGAAATTCGGCTTTTTGTCTGAATACATTCTTCTAAATATCACAACGGTATACTATTATACGGTCATTCCTAATTAAATTGGCTGATAGAAACCTCGTGGCAGGAAAAGCGCTGGACGTAGGAAAACACTACACGCCAATAAATCACGTGAAAGATGTAGTGAACTACCAAGCATGCGCATGCCGAGCGACTGCGGACCACGAGCACTGAAGGCGCTTTTTGTTGTTAACTCCTTTAAATTGTATTTAAAAACATCTAAATCTCAAGAGCTTTGAATACTTACGTGTTTTTTGGTTTTGTAGAGATAACAAGGAGTTACAAGAAGTGAGACAGTCTCTTACAAATCTGCTGAGAGAACTAGAGCAAATCAGAGCCACACTTACAGTGCATATAGATGTATGTTGTTAATAGAAAAACAATGTAATATTATTTGATTTTGTCCATCGGCAAGATATCCTTGTGTTGATTTGAGTAAACGTAATATAAGCAGGGCCATCATTATCGTATTCGTCATCATCATCTTCAGCATTATCATCTCAATCATCTTCATGACATTCCTCTGTATCATTGTCGTCTTTATCATTAGTGCCACCACCGTAATCGTCATCGTTATCATCAACATAATAGTAATTGTAACCATCATCATCATTATTATTATCATTATCATCATTGTCACCATCATCGTCATCATCATTGGTGTCACAACCATTATCATCATCCTGATATTAAACGTCATCATCGTTCTCATCATCGTCATCAATTATGTTATTGTTATCGTCAACGTAATATTAATCCTATTTATCGTCGTCATCATCATCATCATCATCATCATCATCATCATCAGTACCATTACATCATTGATACATTACTTTGTACTGTTGTTTCAATAACACGAGAGCTGACGTTCATTTCCTTTTACAGTGGAGTTATTCTGTAGAGTTGTCGGTCCTCATCTTGAGCCAAATTTGTCAAATTGTATCCCCTCCGGAAAAAAATTCCCCCTTTTCATCTGGCCCCGGTTGTTCAAGGGTTGGATAGCGCTATCCATCGGATAAATCGCTATCCAGTGGATAAGTATTAGCGAAACCAATTACTCTATTCACTGGATAGAGATTGATCAAGTGAATGGCGTTATACATCATTTGAACATTCGGTTATATAACAGCAAGTTTTCTTCTGTTTCCTTGCTTGTGAGCTAAATGTCGCTATTTTTGTTTCCAGGATGGTCAGACAGTTCCTTTGTCGCCGATAAAAGCTGCCGCCCAAGAAAGAATCGTGCGACAAAACACAGAATTGGCAGAATTCGTTTCCAAACTGAATGAAGAGAAAAAGGAATTGAGAAATGCGTTAGCTAATCTAGAAGAGCAAATCTCCCAGTACAGACAACGAGAGCGAACAAATGAACAGGTACTGTCAAACCCCGCTTTACGGACTCCCCGTTAATACGGACAGTTTGCTTTGTCCCTGGGGATAGAAAGCCCTTACATTTTCTCTAAATTCAACCCACTTAATACGGACACCCCGTTAATAAAGACACTTTCTATGACCCCCTCAGTGTATTAACAGGATTTTACTGTGGTGTCCTTATTCTCAAGTCTTCTGGCATTAATTTTAACACGAATGTACCACAAGGTGTGAAAACCATACGCTGAAATTCGATTTGGAAGCTAAACACTGACTGTTCTCCAAAAGTGGTTTGCGCGGTGCGCTGATGTTTTTAGAGGTGAAACTGGAGATCTGCAATCACCGTTAAGTGCCGTAGCAAAGAAATTTTCATCATCTTGAGACTGAAGATGTTTTCATAATAGTGGAGCCGTTTCAAAAATAAAGCAAAAAAACTAGAACCACGCCAAGAATGCTTTAACCAGAGATATGTAGCTCTGTTCGAAGACCATGCTTAAATACAGTAACTTTGCTGCTATTGAAATCTAATCTATCTAATCCCCTCCCTCCCCTCCCCCAGAGCTCACGTTTAACAAGGGAACATGCAGAGTCGGTTCTAAGAGCCGAGCGCGAAAGATGGGCTCAGGAAAAAGCAGAATCCCAGCAGGCCTTGAGAGCCGCACAGGCTGAGTTGTCACGTGTCCGCCATGAAGCCGTTAAAGACGGGGGTGCAAGCATATCTGTCAGTGGCCACGAATCAGAAGACGAGGTTACGTGGCCACGTTCTAAGGTGGGTTCCCTGTGAAAAGGCCCTTTTGCTGGTTAGATAGATGTACCGCGGTAAAGTCTCCTTTCACGTATACTTCAATCTCTTCGTTGGTCTCAACGAAAAACCCACTTCTGTTTGTAAGCCTCTTTATTTTCGTCCAAGGCAACCATATACATGTATTAGCCAACGCTAGGTGTGTTCACACCTACAGTTGACCTAACTCTGGGTGTGTTCACACCTAGACTTGGCCACTCTGGGTGTGAACTTTAGGGACGTGTCCCTGCGGTTCTTAAGACATTGCATCACACTCTATAAGATGGTCACCTAGTGCCAGTCCTATATTACCCTTGTTAGAGAGACCTCACTGTACAATCTTTACATGGTAATGATATCTCAACAGTATATTCTTTTTGCTTTGTCCATAATAGCTCCTCAAGCTCTACAAACGCTTCGTCAAGGCAGAAAGTTTCAGGAAAGCTCTTGTCTATCAGAAGAGGTACCTTTTACTGCTGTTGGGTGGTTTCCAAGACTGCGAGTCTACAACGCTTGCTTTGATCTCTCAGATGGGCGCATATCCGGCGAACGCAGAGAGGCCCTATAGACGCACTGGTAAACGCAGGTTCCGTACTGCAGCACGTGCCGTGCTGGCGATCCAGCGCATGAATTTTCTGGTGAACAAATCAAAACGCGTTTCTATAGTAGGATCGCGAGAGAGTACGAGTCGATCGCGCGAGACTACTAGTCGGTCACGCGTGGTGAATGGTGACATTAACGACCACACGGTTTATCATCCAGCATCAACTGATGGGCATTCCCCGAGATCGATCGCTGAAGTTGCGCACTCTGCTCCAAAGTCTACGTTATATCAAAACGGTGGTTTTACCACGTATACTGATCGGTATTCACCAAGGAGTGATCGGCGAACGTATGAAACACATGAGAATGACTCAAGAACTCGTCCTATTAAGCCATCGACTACTACATCAAGTGATAGATTTAGTCATCACGACGAGAATTTCACTGCTGATGAACCTTTATCGCGTCGAAGTTATCCTTCGTCGACAAGCAGATCACCACGAACTTACTCCCCGACAGCCTGGTCGGATACTCGAACGACATCGGCTCCCCGAGCCCGAGATCCGATACCTTCCGATTATACTCAACGCTTAAAATCGCCACCAACTCGGGAAACAGTAAGCACGCGACGTGACTATAGCGATCGTGGTCATTTTGATTCGACACCGCGGCACTCTTCGCCGCGCCGTCAAGAACTGTCCGATCCGTCCATTCGCAGATACGCTGACGCTTACGATCGTCCTTTGTCACCGTCAGGTTCTTCTTCAGTGGGATCGGTTCACAATGGGAGCGAGAGCGCTGATCATTCGCTGAATTTGTACATTCACAGACTGGAATCATTGCAGAACAGACTGGGGGCTATCAACAGAGGTAATTCGTGTTTTGGAGTGTAGTCACTTTTGTATCAGATGAACTTAAAATCCTACACCCAGGTTCTTTAATTTCTTCCGCCAAATAGTTTAAGCCCAACACGTTTTTGAGGGGTGTAAATCGGTGAAGGACCTGAAGTACGATTTCAACCTCGTACATGTTGCTAACTTTGTAAATTCTCCATTGTTCCAACCATACACTGAAGAAAAGAACTTAAGAACAAGTTTTCGCCGAATTATTTATTTGTCTAACATCATCATCGTCGTCGTCATCATCATTTTCATTATGAACATGATTTTGATTACGGTTATTGTTACGATTTGTTAATCACTTTTATTATGATTATGATTACGATTGTGGTGATGACTGGTGATAGGTACCGTTTATATGATGATAACAATAATGATGATCATATGATCATATTTTATTCTATTAAGGGTGACTGATCGCAACTTCTTATTTACTATGTTCTCCTCATTTCTGCCCTTTTAATCAGTTATCCTTATTGTACTTTTCAGGCGCTGCAACAAGTTCTCTGCCTAAAAGTCGACGATACTAATCACCTACGTTAACTTCATGTCCGTCTAAAAATCTAGAAGCTTTATTTAAAATCAAGCCGCCCGCATCCGTCAATAAGTCTTCGAAAATCAACCTTATCAAATTACATGATATAACAAAAATAACTATTACGCATCAATACAGGTTTAAGATTCATTTCAAGTTATGCATTAGTGTATAGAAAATAAGCGACATTACTATGCTATTGCTTAGGCTATAGAAAGAATATCGTACGTGTTATTGAATAAAGCGTTATGTACAAAACTGAGAGTGAGAGCTAGTTAGCGTGACTTTTGTCAATTCTTTAAAGTTGTACTTGCATGAGAGGTTTAAGGTAACCTATTATCGCTATTAACAGAATATTGTTTTACCATACGTTACAAAAAAGCGACGTAAGATTGACTCATTTGGTCATCAAAAAGAATTTATGTTATTTAGGAGTAAGGAAGTGCCCCGTGACCCACCCACCCAACCATAGCAGCGTTCGTTGTAAAATAATTTGATTAACTAAACATGATTTCGCGACTTAAGAAAATTGATCAATAATATATATTGTTAAAAGGTTTCAGCCCGACTCTGAGAGTCAAATCGATATAGTTATCAACTTTCCAAATCTAAAGGATCCGTAACAGAATATAGGCGGTCTGAACGCCTAAAAGCTTTGGTTCCTTGAGACATTTTTTTTTTCAAAGTTATTGGTAAGCACGTTTATCATCAAAATATTTATCTATAGAGAACATTATTTAAACCTTGTGATTTATTTATGTAAATTGTACTATAGAAGACGTTTCAGTGTATTTTGTACATTTGTTTTGATTTATAGGCCTGTTATTTTTGTTACTTTTGATAGGTTTTGTAGTTCATAAGATATTTTTGTATAACTTGCATTTTGTATTTTAACTTGTATTTGCTTGTGATTGTGTATTAAAGTGACTCTTACGTACAGCATCAAACGGATAGAAGCAGAACATTATGAGACTAAACTGTTTAGAGCAGCATTACACGATACCAAACAAGACGCTTTGGTAGCATATACTGGGGCTTGGTAGGTTCTGAGAGCCTTCATTTATTCATTTCAGCGCAAATATTTGAGCATGCGTATATTTGTCGGCTTTCTTGAGCGAGCGTAGCGCGCGATTAATACTTGATTGCAGCCTTTGCTAAGGCAACGTTTCGCCCGCATACTCAACGATCGCTCATAACTTTTATTTTAAGAGATATAGGTTGTTTTCCGTTGACAAAAAGGTTTGCGGAAAACCCGGTTGGAAAGTTAATGGAACACTACGTTTCGGGTCGTTTCGGTGGAAAATTTCCGGGAGCAGCGGAACGTCTGAAAAAGTAGTCCTGTTTTCCCGATCGGAATATTCCAAACGAAAATTCGTGTTTCATTTCTTGAAAGCCATCTTGGACACCAGTTTCAGACCTTTGCGGCTGTATTTCGGTAAATGTAACAGCAAATGGTAAACGCGATTCCGGGACGAAACTTGCCATTCTTGAATTTTGCTTATGAGGGTATATCTATGACAAAATTCAATAACCTAGGGAGCTTAAGCAACGACGACGGCAGCGGCTGCATAAACGTCAGCCAAGAAGTGAATTTGCGTTGCTTCAAACTTCATTGCTCTTCTTCCAACTCCTTTAATTTGTCAAATGTTGGCGATTTTTCAGGAGTTGAATTCTAAAGGACTGTATTTAAGTTCAGAAAACAAAACGAAAATCGTTGGGTTGAGTTCACGTGCCCCATAAAACGTCAACTTAGGAAGTTTCACATCGTAGTCGTGCAGTGACAGCAAAGAAATATAAAAAGAAGCGTGAAGCACGTGCAAAGTTGTCGTTTTGCCAATCTCAACGAATTGCTTTTTTTGGCACTCTCGTTCACCTCGCCGTCGCCGTTGCTTAAGCTCCCTACTAATTTCTATTTGCTACGGGCTGGTGGAGGCAAAAAGGCATCAGGTTTGGTTCTACGTAGTTAAACACTAAATTATTTGCACAAGAACGCGGGAGGGATGTGTTCTTTGACGTCAGGGGTTGCACGAGAAAGTAATGAAGCAGCGCATAGTTAAATCACCTTCATAATTTATTACAATAATTGACTTAATGCTGAGCTTCTTCCCAAAAATTTCTGTCGATTCCACGCATAAATTACTTCGAAGTAATTATATTATTCAGACGCGTTCTGTATTATACAGTTTTGAAACAATGTACATATCGTACAAGCATTAGAAAATTGCGTTACAAAATATAATACAAAGTTTACAAAATTTTACAGGTGTTACTTTCACGTGGTCGCACAAAGAGCGACACCTTTGATGAGAAGTTTGTACAAAAAGAATTCGAAAAAACAGTAGAAATGCTAAACAAAATAGATTTGACTATCACGAGAAAAATACTAAATTGCTGTCCTCCTTGATGTTACCAAGGCAACAACAAAAAGCACGGACGACCGCTGTCGTAATGATGAAGCAACATAAAAATGGTCACATTCCACCAAAAATACCTTCAATCAACTGTTTCTTGAAGACTTGAACTTCGTGGCATGTAATGCCGTTTCAATTTTTGAGTACGTGATAATAGTGCCTACGATGTGACCGTTGTAATAAAATCCCGTTGCCAGAACGGAAATAGAGACCTTTAAATTCAAAGACGAGATTTAACTTGAAGTTTTCTCGCGTCTTCATTATTACTTTTTCCTTTTTTGGGGGTTTTCACCATAAAAGAGAACGAGGTTATATTTTTTGAAGGAGGTGGAGACCTCTCCCGATCGCAAAATGAAAAAACTTTTAAAAAAACTGCTGCGACATTTTCGAAAAAACTCGTAGTAGAATGACGACGGTTATCACGTTTTCCCGCTAAAATGACGCAGGTTCCCGGTTCACGCGAGCACATCTTAGTGTTGAGAAAATATCGTTCTCTTAGCCGTCCTCGCCTTAGAATCTAATGGCCTCTGTTATCAATTTTTTACAAATATAAGATCAGGAATTTATTGTTTATTTTGATTTTCTCCCTTCCTGAGGGAAATCTCAAGCATATCTATCGGCGCCTAAATTCAGTCTGTTAAGATGAATCAAAAGTTCGTGAAGGAGCCGCTTTTGATGACAAGTTTCAATTGTGCAATGCGCATGTCTTCCTTCGCATTCCGCTTCTTCTCCCCGCAATGGCTGTTGATAAAGCTGAGGGAGAGGAGGGATGGTGGATGTTGTCACTGAAAGCGGTTCCCTGTCCTGCACTAGTCAGATGGTCGACTTCATCCGGGATTTCAGCATCTGTCGCGTTCTATCAGACGCCGCTGCAGAGCTGGAGGAAAACTGGAAAAAAGAATGAAAAAACGCTTTTAAGGGTTAACAGGTTTAACAAAGCCAATCTGTTCTTACCGTTTAAGGCTCGACCTTGAATGTTGCCCTTATTTTAGAGTCTTGAGAGTGAAATCCTGTATAACTACGATCACGCAAATAAACGCTCCGGAGTATTACCTTTCACGGTGCTATTTGCTCTATCGTAAAATATGGCTTTGTTATCAAATATGGGTAAATTAATGTGACATTACTGAGCTTACGCAAAAGGACAGCGGAGGAAAGAAGACGACAAATCTTGTGAACGTTTTGCCGTCCTCTTCTTTCTGCCGTCCTGTTGCGTAAGCTCGCTATTGATTGTTACGGCTATGGTTTGATTGAGGCTTTAAGACCCTTAAGAATGACAATCGCTACAAACAGTGAATGTCGTACTAACAAAACTGGAGTCTTACAAACAATACTCCTGATCGTTTCTTTTCTCCGCAGAAATTAGAGTTGATTACAAGTGTTAATCAGGTCAGGAGATTGGACGCTATGAGGTAGCCTCGGAGCAAGCTCTCCATTTTATATGGTGAGCGTAGCCAAGTGCCAGAGAACGCGCGAGCGAGGGGCGGAGCACTCGCGTCTCCTTTCGTGTGCTACTTTCGCGTGACTTCTCGCGACTTCCCCAAATGGAGAGCTTGCTCGCGGCCCTTCTTTGAGGTTGTGTGTGAGACTGGGTCGGTGTCATGTCGAATTGCACTATGGGACAGTTTTGGGGATCCTATTGCAGCTTTTATTGGCCATTACGGTGTCGCGCAGGAGACTGGGCCGAAAAAAACAGCCCCATGGTGCAATTCGACACAACACCGACCCAGTCCCACGCGCAGTCTAACGTGTCCTCCAGTAAGAACGCGAATTATCTGGTGTTATGGTAGAGAAGAAATCTTGAACGAGACAGCAATTTTTTGGTACTGATCGGAAACCCCTTCAAATATGAGCCACTCTGTTACACCAAAAGCTATTATTAATTGCTAAAAGGGTCTGGTATTACTGAGGAAAAAGAGATTTCCTACCTTGAGTGTCTGTGATTTTGTTGACTTCTTCTTAATTTTAGGCAGGAGGACTGGCGCTGAGGCACTGCAAGACAAGTGCGATTATGAGCGATAAGCTTGATCTAGGTTGACAAGAACAAGTGTTTCCTTTCACTGGGAACTTAACCCTTTTTTCACGCAAATTCTGCCAAAAATTCTTATCGAGAGTTTTCAGTCACTTGGCCAGTATCTATGCAAATTTATTGGAACAAAAGAAAGCGTTTGCATAAGAAAAGAGTTCAACTCCCACGGGATTGGTTTGGGAAACCAACATGGCCGCCGTGACGTCATGTCGCTTTATTGTTTTCTCAACCAACATGGTCATTTTGTCACGCGGTTGTAAATCAAGAATTGCTGGTTTGTGGTTCGCTATTCAAGAAAAGAAAAACGATCAGAAGAGAAAAGATACAAGTAGGGGAATTTCCACAGAAACAAACAGTAAAGTAAAGATCACCGCCACTTCCACCTTAACAAAGCAGAGAAGTATCCAAATATTCAGTTACAGTCAATTACCCTGGTGAAGAAGAGCTTTCATGATGTGATGTTCCTTTGCGCCTCCGATAGGGCGCTGACTTAGATCTAGCTTTGATGCGAGGTTTGCTATTCAACAAAGAAAAGATGGTCAACAGATACAAGATGAAACAAGAAGACTTAGAAGAATAACAGCAGTTAACTTTAAATCATCGACACCACCACCACGTTAACAAAGCACAGAAATAGCCAAAGCTCCAGTGAAATTACCATACGGAAGAGGTTTCATGACACGCTGTGGTTTTGCGCCTCGGATAGGGAGCCGCGGATTTAGATCTAGCGTTGGCCTGAGGTTTGCTGGTCAAGAAGAAAAAAGAAGGTCAAAAGAAACAAAATACAGAAATAACGGTACTTTATTAAAAATCACCGTCCACCTCGCAAGCAAAGCACGGAGTTACAAAACGTTTCTGTTAGCGTTAATTACCATGACAGAGAAGAACTTTCATAGTGTGCAGTTTTTTTACGCCTCGGTTGTGGCGCTGCAGATTTAGATCTAGGTTTGGCCCGCGGTTTACTGTTCAAGAAAGAAACGTTAGTCAGAGAAACAAGATACAACAAGCAGAATTTATACAGAACTAATCGGTAAGGAAAAAAAATAAGAAAAGAAGAAAGAGGCAGAGGAGAAAGGACATGTGAGATCTCGTTTGAGAACAGGAATGATATTTTTGTTAACTTTGACGCTGCGGTGCGGGAGGAACCAGAGAACAGATAAGGTAAAATAAAGACAAGGCCAAACAACAAACCTGGCTAACATACCCAAGTTCAGGAGGACGAGGTTCATATATGGGGTACAAGGTACAAAAGGTTGGGTGATGAGAGCATTGCGTACAACAAGCTAAGTATCTCAAGTAAAGCAACTACCCAATTAGTATCAAATCTCCATTAGTGTAACATTGCCATGCTGTTGGGTGTTGGCTGTAAATTAGAACTAAGATGAAAAAAAAAAGGACTGAAGGGAAAAGCAAAAAAAAGAGACGCTCCGAGATAAGATATCTCTACCTTTTCAAAATGGCCCATTTGCTTATTGAAAGACCCTTCGAGACATACGAAGGAATTTCCCGAGAAATACAGAGCTGAGACGTGAAAAAAGTTAACACAAAGGAAGTAGAAAACAGTTATTTCAAGCGAAGTATTCCGTGTAAGGGGAAATTAAACAGACAGGTACATCACATTTTCAGGAGTACCGTCAGAACCTCAAAGAACGCAAAAGCGAGGCTCTGAGATGGATACCTCTTGATCTTCCTAAAGGCTGATTTGCTTCTGAAAGAAGTCTTTGAGACGTGTGATGAACTGTCCCTAGAAATACAGAGGCGGAATGTAGAAAACGTGTGATTCAGATGCTTACAAGGAAGTAGCTGCAAGCATAATTCTTTAAGTGAAGTAAGAAGAGTACAAGAGGAGGACTGACTCTTTCCTCTCTTGAGTAGACTGTTGCGACAGGACGCGGTTAATCTGTGGATGAAGTCCTTTCGCATGATGGAATTAAAGCTACTGAACAAATTTTTCCAGAATTTTTTTTTTCCTACGTTGTACAAAGTGGTTCCAGAGTTTGGAGACTCTGTAGATGAAAACTAAAGTACGACCATTAGAATGAAAGCTAAGTTTGAGCAGTACTTTCCTGTGGTACTGTTTATTATGCTGTACAAGATGGTACTAACTTTTAAACCTGTGGACAAAATCCTTAATGTTGCCATTCAAACGAAACCTCTTTGTTTTGATGGATTTTACAATAACATGTTAGAGCTCTAATTTAGACAACCGGGAAACAAAAAATGCAAAAAGGTTTATGAGAAAAATCCGCAACCAAGAAAGAAAAGAAAGCTTAACTGTCAGAGTAAATTCAAAGGTTTTTCAGAAAGAACTTTTGTTTCTGCATTTTCTTTGAGCAATAAAAGATTACGGGTAGAAAAGTTTTCAGGATCCTTACAATAAAAGAGGGTGTTGTTGAGGTATTAGATCGAGAAAAAAGTAGAGAATGAATGAAAATAAACCAATACTTGATAAAGGGTCAGATGTATTGAAACAGGAGATCGAAAAGAAGAAAGTCTTATGAATGAGTACTTGGATGACAAAGGCCGTAGTACCTAAATGAGAAGGAAGACTTAGAAGACTGGTTTGTTGTCACCGCTGGCGCTGAATGAACCCTGAGAAAGAGAATAGTAATGAATAGAAAACAGAGGAGAAAAAGCATCGTCTATCTATCATCTATCGTCTATCGGATTAGGAAGATAAACCGTAGGCCCCGTCTCACAACCCTTGCACATCCGAACACTGTTCATAGAGAGTAGGGGACTTATTCCCTGGTGATGTTCCTCAAGGGGGGGGTTGGGACTGTTACGGGCCTGCAGTAACTTGCGCCACGCACTGTTGCAGTTACCTAAGTAAAAATCTAAGCAGAAGTTTCACCTACGTATCGTATAATTCAGATAGACGCAGTTTCATCATGGGAAATTTTTCATGAAAAGGTAAACCTTACAATAACATTTATAAAATAACGAAGATAGTACGCGCGCTCTGATTGGCCAAGAGCAGTGTTTGCATGAGAGTATGTAAACATGGTTGTGGCGTCAAGTTGTTTGGCTTTTCGCGCGCTTATCACGCAAGCGCCAAATTTGAAAAAGTTTTCGAGTTCAAAACTCGACAAGTTTACTTTATTTACCCATTCCTTCGTCGGCTGAAACATGGAAAATCGTTACAAAGAAGGTGAGTCAGTTTTTCTTCGCTTAAGCTGACATTTTAAGCGAGAAAACTCCGTATTTTGCAAAGCATCTTTTTGCAAAACAAGAACTCATTACGCGTGCAAGACTTCGTGGACAAGATTTTGCGACTGGTAAGAATTTCTCTTTTAATCAGTGCCATACAAAGAGTTTTGCGTTTTTTTCTAGGGAAAGTTATTTTATAAAAGCAATAGAAAACTTTTTTCCTGTGTTTGCATAGCCTGATATAAACACGAGAGGGGTTGGGAGAATTCGAGACAGTTATGCAAACCCGAGACGAAGTCGAGGGTTTGCATAACCGTCGAGAAAACTTCTGGACGTAACCTTCACCAACCACTTTAGATTACATACACCACAGGAAAAGTAGTTTGCCCCGGTATATTTACAGTCGTGTTTCACGGACCGACGCAAAAGCGGTCACATCCGTATCGTTTTCCCGCGTTCTCGCCACATGTAGTGCGCACTTTTACGCGGGAAACATTATAGCCAATTGTGATTGGTTGTTAAAACGTTGGACACAGAAGCCCGCCATTGTACTTATGACGTTTCCATGGTTATTCCCATGTACCAACGTAGATTTATCTCGAGAAGAAGCTGTCACATAAACCTAATTTATTTCTCCCCAAGGTAAAAAAAAAGAAAGTTCAATTTAACCTTACTGAAGGGGTTTTAAGCAACTGCGATCTTACCTGGACCTGATAAAACCATGATCTAAGCCCAAAGCAGGAGCGGACGAGGATCTGTATGTCATGCCCTGGGGACAGGTCCACTGTAAAAATAAATAAATAATTATAAATAAATAAATAAATAATAATTATGATAAAGATATTTAAACATGGAGTCTAAGTCACCCATGGGGTTTTCAATGGGGCTCTGCATTTAATAAATTAGAGATATAAAAATGACCAAATATTGAAAGTTAAAAAATTAAAAGTTAATAATTCAAGAAATAAAAACTCAGAAATCATGAAATACTCCTATTATATCTTTTAAAAGATAAAATGTCTTCTCATTTGGGTGGTCGCTTACGGGATTTCGACTGTATTCTCATAATTCACCTGATGACTTGGGTCTGATGTTGGTCCAAGATGAAGTTTCTTTTCAGCAAATCCTTGTAAAACAGCTATACCTACAGACATAAAACGATACCATACTCTGAAATCAGTTTTGTTGTAAACTTAGCTTACAGAAAACCACCACAGCACGTTAAATGTCTCGAAACCTGCTGCGTTGTCCTATATTCGTATTCGAGACAGCTTTTCTACAACAAGGGTAACCCTAGATCTAGGGCAAAGGGACGGATGGCATTTCAGACTACTTGGGAAGTATATTTGTTGGACAAGAAGCTTTGTTTTTGTCGTTTACAATTAATTTCTTCGTTACAGTTAAGTTCAATAGCACACAAGGAAGCGTAGTTGGCAATATTAACAAAATGAACGAGTCAGCCATGACAAGAGCTCCTTGAAAACGGCAGTCAGGTTGTAGCCTACCTAGTGCAGTGCTGCGTCCTTCTCTCATGTATTTTCTTGTCCACTCATCCAGCAGGATATTGTAGTAACGCTGAAAATTTTAATTAGGAATGGAAATGAACTCAATAGGTCATTTTCACGATGACGACATTTGACTAGAACTACTAGAATTCATTTCGCTTTTGCTCTCTTATTTAAATTTGTCATTCCCTTAGGGTTAAAGTGAAAAATAGCCTTAATTTGCACAAGAAAACAACAAACTGAAGGATTTTGGTAGTTGCAGTAAAATGGCGTCTTCGTGCAATTGTCCTATCGTGCCAACAGACCATTTTACAGTTGTGGGCTGAGTACCCTAGCCTTCGAGTGAATGTGAGGCTGAGGTTGACCTTGTTATGATACAAACCTTTTTTGTTTTCGTATGGACATTATGCTTAAAAATACTAGTTAGCAAAAAAACAACAAGATTTACATAAGAAAGCAAGAGGGGTTGTATCAAAACAAGGTCAACTCCATCCTCGTTTCCATCTAAAATTGTAAAATGAGCTATTAGATGCATGAAATTCAAGCCAATCATAAGGGAAAATTTCAAGTTCACAGAGAGAAAGAAAAGTAATCATCGTGTTTTCAGCATAATAATATAAGGGCCTGTTTACATGGAGGTGGGGGACCTCAGGTAGGTGAGGTAACCCGCTTAGGTGGGGTAACCCGTTTGTCCATATAATCTCTCATTTTAATTTGATAACGTTTACATGATAGGTGGGGTGACCCGCCATATTTTACCTCACCTAACTGGGGTCCCCCACCTCCATGTAAACAGGCCCTAAATCAGTGAATCTAATTGGCTGAGAGAAGTGCAGCTGTTAGAAAACAAGGGGCAAAAACAAAGAAATAAAATGCAAATATCTTTTCAAAAAGCTCAAATTTTGATACTTTTTGAAAAACACACTCGTGCAGATAAAATCCAAATTCAACGAGAAACGTCGTATGATTGCCTATAAAAAGAGCGTCAGAAAAAGTCTAGCAAAATGTAAAACGCGCGAAAAGCAATATGATGCTAATTGTACCATTTTCGGTTTTTGTCATTGTCATGGTTCCTTTTATCCGGGCTGTGTTTACACTATATTGGATATCTTCTGAGCCCACACAACAACTATCGTCAGTGCTCGAAACCAAAGCGATAAGGAATACTAGGGTGTGCAAACTTAATGAGGCGTCCAAGGGGGTTTAGGCCGATGGGATCTAATGCTAACCAAGACAGGAGTGAGGACTGGGATTTAGTTCACCAAACCCCCTGTCGGCCAACCGCTCCGGCGCCATGTTCGATGTTTGTGAACGACTTGCGCCAGTAGTGTGAACACAGCCACATGTATACTCATAACTGAGACCTGTAGACTGTGTAGAGTGCTCACCTGTGACTCGAAAAATCTAAGGAACTTGTTGGATGACAAAGAAGGTAAGACTCTCTGAAAACATCCTCTTCTACTGTACTGTTGAGCGAAACAGATACAACAGTATCAGCACCATTACGTACGTACGTAATTCCACGCCAAGTTTTAATCACTCATCAAGGTTGAAGTTTGGGCAAATTAGTGATCATACCTATTCAGTTTTAATTGAACCAGGTCGATAATGATATACCCTGGGTTTTCCTTTTTGACGTTTGTTTTTTGGCGTTTTCGTCTTGGGGACCGCACTCAAGTTCAGAGAGAAGAGGAAAAACTTTTTGTGTGTTTAAGTCTTCATAATGTATAGATTTAGTAGGGCTAGAAGCGAAGCTCTCGTTCATATACTTATAGTTTTCTCAAGCATAAAAATACAATAATTCTAAACGGCGACGTCAACCAGAGAACGGGAAAAAAATTAATAGGTCTAATTAGCAAAAAACAAGTTTGCACGTGCAGCACACTTTTTTTGTACATTTCTTTGCCGTTGTTTTGCACGACTACAACCCACGTTGGTGGCCGCTAGCATTTCTCATTTTCTCACCGCCGCTAAAAAATTTTCATGTTTTTCTTCCAACGAAAATTTGTCTTCTTTGCTTTTATATTTCTCGCTCTAGCTCTTTCTCTGTTATCCACGTAAGTGTAGACATTAAAATTTAGTCGAAAAAAGGCTCGGCCTTGAAGTTGTTTATATTTTTTCTCTCTAAGAGTCCGAGTGGCTATGCAATTTTCCGCGCGTGAGCTCTTGCTTTAAATTCCACGTAGTAGTCGTGCAGTGACTACAAATTACTGTCCAAAAAAAGGTGTGCTACAGGTGCAAAATTGTTGTTTTGTTCATTTAAACCTATTGTTTTCTATAAAGTTCTCATCGCCGTCGCCGTCGTAGTAGGGACCTTACGAAACCACGACGGCGATGGCAACGGGAACGTCAAAAAGCAATGGGTTTAGTTAGCAAAACAACAACTTTGCACGTGTAGCACCCAATTTTTTGTACATTTCTTTGCCTTCCCTGCACGACTACGACGTGAAATGACCAAATTTTAACTTTTCTTGAGGGCGGGAACGGCAATCCGATAAATTTTATCATCTCTGTCTGAACTCGGGCGTGGCCCCCTCTCGTCAGCTCCAGCACAAATTCCTTTCTTTTAAGTAACTGGGCGACTTGGGATAATCGCGGAATGGTTTGAAAGGATGCGGAGCCTATTTTTCAGCGACGTTTTCACGGACGTCGCCGTTGTCGGATCGTAAGGTCCCTAGTTGTTCTGTTGAAACGGCAAAAGTTTGAGATATACCTCATCTTCAGTCTCAATAAGCATTCTTATGTCATCTGGTGTCAGTATATCCAGGATTGACTGTTTAGTGCGCTGTGAAGTAACAAGAACATGTGTCCTGTGAATACAGATGACGAATTATCTATGGCTACCTGTCTATCCGTCTGTAGCCTGCTCCAGGCATTCAGATAGTAGAGAGCGGGAGAAAAATTCACGAAGAAAATAAAAACGAGGAGAGCCGCCGCGCTCTACTATCTGAACGCCTGGAACCGGCTAATCCGTCTGAAGCAGACGGATAGAACGTCTGAAAATCGTCTTTAAGACAAACTTCGATCTTGACATGCGACGAACTAAACTAATGAATACAAAATTTGTGAGATAACGTATATTTTGTCTGGTTCGGGAGAAAATTTATTACTGGCCACCTACAATTGCCTTTTGGTCTGATTTGGTTGATTGGTTCGACGCGTCCTAAGTCTGAAGTCTGACCCAAAAGAGATCTTGACTTAATTTAGGTTGACCCAAATTACATGTAGAGTTTGGTTTGTCTCATGAAAAGTTCGACGTTTGACTTAGGCAGCTGGAGCTCTATCTGAGAATCGTGACTTGTGAAAAGCGATTCGCCACTCCAGAAACTAAAAGGAGCCAGGGCACAAGTAATCAGCGCAATGATTTCTGGGATTGTATGGGCGAACAATGCCTGGGTACCATAGGTTTTTTTCTCGCGTGCGACGATCGAGTGCGGCGATGACGTTTTCCACTAGAAAAGAGCTTTTCGCACAGGTCACCATAAACACGGAAACCGCGCATGAAACGTCTCTGGCATCCAGGGTAGGCGAAAGGGCGTTATCCGTGATAAGTTAATCGTTATTTTTGATACCATTACCAATCATCACTAACGCTTGCCCACACGGGCAATCCCAGGAATCAAAAGCTTGCACCCATTCTGCCTATAGTTTCTCTCGATTTCTTAGTAAAGTGCCAACTTCGTTCCCAGGGAAGAAAAAAGGCCCTGGAAACGAAGTTGGTGAAGAGCTGTCTCAAAGATGTCTGACATAAAATTTATAAGCAACCAAAAAGGTCATGACAAACTTAATTGCAACATGACAATATTCCAGTAGGAGTGGCAGCTTATCCATTTGCTAAAGACAAAACTCATCATTATTGAGACGTTATACCTCATCCAGATGCCGTTGAACATAAAATGCATGCTGCAAGAAAATCAATAAGAAAACATCAAGATTCAAGAAAAAAAAAATGCACCAATTTTTGCAAAATACACCAATTCTGTAACGCCCTTAGACCATTATTATATACCTTGGCCCTCTCATCTGCTGACAGACCTGTGGCTCCTTTGTCTTGAACAAAAAGATTCATGTTGCTTGTGCTGCGATTAAAATGAATTTCTTATTTTAGCTAAGGTTATATATGCCTTGGGTTTACCTCACTTACGAACCATTGAGCGTATGTTCTTATACTAGTATTCACTATTGGATAATTTTTTCAGAATGTAAGCAGCTTTCTCAAAAAACCAAGAAAACAACTATATGTTGCACTTTTGTAGGGACATGACCAAAGTGAATGAGGTTGGACGCGAGGAAATTCTAAAAAAGCTCTCCTTGGAAAAAAGGAGGTATAATGTCTTTTAAAACGCCACAATGCCTGCAATCTTGCAGACTTCTGAGACCATAACAAAATAGGTTGAATTAACAATTCGTCACTAACATGAGAACTTTCAACAACATACCTCAGCCATACTAAAGGTTCAGCTAATAATTTCTTGATGGTAAACTTCCTTGTTATTTTTATGTTTTACTTTTGTTAGGCAAAACCCGGTACCTTGACGTTGAAGTTGTGATGAGATTTTCTGGAATGCGGAAGCCAGCCAGGTTGAACAAATCTTTGATCATCTGTCCCTTGATGTTGCGATCCAGCTGAGAGGTAGAGTGAAGACTGCGGAAAAAATAATATCAAATTCATTGATGGTACAGTTGAAGGTAATCAAATACAGATGTCTGTCTTGTAGAGAGTCAAATAAACGGAGCAACTAAGCGGGGACTAAGTAACTCCAGGTGTCTGTTTTACTGAGGTGTCCCTCTTATAGATATGTCCGTTAAGAGAGTCAACTGTTATTGTGTATTTAGCCCGGGGGGGAGGGGTACTGCCATATATGGGCTATATAAGTATGTGCCACTGTGAAGGGTACAGTTTTCAAGCAGTTTACTGTGGGATAGGGTATATAAATCAGAGCGTTTGGGTCTAGAATAGGGTATCATTTTCCAGGAAACTGATCAACTGTTCGAAGATTTTAGTCTAGACTAGGGAAACCGGGAACTGCCGCTCAATAATATAAAAAAATCAAACTGGTCTAAATAATTTGGGTCAGCCTTGATTCAAAGTAGGTTTGGCTCATGTAAAGTTTGGTGTCTGAACCAGGCTTAAGCTCGACAGCTCACTTACCTTGGTGAAATATTGACTTCTAACAGCCAAGGTTTAAGGTTTTCATCCAGCATGACATCAAAACCAAACAGCTCATGACAACAGGATCTACAAAATAAAATATGTATTTTAACATAACATAACACTTGAGAGAAACAAGGAAAAACATTGATCATCCCCTCAGAAATGAAAAAAAATGGTTAAAAGTTTTAAGTTCAGACTATTATAGATTTTTGTATTAGGCAGTTGCCACTTTGGCTCTGTTCTCTTAACTTCTGATATTATTTTTTGGGCATGCAGTGACAGTTGATCAACTAGCCTCCTGCAATTTTACGTTATTAATTTATCGTTATCATAATTATTATAAAGTAACATTAACATTTGTTAACTAACAAAGGTTACCTCTTCCTGACATTCTGTTTCACCATGGTGTTCACAGCTGAATCTGACCTGAAAATAACATCATGAATAATTGGCGATAATAATAAATACTAAATCACTTTTCTTAAATCACTGACAACAATTCAATTATGACAAATCACTTGTAAATATTATGTAGAACAAAAAGATGCAAAGTTCTAATGTCTCGTTTTTTTGCTGAGGTAGAATCTTAATAATTATTGTCTGCTTGGTGTAAATTACCATGTTTTAACAAGTTTTTTCTAATAATCCTCAAATACAAGTCGCATTCCTCTAATTGGGTGCAGCGCTTATTCATGGGTGGCATTTAAGAAAAGGCAATGTCTAATTGAGGGTGTGGCATTTACATCCCTCTCAGTGTTAAGTATACTCACGCTATGATGGCCTTGACAACTAAATCCTTAATACTCTCCCACACATGGACATTGTTAATGTTAATTCGCTTAAAGTATCCCCACAGGGCTTTCAGGCTCCTGCAAAGTAGAATAATGTGCATTTGAGCCTTTGGTCAGTTGACCCTCTGGAGGATGGATCAATTTCATCGTCCCTACCACAGCTAGAGGAGGTGCTGTTAGGGTAAAATTCTGACTAGCAAAATGCCCTTGAAACGATGAGACAGTAAGACACAAAGATGTGTTGAAACAATGACAGTGATGAAGACAAGTGCAAGTACAGTACAGTAGTAAATAGCAGGCGAGCAAGCTCTCCCGGGGGTGTGGGGGAGAAAAAGAAAAGGAGGGAGTGAGGAGAATTCTTCCCTCCCCCCCCTCCCCCACCCCCTGGGCCCCCTTGCTTGCATGCTAAATAGCAACACACCAACTGGGACATGGTCTTCTCCTCAATACGTGCAATAATGGGTTTGGAAATTCTGAATAAAGAAACAGGTACTCATATAGTTGTACCCACCCCCCAACCACTACTACCAGGGCCTCACAAAGTAATAAAAAACAATGCATGTATAGCTCTTCAAAGGAAAAGTGGTGTGTTTTCTTAATTGACAGTAGTTGATAAGCCAAGAATCTATGAATTTAACTTTTTCATGTGGCTATAAATATAAACTTAAAAACTTCATTACACTGGTCAGACTAACTTTGCCTAAAAGAAGTAATTCTAACTTTCAAGTCTGTTTATTCTTCTATTTTTTTTCACTTTTTTTTACCACAAAATGAAATGTTTATTTATTATCAATTTGGTACTGATTTTGTACTGTCAAGAATTTTTGTATTAATCATAATCTCTGATCAGTACACGTGGCAGCATTACAAGAATACACAGAAAGAGAGGTCACTAGGAATGAAATACCATTTGTGTCCCTGGCAAACAGTTTCATCAGAGTTTGGCTGATAAGCTCCTTCATTCTTCTTGTTGATACTGTAATTTGTGAGATGCATGAACTTGTTGCTCAAACTCTTCATGGATGAGGAATACCTTTGGAAAAATTCAGTCTGTAAGTAACCAAGTCAAAATACAGTTTAACCTCCCCACAACGGCCACCTTGGGGGCAGAAGAAAGTGGCTGTTATAAAATGGTGAGCGTTGTAAAGAAGTTTAAATAAAAGTCAATGTATGGATTATTTGTCTGCTGGGACAAAAAAAGTAGCCGTTCTAGAGAGGTGGCCGGTCTTAGTGGAGGCACAATGGTAGTAATGAGTGACACATCAGCATATCGCAACCCACCATAATAACTCCTTGAATACCCTTTGGTTATCCACAAGTTAAAAAACTATGTTGGACACATTATCTTGTAGTTGCTTTCAATATTTTTCCAGGATACTTGGCTTGGTCTATTACAGTGTAAATATTTTTTAAAAGAGGCTTAACTTTACTAAGAAAGTACATGTACTAGTTTAATACAACTGAAAAGCTACTTACTTGCAAGTTGCAAATCTGACAAGTCCATCTTCAAAAACATAAATTCTAAGTGGATCATAAGAAGTGACATAGACATAGATACGCAGATCAAACTTGCTGCCATTAATGAGAAAAGGCTTGGCCAGGTACCTAGAGGTGACAGAAACACATTCAAAAAGAAAATGGCTGACTGTATGCTTTGATAAGTTACATTTATCTCATTATGGAAAATGAATGTTTAGTTGACAAGGTATAAAACATATTATAAAAGATACAGGTTTTTATTCCAAAATTAAATAATGCGTCTATGTGATGTAATATTGAGTGAAAGATGGGTTTGTACGTATTATACTTCACACTCCATTTTAAACTACCTTTGAACAATAACAGGTCTCTTTCGTGGAATCTGATTCCACTTGTGGATTACACGGATTCCAATTCCTCTCGCTGAAGCAGGCTGTCAACAGCAACAAAAAATGGTTAATGAAGAATGAAGATAGTCGAAGAAACTTCACAGGACTATGTCAAAAATGACATAATAAAAACTGAACATTCTGATAATACAAAGCAAACTTTCAAAAATAAGTGAGATCACTGTTCCTTGATACCTTGATGATACATATAGCTATATTGAAGTGTTGCAATTGATTTTTTGAAATTACTGATAACCTGGCAAATTGGCAGTTTATTACCAGTATTGAATTTTTCAGCATTTTCTTACAATAATAGATAAATGTTGCAATACTTTAAAAAACATCTACCATTTTATTGTGCTTAAGAATTTTTTTACACTCATTATTTTCTGTCTTGTCCCACCTAACCTGGTTATATTCATTCTATTAATAAATTAAATTTAAAAACTTAAAAGTAAACACAAAATTGTGAATGGCAATCAATACCGGCTTTAAAATCCACTTTTGTTTGCCATTTCCATCATCCCAAGCTCTTTTAAGAAGTTTAAAGTCATATGGAAGAACATATGTTTGAGGAACAAATCCATAATTCTGCAATACAAACAAAAGAATTTTGAATGTTACAATCATGGAACCTCTCCCTTGGGGACAACTCTGTTCAAGGGATACCTCCATTCGGGCACACTTACCAGTGGTCCCAAAAGTGTCTCCTAAATAGAGGTTCTACTGTATTTTAAAGAAACATGCATAACTCCAATATTAACAGGTCCTACTTTTTTTCTATCAGTTTAATTTACAGGACTCTCGTGCAAGATTCAACAACATTTATACACAAACCTTTTTCCCATGGTGAACCATCATCCTGGACAGATTTCTCCACAGTCGGTCCTTTCTTCCAATTTGAAATGTCCCAGGAAAATGATTGACCTGTGGGTTTGGAAAGAATAACTGAGTCTTATTTTTAATGGGAAAAAACAAAAAATATGTGTAACTCTGAGAAGGGGGATGGGGGAGGGTTATGATAGGTGTTTGAATATGGTATTTACTCAAATAAGCGCGAGCCACGATTAAGTGCTGCCCTAATGAAAAATATATGCCACACTTGGGAGAAAAAAGTTAATAAGCCCCGCCCTCGAATAGATGCTGCGGCCCTGATACAATCAAAATCAAAAGACGTTTATTCTGTCACTCTAATGCAGAAAGTGATAATTCTGTGATGTGGTTAATATAGTCCAGTTCTTTGTCACCTCCAACTTTTCAATTAATGCTGCCTTAAATAAGTTCCACCCTCGAATAAGCTCTCTCACCTTTTGATAGTCTCTCACACTTTTGAAACAGTTTGCCTTCATGTGCTTTCCCCAATATCCTAACCAATCATTTCCTGTTTAATTATTAAAAATAGATAGGATAACTCAATTAAAAGCTATTAGATATTTAAACTAACTAACAGATAAGTACTACATTTACATTTACCATATTACAAGCATTCCCTCTCTACAAGGCTTATATGCTCGGATACTAAAGCAGGACACTCAACACAAGCTTAGTGAAAAGTAGAATACAATCTTATTACATTGAAAAGGTCTGTAGAAAATCATCAATTAACCAAAGGAAGCTTACTTTTAGTTGGTTTAAAACCAACTCTTGCAATACACTGCTTTATGACATTTGGGGTTATGGAACTCATTTTCCATCTCAGCAGCTTGCGCAATTCAGCAGAAAGTGGAGCCACTACAAAGAGACAATAGTATCATTATTATAACAACATATATGTATATAAAAACACATTATTCACAATTAAACAGTAAGCACCATAACAATAAGGCACTGCTTATGGGTCAATTTTGAGGCCTACAGGACGTATACTGTAAGTTCTACGGACCATGTTTACAAAATGCAATGTGATTTGACCCTTGAAGTCCCTAGAATGATCAACATCAGTTTTCTCCTACCATAGCAAAACATAATAATGAGAGGAAAGGTAATGAGATTCAATAAAATGATCACCTACAGAGAAATGCTTTGATCTTTTACCAAATTCCCCTGACTATTTCTTTAAGAAAATGTATGGAGACCAGTTAAGAGAATTTGTACATGGATTGTACTTTACAATGCACCATGATCAGAAGTATCTCGGATCAAAAATCCTTTTTCCAAAATATTCCAAAGGAAAGCACTCAAAGCTGTAAATACCTTTTTCACCCTCGACAAAAAAATAAACTGTTGGTGGGACGTGGGAAAATAAGCTCCGCACCAGAGGTTCAAGCTCCTCCTGCTTGTCATCTTCACCTGACGCCGACCATGCATTGGTTTTTCTACTTGATATTGATGACGAGGGCTTTGATGACCCTAGAGCACTAGACCATCTGTCAACACCTGTCAATCTTGCACTTGATGCTCTTCCTTTAGCCATGGAAACACGGGAGGAGGCAGCAGAACTTATCATAGACTGAGAAGCATCATCATCATCGTCATCATCATTATCGGAGAAACCAGCTGTGTAAGAAACGATTCAGTCTTACTATTCAACGGGATGAGTTTTGAAGGGTTTAGTCATTGATTTTGACTACAACAGATTATATTAATTATTTTAGAATATTAAATTATGACATCACCAAAGATAACCATAAAAACAATAAACAATTCAACTCATGAATCAATTGAAGGTTTTGTGTTATTAGCTTGAAACATGGCAGTCTATAAGATATTAGAGTTGGGGGTGGGGTCTCTAACCAATAATGGATACATGTATCTGTGTCTGGCATGAATAGGTTGTTAAGCAAACACTTTTATGGTAGTAGAACTTCAAGGTATATAAATGTATATGTTGTAGTTAATTTTTTACCTCAGGTAATTTTTGTGTTTCCTTTGTTTTTGGGTATGGTAATGTATGCTAATAAAATTGAAACAAAGGAAAAATAAAAATTACCTGAGATAAAAAATTAACTACAACATATATAGTTATCCTTCAGCCATATCAAGTTAATAGATGAAAGGTACAGTAATCGTACACTTGCCATAAATGATCAAAATAATAATTATCAAGACTTATCAAGAGTAAACCTCACCATACAGTCGATACTGAGTCTGTGCTCTTAATATTAAAATGTTGTTTTATTTTTTTCTCCTCATGAAAGAAGCCAGTGAGGTTAACTTGAAAGCCTGGCAGAGGCTTCATTCAGCTAAAAATTAGTACAATAAGCCCTTCCAGCTTTTATTGACGTTTCCTTGCTTTCTACTGTTAACCGCTGATTTCAAAAGAAAACTAAGCTATTTAAAAATCTAATGCTAAAAAACACAACAATTAAAATTAATGGAAAGGAAAACATTGGGTTTATAAATTTAGACTAGGGACATCCTTGGCCAGTCCCTACAACGGCCTCTTTAACTGCTTCACTGACCTTCATCCAGCTCTTCACAGTCATAAAAATCGTCATCATCATTACACTCTGCATCAACGTCATTCTCACTATCATTTTCCTCTAGGTCAGAATTTTCCTCTTCCGCTTCTTCATCTTCCTCAGCAATGTCAGAAATACAGCCATCTCCAGGCATTCGTTCCCATGATGGACACCGGGATTTTTCAAAATATTCCTCATTTTCCAAGGACTCTCCATCACCACTGACTCGTCCCTCGTCAACAATATTTTCCGGTTTTTTTACATCATAAAACTTCCTCACGGCGGTTTTTCTTGATTTGGGTTCAGATGGTGGTAGAGGTGGTTTAACACCTTTTCCTTCCATCCTTGTTGGAGTCCTTTGAATTCCAACTGGTTTGTGAGGGGGGTGTGGTATAAACCTAGTAGCCTTTTGTGAAGTACCTGAATGTGTCTTAAGAACAGGTGGGGTGGCTTTCGCTCTGTACAGCCCACTTGATTGATTACTACTTATCTGCAAACCACTAAGCCTAGATGACATGGCCTGTTCTACTACCTGCGACCTTGAATTCATGACGTCCACTTCCTGAGTACTTCCGCTGTTGTTGATAAAAAAACGTTAGATCTCTTTTTCTCAGTTGATCCTCTTAGCTTCCATGTATCCCAATCAAGACTGCCAACACGCTGTGCAAATCAATTCAGCTTTTAGATTAAAAAGTACGCTGCAAATTTACCGACTAAAGGCTTGAATGACCAGCAAATCTCACGCAGTGAACAAATCAAAGAAACGTTGATTTCCAACTTGATTGTTTGAAGGGTCAGTCAGAACATTCTGCCATTGTTTTATAGTGCAAAAGTTAATTGAGCTGACCGACAGAAATCAAACAATTCGTTCTGATAATAACGTAATTGAAATAGAGAAGTTCAAGATTTCTTCACAAAGAACACAAAAATTATACGGGTACCAGGTGCCAAATAATTTGAAGTCAAACAAAATTACAAAAACAAACGTTGGATGAACAACATAAAAAATTAAGCGTTGATGTTTCCCTCCTTTTGGCCTTCGATCCTGTGCTTTGAGGAAATTCCAATGATTCTTTTTCGTCGCTCTTCAGATATGAAGAAATCGAAGCCGCTGATCCACGCTAAAATCCAACGATCAGGGAAAATGAGATCAAAATAGGCCGAATTTTTAATTTCGCCCAAACTACGGGTAGCAGCTAGGGCAATTTGACGTGATAATTCCGTCTTCAATTATTGGATTGATTATCCAGTAAATGACTCTTTAGAATTAGGAAGGATCCCATTCAGATTTCCACACAAGAAGAAGATTTTAACTAGCCAAATACCGGGCTTGATGTGTTTGTTCAGCCACAAATTTGCCAACGAAGCGTTGTCCCAAACTTCGATGGCGTGTTTCAATTACAGCGATCGTTGTACCAAAATCGCGATAAAAATCCAGACGTTCTTTCGATAAATGTTATCTAAACGATCCAGACTTGTCCTTGTTTCACCGAAAGACATAATCAACGACGCAAAGTAACATTTCTTATCGGCGAAAGCCGCAGACGGCGATGTCCACTCCACTCTTCGCCGGGGAAACTAACTTTGTGGAATCCCGTGGCAACAAACCGACCAATCACAGCGCGCTTTCTGAAGGCGCGAGATATCTTCCATTGTTACGTGATCAAAAGACGCTTAAATTTGGGCACTTTTCTTTCATTTAGTTTTATTGAAACAAGGAGATTAGCAAACACATAACGAATTGTTCTAGGTTCTTAAAAAAACAAATAAGCTGAGATGCTTGGAGCTCCACCACTCGAGATAAGTTGAGTATCACAACCCCACCCCACCCCCCTAAAAAAATGTCCTTTTCTTTGTGAAAACCCACTTTTAAAGACAAATGATAGCTATTAAAATGATTTGAATCAGTCTAGCTTTCCAAAAAAACAAATAAAAACTATGTCAAAAAAAAAAAACATAAATACAGATAGACGTAATGGGCTGATAAAAATTGTGGATAGTAAAAAGAAAATTAAATATTAATACAGATTTTTATCGACGTTCCGGGATGTCCGAAGGTAGGCCGGGGGGTTGACCCTCTAATAATTAGCTCCTTTTTTACCCTGCGAGCAGTGGTTTTTCTAGCCTGCGAAAACAGCCGTTTCTCTTCGCTCCTCGCCGCTAGGGACGTTTCGCGTTTGACCCGGGAGAAACTACTGTGATGAAGCAAGAGTGTAGCGTGATTGTGAGATGGCGTGATTTTATTCCTTTTAGATTTTGTTATTAATAGTTTCACTCGTCTGTCATAGAGAACTTGATGACAGATCGGATTAAAGCAAGTCACGATTTCGTGTACTGTGTGAGCGAGCCATTGTACCGTGAGGATTGAAGCTGTGAAATAAACCCTGTGTTTGCTTAAAAGTGTGATATCGTGAAGAACGGCCCTTCGGCATTCACGACACAGTGTCTCTCGGCATCTGACAAAGCGAATAAAACTGTCTCCTTGGTGTTGATGGACTTAAAATTAACTAAATATTGGGCCTTCGGTTTTGGGGCTTAGGTCTTCGGTCTTCAGTCCTCGTTTTGTAGATACCCCTTATTCATGAAATGAATCTTGCCGAAGATTCCCGTACTTATTCATGCCATGACTCTAGCTTGCCCATGATTCCCGTACTAATTCATGCCATGTCTGTTGCCCATGATTCCCTTACTAATTCATGCTATGACTCTTGCCCATGATTCCCGTACTAATTCATGCCATGTCTCTTGCCCATGATTCCTGTACTAATTCATGCCATGACTCTTGCCAATGATTTCAGGACTAATTAATGCCATGACTCTTGCCTGTGATTCCCGTGCCAATTCATGCCATGACTCTTGCCCATGATTCCCGTACTAATTTATGCTATGACTCTTGCCAATGATTTCAGGACTAATTGATGCCATGACTCTTGCCCATGATTCCCGTATTAATTTATGCTATGACTCTTGCCAATGATTTCAGCACTAATTAATGCCATGACTCTTGCCCGTGATTCCCGTACTAACTCATACCAAGATTCTTTCCCAAGATTCCCGTACGCAAGACTGTTACCCAAGATTCCCGTACCCAAGAAGTAGAACGTGAATCGTAGTAAGATCTGTTGACTCCTTTAGCAAGAATAAATCTGGTAATCTAATAGAAAATTCTAGTAGCTATTGTAGTAAAAATTAAGGCGGGAATTGTGGTGAGTAGCCGTGCGTCTAATTTACTGATATGATACAAAAGCTCTAACGGCACAGAGTAAATATTCATTTTACTTCACACATATATTTTCTCTATATATCATATGATAGAATCTATAAAACTATCCCCTCTAGTCCAAGAGACCACGAGGAGGGGCTGCTCTACACAGGGAACCTACTGGGGAACTACCGTAAAATTCCGAAAATAATCCCCGCCGCTTATATTTTTCAAAGGCCTTTTTTGAGGGGATTACCTATGGAGGAAAATGTGCGTTTCAAAATCGATTGGGCTAGCCTCAATGATTTGAGATTTCCAAGTACAAGCCCCCCCGGGGGGGGGGGGACTTATATTTGAAACGGCGATTTAACAGAGGGTTTTTAATTTTTGCGTTACGATTTTAAGGGGCTTATACATGGAGGGGCTTATTTTCGGAATTTTTACGGTACTCTCCAATTTGCCATACTTGATAATAACTGTATCTTCTTTGTATTCATTGACAATTACAGGTTACTCTACTTTAGTACTAAAATGTGGTTTATGAAGTGAATTGACAAGGTGGCTACCGCAAAGAGATCCGAAGACAGACGAATTCAAAACTGTGAACAGTCCATCAAGGCTGGGTTGTTCAAAGCTGGGTTAAGATAACCCAAGGTTAGTGCCAAATTTGAGTTCAGATATGAAATGAAGCCAATTTAGTTATATTCTTTTTGTCTACAATTCAATGGTTGGTTGCGTTAAAACGAACAGAGACAACTATCCTGGAATATGCTTTTGAACAAAAGAAAAAGAAACTGGAATTCAAATTTAACCCCTGGCGAGGGTTAGCGCTAATTGGTCTTCGAACAACTGGGTCCAGAACTATCGCGCAGGCCTTCCTGTTACTCGCGAGTGAGCGAGACAAACGCGCGAGGAAAAAGACGAAAACTGAAAAAGGATTCCTCCTTTTTCGCCTACTTCGTAGACCTTCGTGAGAGGCAAATCGAAATTGTCGTCTTCAGAAACTCTAAGAGGAATGGGTACAAGCTTTGGGTTCAGTGACTTCTTGGATCGTTTGTGTGGAGCAGCCTTAGTTATGATTGGTCGACTGTATCCAAGGCAACCATTTACCAATCATAGCTAACACTTGTCCAACCAAATGATCCCAAAAATCTTTGCGTCGTATGTTTCCACCCATTTCCCCCAATAGTTTGTGGAATAAGGAATGATGAAGGCTGAAGAAGGGCATTCGCTAAAACGACAGAGTTAGTTCACTAAAGCGACTGAAAGTTCTAAGAGTGACCAACATCAATTTTCTCCTAACATCATCCATATGTCATTATGAGGTAAGGTTACGAGAATACACCTCTTTAGCTTGTACGTTTTGTTTTCCCAATAGAGATCCCAGGGAACTTGACTCTTTGTCTTTTCATGAATTATGCGTAGATATACACGTGAATAAGACGAAATTTGAAAGAAGCAGTTCTCTAGAGTTTTATCACATGACCGATACTGGGAAAACAAAACATACAAGCTAAAGAGGTCTATTAGGGAGTTTTAGCATCGACGACAGCTACGGCAGTGAAAAAGTCACTGCCGTCGTCGCAGTCGTTACCTAAGCTCCCCAACGACCCTAATGACAACTTTAACACGAGCAAAACTGTTACAGCATTGACACGACAGCTGTTGCGTTATCTTGCGATGTGAAAAGTCACGCCAGTCGCACCATTTTGGTCACGTGCCGTCTAATAGGAGAGAGTAGCACTTGTCGCAAACTCGCCTCAGACTGGTTGCGGGATATCCTGGCAGAGTGGGGACTGGGGTCCGTCTGGAGGTGCACGAAGCACAGAAGACTCCGCCGCACTTACGACAGTGATGCTACAGATTGGAAGAGAAAGCATAAAACTATGATTTATAAACAAAAAAGTTGTAAGGTGTAAGGTGTAAGGTGAGTACAATCGACTCTCTCTTGACGGACACCTCTATAAGACGGACAACTTGGTAAAACGGACACTTAAAAGTTCGTCCCTCCCTAAGTTACTCTCTTTATTTGACTCTCTATAAGACGGACATCACTCTTAAAAGGACGTTTAGTGCCGGTCTCAAAAGTTCCCCCTTAGAGAGAGATGACTGTAATTCTCCGGGCCTGTTTCATGGAGGTGGCAGACCCCAGATAGCTGAGGTAACATGTGGCGGGTCACCCTACCTATCATGTAAACGTGATCAAATTAAAATGAGAGATTATATGGACAGGCGGGTTACCCCACCTAAGCGGGCTACCTCACCTACCTGGGGACCCCTGCATCCATGTAAATTGGCCCTAAGAGTTGACTGAAAACTCAAAGTGCTTGAAAATTTAAAAAAAAAAAAAAACGCGAACCTTTCTGTTGACCAGTGAAAACTTGGTCTTGCAGGCCATGCAGTTCTTTATCAAATCATCAGATACCCAGGCCCTTGTCACTAAGCATGCCGTGTGCGTACTGCCGCATGCCACAGCGCGGACTCGTTTACTATCCATGTCCACTTCACACGGTAGTGGCCTGAAAAACATTCAAGTGTTTTTGAACGCGTTAGAGAGTCGAGTTGAAGCAGCAACTTCAGTGAACCGCAAGCTAAGGAAAGAGCGGACGGTAAGTGCTGGAGAGATAGGTTGAAAGTCGAAAGAAATGAAAAGGCATAGAGCGCAGGTAATCAATCATGTTCTTCTAACCATTTACGCTTAAAGGTTTCTGAAGTACCACAGGACACACTAGGCAGCTCAAGCAACAACGGTGACGGCTACGAAATACGTCACTGCTTCAAACTTTATTCCATCTCGTTCAATTCGTCAAATGTTGGCAAATTTTTCTGGAGCTGAATTCTAAAAGACTGTATTGAAGTTCAGGAAAAGAAAACGAAAGTCGTTGTCTTTTGTTCACGCTCTCCACAAAACGTGAAATTAGGCATTTTCACGTCGTAGTCGTGCAATGATGGCAAAGAAATGTACAAAACAGTGTGATGCACGTGCAAAGTTATTGTTTTGCTAATCTAAACCTAATCACCATTTTCACATTGACCATAATGCTTTTTGTTTGCCCCCCAAAACCATTGTTTCCAGTTTCTCCTGGGTAATACAGTCGTCCCAAGAGAAATCGAAGGTAATCGTTATGCAAAGTTTTGGAGATAAACAAGGTGCATTATGGTGTCTGTGAAAATGGTGAATTCCTTATTTGCCGTTCTCATTGACGTCGCCGTCGTTGTTGCTAGCTCCCTATTCATGTAAGCGACGTTCATTCGCGATTTAACACCGCCCATTTACGACAAACAGCAAATGCGACCACGTGGCCATTTTCCCGCCATTTATTACGTTTGCCTTCTTCAAAGGCAATAAGTGTAAATTTCACTTTCATGAAAACGTTTGGAGAAATGCTTTTTTTCTTCGTTGTTGAATACGTTAACAGTCCTGTAATCATTTCTTCCTTTTGCCGTAATATAAACGCGATACTTAAATACATCTAGTACCTAACCTGTCCCTTATATCGCCATGCCCTAAGCGACCAGCTTTTCCTTTGCCCCAGGTGAAAAGTTCTCCAGATTCTGTAGAAACAATGAAGAAGACAAAAGTTTATTACTTGACTCGGAGTGCCCGAAGAAATATTTTGACAAAGTAGCACAAAATTGCTGAGACACTTTCCTGAAAAGGGTACACAGTTGACTCTGTCTTAACGGACATCTAGAGTTGGTCCCTGCCTTAGGGCGCTCCCCAAAATTTAGAACTGGCCGGCCGAACCACTCGTTTTGAAAATGAAATAGGCTTTTTCCAAGAGCTTAGCTTTTGCCAAAAACCACCTCCTTCGTGCACACCATTTAGGATTTGACTGATCTGTCTGGATAGTTTTGATTAATGGTTAAAACAGATTACGTGAGAGTTTGACTAATAGTTGCGGGTCGCGGGTCCAAAGTCGCGGTCGCGGGTCCAATGTCGCGGCAGGGGAAAATGATTTGGGTTTCGAGGTAACAGCTGAGTGAAAACGGCTGATATGAACACAATATAAAGGGAAAAACTCTTTTTATGCACGACACTCCACGGTAGCCAATTTACAGGTTACGGATGTTAGAGTCAACAAAATAACGTCTCAAGAAAAGAGCTAAAAGAAAAAGCTGGCCTACTTCTGTGTTCACCGCAAGTTTATTTTGTTTTCTTTCTATTGGGCCCAGTTATACTTATGCATAACAGTATCTGATAAAAAAGTTACCATAAGTTACCATTGCTTTTTTCTTGTCGATGAATTGCTCACAAATGCTTAGGGGTTCATTTACTGAAAAATATGCGATACACTTCAGATTATATACGTTACAACAACTTAAAGCCTTTTTTTTTAAAAAAAGCTAGCTCGGGCTCAAAAAGCTACGAGTCTGTCGGTAGAAGAAACGAGAACTCTTTCATTTAAGGCATGAATTTAACATGGAAACAAGTAACAATCCACAGAAAGGAGTCTGTTCCTCGAAGCAAGATTTTCGCTTAATGCTTTTATTTTTACAACTGAGACGGCAACCCAGAATGTTCAATATAACTTCTTGTTCTCTTCACCTAAATGGCAACCAGGACAACCTGACAATAGGAAGCCATTCAAAGTGCGTCTCAGTAAAATCTTGAAAACATGCATCGTAAATAACCAAGTGAGTAAGTAGGTAAGGAAATAATAACGCCCGATATCATGAAGCTGAAAAAGAAAGTAAACCAGACACTGAAAACGGTAAGTTATCAACCCCATCAGAGCTAAGAAAAGACAATAAATTAGGTAAGTAATTCCAGATTCCAGGTACTGGATTCAAGTCTTTGTCAGCAGAACCAAGAGACTATGATGTATTCTGTCTTGGTAGAACTTGGATTCCGGATTTCAATCGTTAGTGGGAACAAACTCCTTTCTGTGGACAAGAGAGGATAAAGCTCGAGCTTTATCCCCTCTTGCTGTGGATTATTACTTGTTTCTATATCAAATTCATGCCTTGAATACCCGCTTGAATGTACTTTACTGGCACTTCAAGCCCAACGTCTCTCCTCCTCTTTCCAGTTACTTGTGCAAAGAGTTTATTTTGGGAGTTTGCGACCAGGAAGTTTTTCAACAAGCGTTTTCTTTATTTTTGCCGAAAACAATTGTTAAAATTGATTGTAACAGTTCTCGTTTCTTCTACCGACAGACTCGTAGCTTTTCGAGCCCGAGTTAGCCTTTTTTAAAAAGGTTTTAAGTTGTTGTAACGTTTACAATTTATAGTCTATGAAGTGTATCGCACATTTTTCAGTGAATGCACTCCTAAGACTTTGTGAGCAATTCATAAACAAGAAGAAACAATGGTAACTCATGGTAACATTTTTTTATCAGATACTGTTATGCATAAGTACATTCAAAGCTGAATTTATACATAACTGGGCCCGATAGAAAGAAAACAAAATGAACTTGCGGTGAACACAAAAGTCGGCCAGCTTTCTCTTTTACGTCTTTTCTTGAGACATTATTTTGTTGACTCTAACATCCGTAACCTGTAAATTGGCTACGGTAGAGTATCATGCATGAAAACGATTTTTTTCCCTTTATATTTTTTTCATATCACTCGTTTTCACTCAGTTACCTCGAAACCCAAATCATTTTCCCCTGCCGCGACATTGGACCCGCGACCGCGACTTTGGACCCGCGACCCGCGACTATTAGTCAAACTCATTGCGTGACCGAGCCCGTTGACTGGTTTCTTTCGACTAACCTGTCACGACAGCAGTGTGAAAAGCACCGCAGGAGACTTGAATAGGTTTCGATGCTCGGGAGTGTGTAGAGAGGTGTATTCTGCTTGGTACAGAAACCTTCAAAATAGGTTCCTCTGTTCTGCCTCGCTGGTTTATGCCTAGTTGATTCTCTGTGTTATCACCCATTCCAAACAGTTTTCCTTTTTCTGGAACAAATACAACGACAATTAACATTATTCTTTGACAATACCCCAGTTTTTCTGAAAACCACAAGAAGAAATTGTTACTCAATAGCTCATCACAACATAATACTGAACTAGCACCAAAAGAGAGTACTGTTCAGTAGCTTTCATTTGATTTTCATTTCAAAAGATAAAACCATCTTGAACAGCATAATAAACAGTACCACAGGAAAGTACTGCTCAGTAGCTTTCATTTGAATGGTCACACTATAGGATTTCATCCACAGACTCAAAAGTTAGAATCACCTTGTACAGCATAATAAACAGTACCACAGGAGAGTACTGCTCAGTACCTTTCATTTGAATGGTCACACTTTAGGATTTCATCTACAGATTGAAAAGTTAGAGCCACCTTGTACAGCATAATAAACAGTACCACAGGAAAGTACTGCTCAGTAGCTTTCATTTGAATGGTCACACTATAGGATTTCATTTACAGATTCAAAAGTTAGAATCACCTTGTACAGCATAATGAACAGTACCACAGGAGAGTACTGCTCAGTAGTTTCCATCTGAATGGTCACACTTAAGGATTTCATCCACAAATTCAAGAGTTAAGATCACCTCGTACAACACCATCAACAGAACCACAGAGAAACCCCCTTTCGAAGCTGTTAATATTGTATGAGCTACATCGTCAATGAAAGAACGCTTCAAGTTCTCAGCACTGAAAATATGAAATTGCCTTCCCCTCTTTTCGCTCAAAACAAAAGACGTAAACTACGCGCGTTTACTTACTTGACAAAAGTACAGTGTGTTTTGTTCCACAGCTAACATCAATGATTGAGTGGTTTCTAACGAGAAGTGCAGAGGAAAGAATTGCTTAAGTATTTAAGACCGGTGAATTTTTAGTAAGATGACGCCCTAAAAACTTTAGAACTAATAACTGCAATCCTCAATGTCACCTTTGAAACAGTGAAAAAAGAAAACGTGAAAGCCGAACAGCTAAATAGGAATCAAGAGAGACCGTTGAATAGTCGATTTTTCAGATCCGATGGTGAAAAATACTTAAGCAATTTCATCAAGGTAACTAATAATCGTTAACACGCAGACTATTTTTCGAGTTTATCCGGTTCCAAGTACAAAGCTTTATAAAGCAGGAAATCACCCAGATCACACAGCGTCTTTTCCATCCGAGGGAATCGCCTAAAGAAGGCGCAGATTTTCTGTGGTAGTCGTATGTATTTTAACACCAGATAATCGAAAATCGTATCCGCAGAGTTGATTACCTTAGCTCCACTGACGAGGACAAAAGATTTGGCTTTGATGAAATGTCAACATTCTCTAATCCCGACTGACCAGAGTGGTTGGCTCCCCAAAGCCAAACCATACCACCATCTACAAGCAAAATAACACAAAATAAGTAAAACCTTAAAGTGACTGTACTTTTTTGCTCTTGTGTTAAGTTCTCTTTCAAGAATTTTTGCAACGCGTAATTCTGCTGTTAATGCTTTGTGTAAAACTCACAATTGAATAGACAAAATGAACGACATTTATATATTGAGATTTGTTACTGTTACCTAGTAAAAAAGTTACCATATGTAGTACGATATTTAGTACTGAATAAAGTGATTTTTAATAAACGCCGCCCCCGAATAGAGGCCGCCCTCGAATAAACGCCGCAGCTGGATCGCGAAAACATGAGATAAACGCCGCGGCGTCTATTCGATAAATACGGTATATACTCTCCATCTACCTCAATCGAATCTTACTAAAGACGATTTTCTTTTTAATCATTTAACCCTTTCACCGCCAGAAAGAATGACGAAGTCTTTTAAGGTTCATTCTACCTTTAGAATCTGTGGACGAAATCCTGATGGTGTCACCATTCAAAAAATACCTCTGGCGTTACTTTCACATGGTACTATTTATTTAGTATGTTTTTCTAACTTTTGAGTCTGTGGATGAAATCCTATGGTGTTACCATTCAAATGAAACCTCTTCAGCAGTACTTTCACATGGTGCTATTTATATAGTATGTTTTTCTAACTTTTAAGCCTGTGGATGAAATCTTACGATGTTAAAATTCAAATGAAACCTCTTCAGCAGTACTTTCACATGGTACTATTTATTTAGTATGTTTTTCTAACTTTTGAGTCTGTGGATGAAATCCTATGGTGTTACCATTCAAATGAAACCTCTTCAGCAGTACTTTCACATGGTGCTATTTATATAGCACGTTTTTCTAACTTTTGAGTCTGTGGATGAAATCCTATGGGGTGTTATCATTCAAATGAAACCTCTTCAGCAGTACTTTCACATGGTACTATTTATTTAGTATGTTTTTCTAACTTTTGAGTCTGTGGATGAAATCCTATGGGGTGTTATCATTCAAATGAAACGTCTTTGTCAGTACTTGTACACGGTGCTATTGCTTTTTCAGCACGTTACAAAGTGAATTTGAAAATTTTGACAAAATTCGACTTTAGTCATTTCTTGGAGTGAAAGGGTTAAAGACTTAATGAAAGATTGAATGATGCAATTCTAGGCAATTTGTGCGCGGGGGGAAGATCAGTTTGAGAAGTCAAGGGAATTAGCAGGAATAAAAGAAAACTAACCAGATAAAGCAGCGCTGTGATTAGAGCCACAGGCTATGTAGGAGATATGAAAGCTCTCCAGTTCTTGAGAGCGGACGGGCTCATAGCTCGAAGCGATCCCTGGTATGCCTAACTGGCCGTATGTGTTATCACCAAAAGCATAGCACTGACCATTTCTTGTACAAACTGTAAGACGAATAACACGAACAAACATCATCATTTTAAGATAGCATTTGGGTCTGGCTTATGCTAACTTGTCCCAAAGAAAGCGAAGAAATGTATGAACAGAAAGCTTTACTACGAACATATAGCGGTCGTCACTGTCACAATAGGAACGTTACGAAACTACGAAGGCGACAGCAACGGGAACGCCTAAAACACAATGGGTCGCTTGTTTAAACGAATCCTAACTTAGGCCGTGGTTTAGCAAGTCTTTGGACCCCCAGATATCTTCCTTAGTGGGTAATTTTAAGAAAATAAGGTCTTTTCCAGTCTACGCCTCGCGCTTTAATGAAACTTTTCAAGATAAATGGTGTATAAGAGCATTGGGCGAACTGAAAAAGACTTAGAACGCGGTTTTGTTAAAAACTGGCCAAACTCCGTTTAAATAACTGACCCAATAGCTTTAGGGAGCAAAAAAAAAAAACAACTCTGCACGTGCATTAAGCTCTTTTGCAAACTTCTTTGCTGTCCCTGAACAACTACCACGTGAAATGACCAAATTTTAAGTCGACTAGAGAACAGGAACGGCAAGGTGATAAATTTTACCATCTCTCTCAGAACTCGGACGCGTTCCCCTCTCTTCAGCTCCAACTTAATTTCCCTACTTTCAAGTAACTGAGTGACTTAGTACAAGGAAAAAAAGGGTTGAAAGCAAAAAAATACGGTTTTTCAGCGACGTCGCCATTGGCCTCGCCGTCGTCGGATCGTAAGGTCCCTAATAGGGAGCTTAAGCAACAGCGTTTTTGAGCGACGGACGTCAACCGGAAGTGGACTTTTTGCAGCATGGGCTGTGGTTTCGTTGAAACCCTCAGGTAAATCGTCTTTATGGGAGAAAAGAAACTCAGCAATACAAATTTGGTAGTGTCCAGGCATATAAAAAGGCAAAAGCCCTCACTTCTGGTTGACGTGCGTCGCTCAAAAACGTCTTTGCTTAAGCTCCCTATATCAGGGTCGTAACCAGGTATATGGGATCAGGGATCACAGTCCCGGGATCGGGATCATAGACCCGGGATCCCGGATCACAAGTCATGGGATCAGGATCACCCATTTTTTGTGTGTGTCTTTGAGGGATCAGGGATCGAGCTTTTCAGATACTTCATTATTAATGAGAAATTAGAATACTTCGTTTTGCAAGGAAAAAGACCTCTCTTCAGGTCTATTGAAAAAGCTTAAACCTGGCTTTATAATATTTTAGCGCTTCCGTCACGCAATCAGCAGTTTTAAAGCTTACCTTACTCGTATTTCATAGTTTACTGAAAACAAGGGTTTGGCTGGGGTGTTCAGTCTCGCAGGCTCATAAAACTGGTCATATTGCATTTACTCGCGCATTTGCGGTTTCCGCTGTGTCGGACTCTCGAAGAAGAGCAAGATGGGCAAGTCATGGAAAAGAAGTCGAGAACGACGGTATGAAAATCTAACTACTATTTTGCAATTTTTACCACTCTCTCGCCATATTTTTCTGTTCAGATCATGGTTGTAAAATGCTGTGCGCAAATTGAAGGCCACTGTTGTTTATATTTCCAGATCACGTTCCTATTCCTGGTCGCCAGCGAGAGAACAGAGAGAACGGTCACAGCGATCAGCGAGCCGAAGGCGATCTTCAAGCCGGTCAGTTAAGTGTTCTACTAATTCCTCTATTCAGCTTGATAAATTATTCGACATTAGATTCGCATAGAAACACTGTAATTTCTCACGCGGTTATGGCTTCAAAAACCGTGACAAGGTCTTCACTATTGCGATGCGCAACTGTGTCAGAAGGAGTAAATAGAGTAACAGAGAACAATACATCAGATACATTGTCCTTGACAGATCTTAAAGGACATTTTTCTTTACGAAGATCTCGGAATCTCAGTCGAAAAGATCTCGTTCACCGAATCGTCATCACAGACATGAAATGCATCAACGACCAAGGTAAAGCTAATTCGTTTTTTGTAAATCTGATACCCTGTGTTATATGATGAGCTGATCGGTGCATGTAAAAGTCGGGCGGGCGAGTACATCACCTCATTGTCACCAAGTATCAGCAAGTATATCACTGAGTACTATCGCAGATATCAAGCAAGCGAATAAGCGAAAATATGGTGGGCAGTGGGAGAAATAAAACGCTAAATGTACATCCTCGATCTTTAGATCAGTGTTTAGATACTGTTTATTCTAGTAACCAAAGTATTCTAAGCGTGCTTTACTTCTGTCCAGTTTTTTCGAAGCCCTTGACCATCACTTTCATGCTAACAATCCATACCATGCTGCAGGAAGGCCACATTGACGATATGACAGCCAAATGGCTATCCCTAACGCCTAATCCTCTGCGTATCCCTATTTTCTACACACTTACAAAGATTCACAAACTGACGCCTGTCGGTAGACCTATAATATCAGGGTGCGATGGCCCCACGGAGCAAATATCTGCATTGGTAGATCGACTCATTCAGCCGATAGCACAGAAACAAGACTCGTATCTAAAAGATGACGACGGACTTCCTGAATTTTATTGAGAGTACAAAATTGCCGAAAAATACAGTCCTAGTGTCTATGGACGTTACTAGTCTCTACACCAACATACCACACGAAGAGGGCGTAACCACCAAATGTCACGCATACAAAGATTTTTATGGAGACAAAGCCCCTATCCCACCAAGTACCTTAGAGAAATGCTCTACCTTATATTAACAGAAAACTCGTTCCAATTCTGCGGTAGCAACTACCTGCAGACCCATGGAACAGCTATGGGAACAAACATATGGCCGTTGCTTTCGCAAACATCTACATGGCCAGAATAGAAAGACAAATACTGAGTCAGACTTGCATCAAACCGCTTTTTTGGAAAAGGTATATTGACGATGTGTTTTCGCTATGGAACACAAGTCTAGACAAAATAGAGAGTTTTGTGAAAAAGGCAAATAACTTTCACTCTACTATAAAATTCACGGCTGAGATGTCAGAAACAGAGATCACGTTCTTGGACACAAAAGTGTACGAAGGAGTAAGATTCGACAAGGAATCAATCCTAGACGTGCAAACACATTACAAACCAACAGAAACATTCCAGTAAACGAACTTCTACTCGTGTCGCCCACCAGCCGTGAAGAAAGGCTTCATCAAAGGGGAAGCGCTCAGGCTTCTAAGGACTAATTCCTTGCAGATCACATTTGAGAGGAATATCAGAAATTTTCACAGCCGCCTGTTAGAAAGAGGCTACCCTGTCGCTATTTTAAGAAAGTACCTCTCCGAGGTAAAATTTGCCGACTGGAAAACAGCCCTACAACAGAGAAACAAATCCGCACGCAAAAGACTTCTACCTTTTGTTACACAATACCACCCGGCTTTACCTAGCCTGAAGAAAATACTTATGGGGAAGTGGCACCTTATACAAAACCAGCAACGACTAAGAGAAATCTTTAAGGAGCCTCCCCTCATATCTTATCGCAAGGGAAAATCTCTTAAGGACCTACTAGTTAGAGCGAAGCTCTGAAGGTCATACTATACTTCCAATACGATTTAGTGCAGGAGTCGTGTGATGCTTGTCGCTTATTTTTAACCTTCTTCATAATTGAAAATTCGATGGTATAAGTGTCGTGCCTTATATAGATTCTTTTGCCATATATTTAGATTCAGTCCTTTTATTCATTTCTTACGTGACGTTAACTTGAAGCCGTCGAAACGTGGAGATTTAGTTTTTTGTTTAATTATATATTATTAATTATATCTCGTCTACTTTTATCGCATTGTTTTATAGAGTGTTTTCTATTGCTCATAGCATCATACGAGTTTTACATTTCTCAACCAAGAAAGTTTTGAAAAAGTCAACTAATCAGGTCATGTGTAATGGACCGAGCATTTTTCAGAAGCAAGCAGCAGAATTCAAATAATTCCTTAATACATTATGCAAGACAAGATGAGAACGTGATTCAGAATGAACAAATAAACATCTACTTGAGGTAAATACGCCTAGTTGTTATTAATGAATGATAATCGACGTCGGGGAAACATAACTTGATCACATCTCTCTATGGGATCATAAAATTTACGTGGGATCAGGGATCAAATTTTGCTACATTTTGGGATCAGGGATCAAAATTTGGAGCTAAAAATTGGGATCAGCGATGAAAAAATATACCTGGTTACGACCCTGCTATATCATAACAGGGAACACTGTCACGCCACTCTACCAAAGATTACAAGTAGCTGTCACCACTATTACACAATCCTCTATAATATTGTCACGCCACCTTATAACGAAAAGTTATTCATACTATCTTTCAGAAAGTTGTTACACCTAAAATAACTAGTATCGTCCTTGCGACATATAAGTTACCAAGAGTGTGGGAAAGTCCACAGGCGACTTCAGTTACTCTGTGTTCTTGAAGTCCCTCAACAAGTCTTGGTAGGATCTCTTTTCGTTTCACGCTCTCGTATCCAAGTCTTGGTCCACCCTGTCCCCAAGTGAATAACTCGCCCAGTCCTACAACAGAAAGACGCATAAGAGTGATTCAAAGGTTTGTGTGTGGGGTACTTAAATTTTTGACAACCCTCTATGGCGGATAAATTTTGCCATGCTTTGGAACTTGATAGAAAACTGTGGATCTGTTGCATTTCAAAAGAAATCTGCTACTTCATCACTGCACACGCTTATTCTCATTTCAGTAAGTAAAAAAGAATTCTTTGCAGTTTAGTTCTTAACTGTGAACGCTAATAGCAGTTACTCTTTTGATCTGTTGTTTACTATCCTGCATGTTTAACTATCAAACCATTGTGGGTATAGTGTTACATTATAATCCCTAAAGTTCCTGTATGATCTTAAACAAGATTTTGGAAAGAATTTTGTGGGATCTTGACAAGACTAAGTTCCTGTAAGATCCTAAACAGTATCTTGGTAGGACTAAGTCAATAGCTTCCTATAGATTCCTGTAGGATCCTAAACAGGATTTTGGTAGGACTAAGTCAATAGCTTCCTATAGGTTCTTGTAGGATCCTAAACAGGATCTTGGTAGGACTAAGTAAATAGCTTCCCATAGATTCCTGTAAGATCCTAAACAGTATCTTGGTAGGACTAAGTCAATAGCTTCCTATAGATTCCTGTAGGATCCTAAACAGGATCTTGGTAGGACTAAGTCAATAGCTTCCTATAGGTTCCTGTAGGATTCTAAACAGGATCGTGGTAGGACTAAGTCAATACCTTCCTACAGGTTCCTGTAGGTTCCTAAACAGGATCTTAGTAGGACTAAGGCAATAGCTTCCTACAAGTTCCTGTAGGATCCTAAACAGGATCTTAGTACAACTACTCAAAAGCTTCCTATAGGTTCCTGTAGGATCTTAAACAGTATCTTGTAGGACTAAGTCAATAGCTTCCTATAGGTTCTTGTAGGATCCTAAACAGGATCTTGGTAGCACTAAGTCAATAGCTTCCTATAGGTTCCTGTAGCATATTAAACAGGATCTTGGTAGGACTACGTCAGGATCTTGGTAGGACTAAGTCAATAGCTTCCTATAGGTTCCTGTAGCATATCAAACAGGATCTTGGTAGGACTAAGTCAATAGCTTCCTATAGGTTCCTGTAGGATCCTAAACAGGATCTTGGTAGGACTAAGTCAATAGCTTCCTGTAGCATATTAAACAGGATCTCGGTAGGACTACGTCAATAACTTCCTATAGGTTCCTGTAGGATCCTAAACAGGATCTTTGTAGGACTAAGTCAATAGCTTCCTATAGGTTCCTATAGGATCCTAAACAGGATCTTGGTAGGACTACATCAATAGTTTCCTATACATTCCTGTAGGATCCTAAAGAGGATTTTGGTAGGAATAAGTCACATACCATCCTACAGGTTTCTGGTGGATCCTAAACAGGATCTTGGTAGGAGTAATTCAATAGCTTCCTATAGGTTCCAGTAGGATCTTAAACAGTATCTTGGTAGGACTAAGTCAATAGCTTCCTATAGGTTCCTGTAGGATCCTAAACAGGATCTTGGTAGGAGTAATTCAATAGCTTCCTATAGGTTCCTGTAGGATCATAAACAGGATCTTGGTAGGACTAACTGAATAGCTTCCTATAGGTTCCTGTTGAATCTTATACTCGATTTGGGACAAAAATGTTCCAGCATCTTAGTATTATGTTTCTGTACGAAAGTATGCCTCCTAGCTAGATTAGCTTTTATGCTATTTTTTAGGTGGCTTTTATTTTATATACCGGTAAGTAGTATTGTATTTTTAATGTCTTTTTTTGTGTGCGTGGTATAAATAAAATCCTTGTCTTGTCTTAATCGTGTTGTTTTGTCTAGGATCTTAAACAGGATTCTGGACAAACTTTTCCTGGATCTTGGTAGGACTTAGCCAGTAGCATCCTATAGGTTCCTGTAGGATCTTAAACAGGTTCATAGACAAAAATTTTCCAGGATCTTGGCAGGACGAAGGATCATGATTAAGACTGAGGACTCTACTAGAATTTACAATTAATACTAATTTGTAGTGGTTTTGTATTGACTTATAATGTGAAGATGCATCTATTTACCACAAACAGCTGCAGAGTGAAATTCATGGCAGGCAATACTTGTCACCTTCTTGTCCTTCAGTGCGGCAACTCTGAGAGGTGATGACCTGTCTCTTAAATGTCCTTGTCCAAGTTTTCCACCAAGCCCTGATCCCCAAGAGAAAACCTCTCCTTCACCTGAAGAACAAAACAGATAGTAAGATAGTTAAAGGGCGTACATCAAGAGGATACTGTTGGTTTAGGTCAATAATGAATTAACATATTCTTAGTGCCTTTATCCATAAATTACTCCATTAATATCATAGGTGACGAATTACTCCTTAATTTTGGCGCGAAAATTCAGTGTTAACTTGTAATTTCACATGTGAAATTACAAAATTGCCATGGCAACCCTTCTGTACGTCTCAGTGTCAAGATGGCAACAAAGTTTTAAAATGTCGTGAATGAAGATGTCAGGGCACAAAAAGACACTTTAGAAAACCTGAACACACAAGAGAACATCAAGAAGGATTCTAACAGGTATTTTTCCGAAAAATTCTGAACTTTATAAGTCAAATTTAAGGTCTAAACATTTGAGAGAGTGGAGTTCTCGATCGATACGATCCAGGATAAACATGTCAAAAATCCAAGATTGCTAACATAATTCGTCACCCATGATATTGATAGGTAATCAAATGGTATACTCGTGAAATTATTCCCTAATTTCACTCGTCACCATTTGATTACACATACGAATTACATGTACTCCTGTAGAGTTATGAAGATGTCACAAAACTTTCATGAGGAAACACAAACCATACTAATTCTTTGGTGATTCTGTAGGCATACCATTGAAATTAAAAGATAGCAAATAGTGTCAATATAGTCCCTTCAAAAGCATTTATTGACAAAATCAACAACAATATTGAAACTATGGTCGGTGTTTTACAAGCTCTCTGATTGTTTTTCAGTGTTTTACAAAAATGAAGACTGACCATGCCCTCTAGGAAGTAAACAGGTTAGCACTGAGAGAATTTCAGATTCATATCTACATATCATTAACCTTCTATAATGAGCTGCGGCAATTCTTAACAAAATGCAATTTACTTGTTAAGGAAATGGTATGCGTCACTCCACAAGCAACTTTCCAAACATCCTTTGATAATAACGCTTCTACGGATCTTGGAACATTCTCCTCTCCATTCTCACCATGTCCCAGCATTCCGGTGGTACCATCACCCCACATGTATAAGTCACAAGCATCTAAGCACAAACAAACAAGACTTGCTTTACTACAAACAGCAACATGAATTAATAATAGGGTTCATACAGATTTTTGGATCCAAAATTCAACACTTTTTCCAAAACGTGAATTTATTTTTCCACACTCATTAGGTTATCAAATAGGTGATCAAAAGAGACCTTAAAAATGTAGGAACAGAGCTTTTTTCATGATGCGTTGTAAACATATGGGCAAGATTGTATAAGATTTGATGAAAATGAAAAAAATTCACTTTTAAAGCACTTGTTGTAGCTTTGAAAAAAAACTCAAAACTTTTTACCGTTCTTCCAGACTTTATCTCCATATTCCAGACTTTTTCCAGGTCTGGAAAACTGCCAGGGAAATTTCAAGTCTTTTTCAAGAATTCAAGATTCTGTATGAACCCGGTCTTAATTACACCAGTACACTAGGCCCCATTTCCCCACCTCTCCTAAGTCCAACCAAGGGCGTACTCTGGAGTTTAAGTGACAGGGATGACTGAAAGGGGGCAAAAATCAAATCCCAGAAGACTTCTTTAGGGCTTCCAATTAAAAAATCCCTGGACCAAAAACTCACCCCCAAAAGATCCCATGCCAAAATATTTCGAGCCCTTGAAAATTTTCCATAAAGGATTTAAAAAAATGATATAACACACATGTTATGTTGCCAGTTTGAGCTTTTGTGAGATTTGATTACTGTGTCATGCTTTAGCAATAAAATTAGTGGTGTAACGATTAATCGAATTCTCGATTAATCGCAACTTTGACTGTTTGGTTCAATTCACGATTCTTTACTTCCAAGTTTCGATTTTGGTTTGATTTTTGCACACTTTTTCCAGGGTGCCCTCCAGAATGCTTTGAATTGTGCGTTTATGATTGATGTGCAAAGATGATAACATTTTGTGTTGCCTGGTAAAAATGCTGTCCTTCAACCACTCCTTGAGAATTTCCAAATAAGGCAAACTATGTGCGACACACTCTTTGTCAGGTCCTCAAACATGGCAACGAACCAAGCGACTGTGAATCCTCCTGTCCCTGCTACTATTCTCAAATTGAGGGTTTAGGGTTGCATGTTGTTTACATGATGCATTATGTTATAAGAATTAAGAAACATTTACATAATCGAATCAAAATAATCGAAATCCAAAGGCAATAATCGAAATCGAATCAAACCGCAAGGAATATGAATCGTTACACCCCTAAATAATATTGGCCACTATAGATGTAGGAATACCTTCATTGTATGGTTTACCACCAGACCCAAACATAGACATAGGAATCTAGGAGACAAAGGAAATTGAGAATCAACCTGTTGTTAGCTTAATAAATTTTAACCTGAATTTAATTTTCACCCATAACATACACTGCATACTCTGTAAGTAGCAACATAGCTAATGTCTTGGAGAAAACTCATGACAACAGTGTAACAATTTTATTTAAATAAACAATTTTTATCCATGTGTGATTGTGTTGAATAATAATATATAATTATTCTATTTTACACAAAAAACCTCCAACCACAGGGCACCTTATTACTAACTTAGACGATATTCAAAGTTGAAACAGGAGGGCGATTTTCAGTATTGTGGCTCTTGAGAGTAATACTAGGCTAACAAGGCAGTAATTCCCATCTGTCATGGCCAACAGACAGGAATGGGACAAACTCATCAAATCTGTGCAGGTGCACCCAAGATAGATAGATTACACAAATTATTTTCAATTTATTTACTGTATCAAGTAATAAATAGATTAGCAAGGAACATTTTCCTTACCTCATCAGTTCCGTGCATTGGTTTACCATCAGTGTCATCATACAAATGATCAATAGATTTCTTGTCATTGAAGCCATCTATCAGAGCCTGTAATTTGAGAAATATTTTACAATATTTGTTACCAATAATTCAAAGAAATAAACCTGTGCCATGTGTGGGATCATACAGGAATATACAGGTAAGATGCTATTTATAAAAAAAATAAAGATCAAAAGTGCCCTTACCTGGATTCCAACTGTCCAGACGTCGTACTGCTGTTTATCAAGACAAACAATATCTACACTATGCAAACTTCTGCCAATCTTATACATCACAGAGAAAGAGATGGACTGAAAAGAAAATGAAGTGCAATTTTAGGTGACTCCTGGCAAAACGAAATTAGACAGCTTGTATCTGAATAGCTTGCTAAGGAAGGTGATTAAAAAATGTCAAGGGTTATTTAAGACTGAATGTGCTCGCTCCATGCAGATGATAACTGTACCAATATTGTTTTCTTCTGATAAATGTTCTGCTGACAGGGCTAAAATACACTTGAATTCCAGCTTCTCCTTTGGCTGGACTGTGCTCTAGAAATTAAAGAAGGCAACCTTTGCTTCATGCAAAACGTTTATGCCGGGCATCTTGGATTTCACAGAATTGATTGAGAGCTTTCAAGTTCACAAACAAATTTTACTCACAGCACAACCTTGCATTGTTTTCCTTAATTCTTTGTTAATTTTTATCAAATAAAGTTACTGTATTCTCATGAACCTCATTTTTAATTGAACAATGATATTAACATTTACAGTTAACAAATGTTACGTATACGGTCAAATTTGATTTCAGTTTTAGCCCTAATTATTCATGAATTACTGCTAGGAGACATAAAGGAAGTTGAGAATGAACCTATGTTAAAAAATTTTAACCTGGATTTAATTTTGACATGGCCTTTTTCAAAATTACATAAAAAAGACCCAAACATTTACAAGGGCTGTGTCTCTTTTCAAATGGTACAGGCACAGGCAGCTTTTTTGCATTTCCTACCTCTTTTTGTGGCACAGGACAACTTGCAAAACCTTTAGATATTTGACCCTTCAACAACTGAGTTATTTGCGAAGTTAAAACTGCATGAAATGAAGCAAAATCATCATGCACATTAATTTGTTGCTTGGTAAAAGAATAAAAAATGCATTCAATATTATATAAAATTGTTTTCCTACTCTGGAAAAAAAGGCAAGGACTAAAGAGATTGCCAATTTTTTTTTCCTGCTCAGTTTTCTTTTTTGGTCACTCAAACTAACTGAGAACCAGAAACAGGATAATTTCAGAGTCTATTTAGCCATAAGACTGACCAGCATCAACTTTCTCCTGACAATGTATCAATACATCATTTAAAACATCAGGAGAAAATATTATGAGAATTATTTAAAGAAATGATCATCTACAAGAAAATGCTTTGATCGTTAAGCAAATTCTCTTCACTGATGCTTCAAGGATATGTATGGAGTCTGATCAGTGTGGAGAACTTGTATGTGAACATTGCAGCTTAACATAACCTACCAGATTTCTCTTCTTGTTTTCTAGGTGATCCCCAGTGAAGATGTGAAAGATCTACAATCAAGTACAGGAAAGAATATCAAGTGAAATATGCTTATTTAAAAGTAAAAGGATAAAAATAATGTCATTTTATATTATTTCAGAATTTATTTCCCCTTGTCTTACCTCGAGATAATACAAATCTCTTGAACTGAGGTGTTCCCTAGAAATATTGTAAAGGGAAAAACCAGTTATCATTAAAGAACTAATCTCTTGAAACAAAACAAAACTGTTTAGATAGATGAGTACAATCTTTGGGTCGTTATGAACACTTTCCTAATCTAGATTGAGAGTTGCTCCCTGCAGTAATATTCTTCATTGTTTTTTCTTCACTCCTCAGCCCCCAGCACCTCCCCCATGATCACTGCAGACACCTTGGCTGTACTTTGTGCCAATCCCAGTGGTATCCAACTCAGAGGGATCTGACTCTATGCGAGTAGAGTCTTAGAGTGTATATAAGGGTCTAACATAGATTAGCAGTCAATGACCTCTTTCTTATTAACATGCAACCTATAAAAAGGAAAATTGCAAGAACAAAATTACATCCTCTCTTTATCCCTTTCACTCCCAGAGTGCTCTAATACAAATTCTCAGTATCAGTTTTGTAGTTGTAGAATTGCCCCTAACAGTGACCATGCAAGGGGTGAAGTTGCACCCCTTCCCTATAACCCCCTGTAACTAAAAACTAGTTGTATCAATAAAATGAATATAGAATAGAGATAACTAAAAATCTATTCTATCTTTGCATGTGTACCATTATCTACAGCCATACTGCAAGGTACCAATACTGGCAAAGTACAAAAAAATAGCCTGTGTTACTGTACAGCCCACCCCCTGCCCCCACCCCCTCAAGGGGGCGGCTGTACACAGGCTGCTCAAAAAAGAGTTCAACAGGTTTTGAAGAAAACAATTTCTAGTCCAGAAATGAGGCTATGGTAAGAAGGATTCCAACTGCTATAACATCAGTGAACCCCTTGTCAAAATCCCGCAAGGATAAGCAGAGTTGAGCAAAGATGAGCAAATACATGTACCACAATAAATGAGCACAAATGCAAAAATGAAAGGCAACGCACGCTCGATTCTGGGAAATAACAGCAATATTAATAATTAGAACCATAACTAAAGGTTACTTTGACCTTACATGACGTTTAGCCTTAAGCATGGTAGATCCTTTCGTCATCTTATAGATTGAGATGACAGAGGTTTCCGGAGAGGGTTTCGAAGCTGACGAAACACTTGTCTCATGATTTGCCATATTTAGCCTTCTTTATCCTAAATTCTGCAGTGCCAAGAACAACCAGGGGACCTCTATCCACCCACCATCGAAATACTGAACACGTTTCAATGTAGATCACGCGTTAGAAGGCTTCTCTTGTAATACATGCTTCTTTCTAGAACCTTTCCGCCATGTTGAATCATCGCGCAATGCGATCCGGGAAGAAAATAAGCTTTTAGAACCTAGTCCTCACTGTCCTCGTGATTACTCGTCGTGTGACTTTGCTCCTCAAGATGGCGGACTTCGTACAACTTTCTTCTTTTTGTATTTTGATCAAAATGATTTGATCTTTGCGAAGTCAGCCACATAGCGGGATCAAACGATGGAAGCGTTTATAATCGATCCAGCTAGACTGATAAGCGATATAGTGGGTAAGTATTTTCAAAACTTTGCGTGATAAAATCATCAAGCCGTGAATAATATATAATTATTCTTCACACATTATTGATAGCTTTTTGTGTACAGATGGAATATTCACAAAAGCACCTGATGAAATGTCTAAGACTCGCATTTTTCTCTATGTGTGATGAATCATTAACGTAAGTTTAAGGGCCTGTTTACGTTGCGTTAGGTAGCCGGCTTTAAGGTGGGGTAACCCAATGTCACCTGTCCATATAATCTCTCATTTTAATTTGATCACGTTTACATGATAGGTGGGGTGACCATAGGTGGTTTTCATGCAATCTCGGGAGACACAAATAACAATGGTGAAATGAACAAATGCTGGTGGACAAACAAAGCGAGCTAATGAGCGATCTTTTGTTTACCGCCCACCAGCATGGCGGCGATGACATAACGTGAAAACCACCCATATGAGAGATTATATGGACAGGCGGGTTGCCTTACTTCCTCGTAAACAGGCCCTAAGAGACATCTTCATGTTAATACAAGCAAGTCTTTGAATTTCTGAAATGTCAATCAGTTAAGGTGATTATGGTTAGGCTGCATAAAGAATTGATACTATAAGAAATAGCAATATTTTGCTAAATCTATTTTATCAGAAACTTGAGTTAATGCGTAAAAATTCCAGGGAAAAGATCTCTCTGTAAAAAGCCTCCAGAGAATGGGCAACACTCCCTACCCCCAGTCATGAATACTATCTGGAGGGGTGGTGAATGGTACCTTGAAAAACATGGGTCTCGGAAAAGTTTGGCAGGATCTCGAGATCTCAGAAGCTTTTTTGATAAGTCTCGAAGTATCGTTTTTTCATGGTTTGTTTTTACTTTTTTTGAGTCTCTAAACTTTTCACCAAAGAGTCTCAGGCTCGGATTTCTAACTAGGATCTCGGCATCTCGGTGAGTCTCGGATTTTACCATTCGCCCCCCTATCTGGCTCACTCAATCCACCTATTTTACCCCACCAAGTGTACTCAAATAAGCACCTTGATGCTTTAAAAATAAATCCAACACTTCTTCTTTCAGGAATCAAAAATTATTTATTTTTAATGAGGTGAAATAGCTTATGTTTTGCACTCTATTTTTTAGTTTAATAACAGTCAACTCTTTCTTAATGGACACCTCAAAAAGGAGGGAACTAAATAGGGGTATGCAAATCCGCTGATCTCTTATGATTTATTACCCAAATGTGCCATTAAAATTTTGTCCTAAATCCAAAATCCGGGCAAAAATATATTATTTACATGCAAAGTCCAAAATCCAGGCCCAAAAAATGGATGAATCCGCTATCCACTGCAATTGCAGGATTCTGAAATCTATTAAAATCTCATTTTGAATCCGAAATCTGGGCAAAAATATTTTCAAAATCCGCCAATCTGTTCGCCAGTCACCCCCCTCAATAAAACAGATGCCTCCCCAAAAATGGACTCTTAGAATTGGTCCCTGTTGTTCTGTAGTCATTTCTTTGACTCTCTATAAGATAGACACCTCCGTAAACTGAATACTTAGTGTTGGTCCCTGCCGCTCTTCAGTCATTTCCTTTAACTCTCTACATGATGGACACCTCCCTAAAACAGACACCTAGAGTTGGTCCCTGCCGTTCTTCAGTCATTTTCTTGACTCTCTATAAGATAGACTCCTCCCTAAAATGGACACCTAGGATTGGTCCCTATGGGTCTTTACTTATTGTCCTTTACTCACTATGAGGTGGATGATACTTACTGTTGATCCTATCAGCGTCTAACTAAGAGAGAGTTTACTGTAAATATTGGAGCTCTTAATTTCTTAAACCAAACATCGCATTCTTATTGAGACCTGTGGTGCTTATTTAACCCCTTACAGCCCAATATCAGCTTGAAAATTCTTCAAACACTAATTTATTTGATTATCACAGCCTTAAGTTTTAACTTAATAACAATACTGTCAGGGCTGTCACCAAGATTTCAAGTTGGTTGATAAATACAATAGGAAGTAGGTGGGGAATCAAACAGCTAGGGGTTTCCTTTGGTTCTATTTTTCTGCTATTTTCCTTTGAAATTAGCCAGGGGCCACATTCACAGTATCCGGGGGAAATCTCCGGCCCTCACCTCTTAATGACAGCTCTGACAGTACTTGTAACTTTTGTTGTTTTTTTTTGTCTATCTTTGTAGGGTACATCACTGAACTGAAAAATATTCACCAGACATCCCAGAGGGCCATCACAGATGATGAAACAACTCTTCATAAGTTCTGTGTTAAGCTTGAAACTGTCATGAGACATGAACAAAAGGGTAGGTATTGACATAGGTGGCGGAGCAGGGGGTGGGGCAGGGGGATAATTAGCCCCACGAACAAAATCTCGAGGGGACAGAGCTTTGTCACGTTTTGGTCCTGAAAAACACTTTTAAAGATGTAATTGACAATACCTGGGACATAGGCAATTTCGGAGTGCATATCTTCTGCCCTCAGATGACTCAAGAACTACCTAAGAAGCACCATGAAGTAGGACCACCTGAACAACTGCCTACTGATGGATTGTCACAAATTGATTACAGACACACTAGACACTGTAAAGAGGCCCTGCCAGGGTAAATTTCGACAAGCGACATGGCCCAAAACGTAGTGACAGCGCGTAAAATGAAATCGCGACAAGAGACAACCTCCCTCGGCCAAATTGTGAGAGTGACGGCAAAGCTGACAATAAGCAACAAGCATCTATAAACACCGACATAAGATGTTTTAAAATTCAGACGGGCGACATGAGACCCCCCCCCCTCCTGGCAGGGCCTCTGTGAAGGTTGCAAACAGGTTTAGTTGCTTGTGCCAATGACAATGCAAAGGGCATTTTGGAAAATCTGAGCAGGGGTATGCATATTGCTGAGTGGAAGATGAGCTCCCCCTTGTTTCAAAATGCTCCACTACCTCTGGGTACTGACACTGTATTAAGACTGAAGGGGGTACTTAATGGACAGAAAGCAAAATGGGTATCTGAATTAGTAACTTTGAAAAAGCTCTTTTTATTGGTGCCGGCCTACGCATGTTTGATTAGTTCTCTGTGCCTAAGGTTATCAGGCTTACACTCCATACTACTAAGTATTAACACAATGGGTTTACTATTTCCCCCCAGGTATAAAAGTTTTACATTGAGCGCCCTGCCTAATTAAGAGAATTATTGTTAAGCCTTGTTATGGTTAAAAATTATTAGGTCGACTTCATGCTTATTTGCAGTATTTTATGTTGCAAAACTTTCCTGTTCCCTCCAGCTGTCTTTTGTCGTAAGATGTTGGCAAACTACCTTCCCTTTCCCTACCCCCTCTCCCCTGAGTTTATCCTCCAATCCAGCCCTACCTATATATCTTGTTGCACGGGGCAAGCTCATGGCATAACTTCTTTCTTTAAATATTTCAGAAAGGTATTCTCTTCTTGGTGCTAGAAAAGACTACTGGAATTTTATCAGTGACTGCATTCCAAAGGATGATGGAATCAGATTTGTTCACGCTGTACCTCAGGTAAACATTTCTGTTTGTTTAAAATATCAAAGCAGGTTACTCATGTTTTTATTCTGGTTACTTGTAAAATGTTGACAGTAAAATCCAGATTTTCCTGTCTGTTTTTTCCTCCCCTGATTATTTTTAACCAAAGGGGTCTTTCAAGCTATGGCCAAGCACTGTAGTCTTATTCCAGTTTAAAAAACCTCCAGCAGGGTGGCAAATAACAAACGGTCATCGGACATTGGCCGACCAAAATCTGCTAGTGTCCGAAGAAGTCTCACCTGTGTTCAGACATTATGTCCGGAGAATTTTTTTAATCTTAAATCATTTTACGGTAACTAAAGGAAGAAAAAAAATCTACCTTGAGTAAGTCTTACTTTGTGTCAACATAATCTCAAAGTCATGAAACAGCATTTAGTGTGGTATGTCCTCTATTTTACCCGATGTCAAGTTCAACCTTTTTTTGGTAATGTCCAACCAAAATTTTGTTTTGTCTGACCAAGATGGTGTCTTAGTAGGACATTTGTCCTTTCAAGAGAAAACAGTTATTGGCAGCCATTTCCAGACTCCCAGGAGGTTTTAAGAAAATGCAATTCCAAGCTGTATTTATATTTGTCTGTGCTAGCTGGAGAAAGAAAGGGTATGCAGATCAGCAGATCAGCATTAGAAGTGAACGAGCAAAGGGATGGCGCAGTGGTGAGAGTGCTTGCCTTCCACCAATGTGGCCGGGTTCAAATCCCGGCATCAATGCCAAACGTGGGTTGAGTTTGTTGCTGGTTCTCTCCTTTGCTCTGAGAGGTTTTTCTGCGGGTACTCCAGTATTCTCCTCTCCTCAAAACCAACATTTCCAAATTCTAATTCGACCAGGAATCAAGTAGACGAAGAACCACTATGTGGATGTGCAACCTCCAGATCATTATTTATTTATTTATTTATTTATTTAGAGGTGAAGAGCAGGGCTGTGCTATGGTAGCACCTGGTGATCCCCTTGGGAGACTACTACACTGTAAGAAAATCTTTGGCCTTGTCCAGACATATCTGGATATTTTTGAAAATGGAGAGTATTTTCTGCTTTGAAAAAAATTCATGTACACACATACATGTAGCATATCCAAATCATTTTTTGCCCATCCATACAAAAAGGGCAAAACAATGGAAATCAATAGGGTCCACTAAGAGCATGTGTTATGACGTATGTCATCATTCAAAACCTCTATTCTGGGGACCATTTTCGAAATCCTGCTTTTTCGGTACCTGAAAATGCCATTTAGTTGTGGACAATAGGCTAAAACAGAGGAAAGCAATCCTCATTTTCAAAAATACATGTATCATGTGTAAGGAGTCTTAGTTTTATCACAAAACTTTAGTGTCATCTTCCTGGATTTTATTGTTTCGAAATTTTGTTTAAACACAGCTTGAACCAAACTTGTCCAGAATTAATTTTTTTGTAAAGCAATACGTTGTATAAGCAACAACTAGGTCCTGCTGAAGAGGTTTGACATGGTTATTTCTTTTGAGGATGGAGTTACTTCCATGGTACATTACCCTTTTAACTTCTGTTGTAACATTGTTTCCTGTGTTATGATCTCTAGGTTAAAACACCCCAAGGTAAAGGCAGGGCATTCATTCGCTATTCACTTGTAAAAAGATCACTGGCAGATGCAATCCAAAGATGCTTGGTAATGAGGAAACATTTAAGGTAGGTGTATGGCTGTGTATGTTGTAGTTAAAGTAATTTGTGTTCTTCTTCTTCCTTGATTGCCCCATTTCCTTCAAGAGCAAATTCTCTCAGCAGGTCTTGAAATAACAGCCAGTCATTGTATAATGTCTGGTCAAAAGTACTTTTTTGTCCAGTTAAATCCGTGGATGACTGGACACGTTGCCCGGTAGTTTATGCATATAATGGAAAATGATTGGGAACTGCTGATTTCAGATAAGGTTAGACATGATGGCCATTCATGAAGAAAAAAAGGGGGGAAAGAAAGATATGACCAGTCCAGACCAAGAATTTTGTCAATTAAATGATTTATAATGGTGATTTTTCAATTTTTGGGCGTTGCGAGTTATTACTTTGTCATTTAAGTGATCAAGTCATTGCAAATTCAGAAGTAGCGTGTGTAGTGGTATGTGAAATATTCTTATAGTCTGTGTGGATTTTTCTGTGAAGTGTGATAATCCTAGATGGTGTTGGTAGGTAATGAATTTAAACTGGCAGCAAATAAGAAGAACCAAAGAATAGAAGAATATGTCTGAAGCAACAATCGGCATGCACAAGTCAACATTATAAGTGTTTTGATTTTTGATTTAGCCGAATGCTGTGTTTTTCCCAGAGGGACTGCTGTATTGTGTTTTCCATGCTTTCTGTATTTTATGCAAGGCTTCGTAAACAAAATGAGCTTAGTAATTTATATACTTGTTTGATTCTCAGACATGCGTGGGGATGGGGAGGATAGGAGGGTCTTTTGTTAGATATTTGTCTGGCTAAAAATGGGTAATGTTCGAGCAAAAATAGGTTTGACTGGGCAACTTGACCAGTGCTAGCCGTAAACTTTTTTTAAGCCCTGTCATGGAATTCAGAAATGAATAATACATACTAAAAATTTATCCTTACTTTTTTTTGTCTTATTCTCCTTAGCCTTGGAGCCAAATATAAATATTTTATATTCTGAAACTGGCCTAATCTTATTTTTCTTTGTTTTATGATCATACATCATCAGACTGAAAATAAAGGATAACTCTTACTGGGCGCCAAATTCCATTGTCACACTCTGTTTGCTTTATATTTCAGTTCATGTTATGGGCCTGAAGCAATTCTCTGCCATCCATCACTGTCAACAGCACTGATTAACAAGCTGTATGATTTAAATGACATTGAGTTTGATTTACCTTGTGGTGGACATGAGCTGGATATTTCATGGCCAGCATTTTCAAGGTGATTGCAATTCAGGAAATTTATGCACTAAACCTTTAGTTATATCTTGAAAACTTGCACCACTTATTTCAAAAACACAATTTTTCCTTCTTTCTCAGGATTATTCGGAGGTTAATTTATAACTCCAAGTTGAAGTTTTGACTAGTTTAGCTGGCTCTGTCAAGTAAAATCAAGAGTCCACTTTTAATATTAATATTAATATTTATTTTCTTACTTGTACCGAAAAACACAAGTTAAACAGGCCGAAGTGTTGATTTAACTTCAGAATTATCCCGAAAAAGACAAAAAAAATTGTGCTTCACCTTCAGTTTACGATTAAGTGATTTAAATGAATATTTTGCATGGTAGAGAGATTCAAGTAAAGTGCCCTCTTGCTGAATAACAAGCCAGTTAATAATCGTGCCTAGTGCTCAACCCTTCACTCCCAAAAAGGGCCAAAAATTAGAGTGACCAAAATTTCCAAATTTCATCTCGTAACATGCTGAAAAATAAATAGCACCACGTGAAAGTACTGCTGAAGAGGTTTCATTTGAATGGTAACATCATAGGATTTCATCCACAGACTCAATAGTTAGAAAAACATACTAAATAAATAGTACCATGTGAAAGTACTGCTGAAGAGGTTTCATTTGAATGGTAACACCATAAGATTTCATCCACAGACTCAATAGTTAGAAAAACATACTAAATAAATAGTACCATGTGAAAGTACTGCTGAAGAGGTTCCATTCGAATGGTAACATCATGGGATTTGGTCCACAGACTCAATAGTTAGAAAAACATACTATATATAGTACAACTGTACCATGTGAAAGTACTGCTGCAGAGGTTATCTTTGAATTCACAGACACAAAAGCTAGAACCACCTACCAGACGACTCCATCATTCACTTTGGGAGAGAAAGAGTTTACAGAACATGCCTTTTTTATTAATTTCCCATTGGTCATACATGGTAATGGATGAACTCCTATGCCATGTTGTGAGTCCTTGTATAACAAGGAAAAATAGATTTACAGCTGTTTAGTACGATGCATCCCTCTCTCCAAAGGCAAAGTCCAGTTACCATATGCCGTTTCATGCTTTTTTCCGTCGCCAAATGCCGTAGACTGTCACTAATATTTTGATTTATTGTTACTTTTTTCTCTCTAATTTTTCAGGAGATCTTTCGATGAAAGTCAAGGTTCAGTGTCCGGTAGAAGGAGCAGCATCAGTAGTCTTACTAGCGTTGATTTAAGGGTAAACATTACTTCATTTTAATAAACAAATATTGGAAGAGTATTTTTTTCGATATCTGGAATAATCAAGAACAACGTTAGTGTTATTGGTCTCAGTTGATAACAGTTACCAAGGTCTTGATTATTCGGGGTATCACAAAAACCGAATCTAATATATATCTTTTTATTATACATTGGTTTGACTAAAGAAGCAACAAACACACTGTCGCACGGAGCACGGTTTGACATTGCTCTTGGACATCATGTAATGCAAGAGAAGCCTACAGACTACACAGTTATCTTCTAGCAGATAACAAACCTTACAAACTAATCTGTAGGTTGTGCTGATTTAGAAAATTTTTTGTTGTTGTTGTTGTTGCAGAATGAGAGGCCAGATCCCTTGGTTGGCCTATCTTCAGAAGTCGCTTCACTGAAAAGCATTTTTGTGGCGGAAAATTGTCATGAACTTGCAGATAACTTAGAGAGTGGTTCCAATGATACTAACAACACTGATTCAATGTCTGCAGAGCCTCCCACCATCACTGGAATGACATTAGAAATCTCTCATCTCCACCAGGCGATTTTGAAATGGAAGTCAGAGCAAGAGTCTCAATTAAGTAAGGCTTACAATGAGGCCAAAAAAGCGCAAGATGAAAGAAAGTTCCTAAGTCAAGAATACGAATTGAAAAATAAGCAACTAAATGAAAAATATAGCACTTTGATGAAAGGTATGACTGAAGATGCGCATACAAAAGTCCAGGAGTTGTCTTCTAAGCTAAGCAAAGCTGAGAACGCGTTAAGTGAAAGAGATAGGGAAATAGAGATGCTTAAAGAAGAAGTAAAGGTCTCGATAGGTTCGTCACACGAAGCTCAAAGGTCAGCCATTGAACTTGAAAGACAGCTAACGACGTCTGAAAGAAAGCAGACTGAACTATCGTCTGCGTGTGAACAGTTCAAAGAGCGATTAAAGCACAAGGAAGAAATAACTTTGGAATTAGAAACAAAGCTTAAAGAACTTAAAGGAAAGTGTTATAAGTATGAATCGTCAAAAGTGGTATCCAACAACAAAGTGGCGGAGTTGGAAGGAGAATTAAAAGCAAAAGCGGTCGTTTTGGAGCGAGTTCAGGAGTCGTTTGAAAAATTGAATGGAATGGTGTTCGGTTCATTCGAAGAGTTGGAAACCGAGTTGAAGACTCGATTGGTGGAAAGGGAAAGGGGACTGGAAAATCAAAGTGCGGAGAACAGAAGACTTGAAACAAATATGGTGGAAATTCAGCAGCAAAATAGAGAGTTAAATAATCAACTTGCGGATGCAAAAACAAAAGCTGAGGAAATGGAAAATTCCAACAACGACTTGCAAAGCGTTGTTGAAGATTTAAAGCTTCAGCTTAGTTCACAACAGGAACAAGAAGAGAGATTTTTGTCAGAACTGAACGAAGTCTTGCAAAGTCACGAAGGTACACGCAGTAATGAAGAGAACGGATATGCAGGTGAACAAAATGATTATGAAGATCAGACAGATGGGCACGGAGCAAAAGGTTTTAGCAAAGGAGTTTTGAAGGTGAGATAAAAGAAAATCATGTCAACACATTCGACAGAAAGAACTCATGAGTCTTTTCAAACAAACCTGCGACTGGCTTTACTTATCCAGCCAGTTTACAGGCACTCCACTCAACTTATTAGAAACAAATAATTCAAATATAACATAACAGGATCAAAAACCGCAACTGGCATGGCAGGAGGGCAGCCAGTTAGCTGTTTACAAGAGTGGACGAGGATTTGAACTCGGGACAACCATCAACAAATCCAGCAAGTGGCCAGGGTGGTGTCCGGCCGTTTCGCTACAAAGTCGTTTCGCTACAAGTCGATTCGCGGCGAAGTTGTTAAGTCGTTTCGCTGCATCATGAAGTTGTCTGTTGATTTGCTGCAAAACATTTTTCGTTTTGCTGCGGACGAGAGTAAATTCCCATCATAATAAAAGTTAAGTGTCTTCATACTTTGAGGTTATGTTGTTGATATTTTCGTGAAATTCTTCCAACATCTTTCTTCTTCCCTTAGTTAAAGACTTGTAGCGAAACGACTACGACCAGAGTGGGACTTGAACAGCGGACTGCCAGATTGCGAGTCTGAGGCGCCTTTACCACTCGCCACGCCGCCTCCTGCTATGATAAAGTTGTATGGTGGTGCAAACTTCCAAAGGGTCGAAATACGCGAGAAAAACTCCACAATTTTTTTTCATTTACCCCTTTCCCTCCTAGTGTGAATGGTGGAGTCGCGTATGCAGTGGTTCTAACTTTTTAGTCTGTGCGCCAAAGACTAAGTGTTTCCCACTGGTCAGTAACTCCTAAGCCAGATAAGCGGGAGCGAAATTTGGATCAACTTCCAACTTGAGAGGCTAATCAAATGAAAGTACCACGGCTTAAGAAAATTCAAGTGAATGGTCGCACCACAAGGTTTTGTCTTCAAAATCGGAAGTTAGTTATTCTTCTTATGCCTCCTTGATTAGTTGTGGGAAGAAACCTTCATAGAATGAAATGCTTTGTGAGTTTCTTAGTTCTTCTTTAGTTATCTGCAATGCGCCTCTTTGGTTGTTGTAGAGTTAGCAAAGAACTGCTAACAGTGTGCTGTTGAACACGTGTCGTTTCTTTTCAGCAAGTCACCCATCTTGTATCAGAAATGTCCTCCCTTCGACATATGCTGCACGAGAAAAGCGCTCAGAAGGAACAACTCGAGGAACACGTAGCAGAGCTGCAGGGTAGCATCGAAAGGAAAACATGTCAAATCAGATGGTACGTAGAAAAATGTAATATGAGCTCTTAATTTACACTTTAAAGGGGCTTAGTTCACCCTGCCAGCGGAGTCTTTCGATACAAAGTCTTTTCGATACAAGTTAATTCCTTCGAGGTGTAAATAGTTTCACGTACTTGGCTTAAAGAACGAAGATTATTCACCCAAAATGTTTTCCTTGTTCAATTGCAAACTTTACTTGACGTGATCGAATTTTTTGTGCAATTTCACTGCTTGAGTTTGTATCGAAACGCAAAAAACGCTCCACAAACTGTACTGGATCCACGATTTGACGGTCGTGGCATGCAGTTACGAGACACTCACTCACTCCCAGGGCTCCCTCCAACTCGTCCCCCTGAGCGTTCTCGTCCTCGTCTTCTCTCTCCGGAGGACGAGAATGGAAGAGCCCTGGGAACGAGGTTGCACGCGCAAGTGATGTGAGTTTTTTTTCCGAGTGTTTTTTTTTTAGCTTTAAAATAAGAAAAAAGTCCATGGGGCAAATGCGACGGCTTAACACGTACGCTGCAAATGTTTTAAACCTTCCTTAATTTATTACCAATATGCTGTGGTGTACTAATAAAGAAAATTCTAAGTGTGAAATTGGTGTAGCCTCCCACAAGGAACGAGTAACGAAGAACGTCTGCGTGGGAGGTTAAAACCAGGGTGGATAAAGGTTGGGCGGTGAAACGAGCGCTCCGCTCTTCATTTAATGTGTGATGCGGAGTAGGACTGGCACGAGCGCTCTTTCCGCGCTTCCGGTGCGCTTGAAGGCCGGCGAAATTTTCCTTTTTGCAAACCGGAAATCCTATTTTCTTTCTGTAATTTCAGGCTACAATGTTAAATAGATAAATTCGTTTCATAACAGTATCAATCAACAGTTTCATGTGTTTGTGTCTGTACGTCAAGTCAAACTTGTTGGTCGTATAATGCCAAAATTTGAGTTTAATTTGAAAGTGTTGAATACCTCCTCCTTCCACTAAATATAACCTAATCGTCTTTCGCCGTGTCGTTTGCAAAAGCTTTAGACTTCTTAACCTCAATTTTTACATATGTTAAAGGGGGATAAATTTTATATAACATAACAAAAAATTAGATTGATATATATTGATATAGTGGCATGGTACTTCTTCAAACTTTGCTTCTCGGGTGCAACTCGCCATGGCGATTCGCGCAATGCGTTGTAAATGCGGCAACCGCATGTAAACAAAATTTATTGAGGTTAGTTGTAAGGTTTTTTCTCCGTTTTTCTCTCTAAAACAGAACAAGGTTAACAATAAAAACTGAGGGGAAACTACTTTTGAAGTTTCGAAGAAAAAGAAAGACGTTTGAGATGTTTTTTTCAAAATTAAAAAGAAGGATGATGGTGATTGAAATTAGCATAATTTCACCTTGCACGAGCTGCACGCGTTTATAAAATACACGTCATCTAGTTATGATACACGATCTGCTGTCTTTTAGTTTTGCCATGGATGACATGGATGAGATTTTCCTTCCTGTTTTAGACAGCACTTAGTTGTTTTTGTTTTGGAATAACATCGACATTGGCGAGTAGCAGAACGAAAATATAATTCAGTGATAGAGTCATGGAAGTAATATAAGAAACCCTTTGAAAGAGATGTTTGTCCACTCCAACTAAACCTCCCGCAAAAAATTTCAACATTTGCCTCTCGGAGACAGTGTACCAGCACAAAGGAACGAGGAAGAAGTGCAAGAAAACAAATCAAGCCACCATAATTCAGTGACAGCGGCGGTGTCTAAAGTACAAACCACATCGCAAGCCCTGAACGAAGTCGAAAACAAGCGACATTTCTAAGCAGAGTCCCAGTCCACTGCATCACACCTTTTTGCTCGGACGCGCTCGTATCACCGCCCATCCTTTATCCGCCCTGGTTAAAACTGGTGTTACTGTCGGCGCCATTAGGGAGCTTAAGCAACGACGACGGCAATGAGAAGGGCAAAAAAAAAAAAAACAGCAAAACAACAACTTTGCACGTGCATCACACTTTTTTGTACATTCCCTTGCCGTCGTTGCACGACTACGAAGTGAAACTTCCTAATATCACGTTTCAGCAGAACGTGAACACAAGAAAACAATTTCCTTTTCTATTTCTAAATTTAGGTACAGACTTTCAGAACACAGCTCCAGAAACATTCGCTAACATTTATGAAACTGAACGAGATTGAACAAGAGTGATGAAGTTTTAAACAGCACCCATGCACCTTTTTGCCACAGATTTGTGCTCCCGTTGCTACGGGTGGATTCATTTGCAACATACGCGTATGGCTGTCGCATTTCCCTGCTGGAATTTTTTATTGTTTTTAAGACCTAAAAACAGTAAAAAATTTCAGTGGACATATGCGACAGTTATACGCGTATGTTGCAAATGAATCCACCGTACGTAGTCACAGTGGTGAATGAAATTTTACTAAATAAATCAAGAAACGCCACAGACGTTTGAATGGGGAGAAATTTGGCACGGGCATCGACACTGTGCTTTTCACGTGCCAAGGACGTACACTCGTGGCACGTGCGAGACAGTCCCCGTGCAGACTGTAACCAATCACAAACAGATGCCCTTCTCATTGTACAAACTTGCGTTATTTGATTAAACCAATCAGAGCTTAGCTTTTGCCTTTCCTGTTCACCTGCTTCGAGTGTGCGTATTCATGTGTTTTTCACGTTCAAAAATTCTTTTTTTGTTTGGTAATGTAATTTTCAACACAGGTGTAAGTTATTTGGCATCACTTTGCAGCTAACTTGCAAGAAATAAGAAAAAACTCTAAAACGTATTCTCTGAAGTCGTCGTTTATCCGAGAAGTGTCACTTGATTTGGTTGGATCGATTTTTTTGAGACTTGATTCGCACTCTGTGCTTCTTAACACTTCTCGCTAAAATGACGTAACGCAGAATTTTCCACAAGCATCGTGCGCTCGTGCCGCGTCGTGTTTTGCAAATCTTTGTTCTAGAATCATCATGCGAATAATTCTAAAGGCACTTAACTGATTTTAAGTTAAATATGTTTACAGTCTGAACGAAGAAGTTGACAGCTCTAGGAAGAGAATCGAGTTCATCAATGAAGAAAAGGAACTCCTTGAAATGGTAATGTACAGATCAATCAAGGTTTCTGGGAAACTACCCTCTTACCCCTCCCCTAAGCTAACATTTTGCCGTAGGTAAGAAGTTAGTGTTAATGTGAGCTTGAGGGAGGGGTAGGTGGGTAGTTTCTCAAAAACCCTAAATTAATCCCAGACCGCTACTCTGTTTACTCTGTTAATCCTTTTAACTTCCAAGAGTGATCAACTTCAATTTTCTCTTAACGATATCAATACATCATTAAGAGAAAAGATTATGAGAATTTATTAAAATAATCCCCAAAGGGAAAGTGGTTTGATCTTTTATTATTTTAACACCAATGAAATACCAGGTGAGCTTTCGCGCGAAAACATGATATCTTCACATGTACAAATAACATGTTATCTTCCCTTGTGAAAAGATCACCGTTGCTATGGTTACATAATAAATCGCGCCTTTCACAGTGAAAAGCTATTAAAGGTAAATAGTTTGGTATTTCATTGGTGTTTATATGATAAATAGAACATTACATGGTCGCTTGGAGATACGAAATTTCTCTTCTCGTGTTGAAAAATATTCACACTCGTTCGCGTGCCAACCGAAGAGAAACTTCGTATCTCCGTTCGGGCATGTAATATCCTCTATTTACCAAATTCTCTCAACCAGTTTCTCAAGGAAATGTAGGGACATCAGTTTGGAGAGTTTGTATGTCGATATCGGTTTAAAAGGGTTAAATAACAGACTGTGAACCAGTAATATGGCCCAGGCTTGATTACCGCGGCGGGATTAGCTCAGTCGGTAGAGCACTTGACTGCAGAGGCTCAATTCCCGGGACCGCACCAACACTCAGGGTCTTAAAATGACTGAGAAATGAAGGTACTGCCTTTGCCCTGCAAATGGCTAGACCTTCGCGTGGCTCGGATGACCACGTAAAATTGCGGTCCCAATTGGTGCTTTCGTGCTAAATACATTGACACTCAAATAAAGTGCCTTTTTTTACCGGCCGGACCAACACTCAGAATCTTAAACTTATTGAAAAGAATGTGCGTCATTTGCCCTGATATCTGCAAATGGTTAAATAATCTGGTCTTCTTTGATAAGGAAGGAAAATCGTAGACCCTGTCTTATACGCAGCTCTTTTACCATTCATGGTTGGAACCTTAAAGAACCCAGACTGCTCTTCGAAAAGAGTAGAGGACCTTCGTCACTAATTATTATTTTTTATTTTTTCTCTACACGTTTTTTCATCGGTGAAGGAAAAAATAGAAACAGATAGCAAAATAACTGCACTGAAGGAGTCTGAGCTGTCTCTAAACTCCAACATCTCTTTGATCGTGGAAGAGAAGTGCAAAGCTCTCAATGAACTGACGCTGTTAAAGAGCCGCAAAGCAGATGAAGAAAAACTCCGACTGAGTGCTCAGGAAGAACTTGCGGCTCTGAAAGAACAGCTTGAGGAGACTGTGGAGTCAAAATACAAATTAGAAAAAGAATTAGCGAGCATCACAGCAACGCTTCAGACCATGGATAGCGAGAAACGGTACTTGGACGATCAAGTGAAAACGTTAGAAGAGAAAATGTTGGCTTGTCAAGACGAACGAATCGGTCTGGAGGATGAGTTGGATGTTGCTAGGCAACAGCTCGAGGCGGCCAACGAGGCGAGGATTCGCGCGGAGCAAGGCCAAGTCAAGGCGCAGGAACAGCTGGAGAGCCTGCGGTGCATGATGGACCAGGAGATTGCCGCGCTCAAATTTCAGCTTAGTTCAGAGACAATGAAGTATGAAACAGAACTCAAGGTGAGAAAATAACGAGATCAAGTATCGCCAAACTTTTACGGCAAACTTCAGCTTTTCGTATGATTTTTCGCTAACGAAAATATATCGGTTTGCCTTATTCGTCTTCTTCTTTATCATAAATAGCCTTGCCGCTGAATTTCCTAATTTCCTTGTCTGGGTTATTATACCATAATTAGTAAACCCCCTACTTACTCTTCCCACCCCCACCCCCACTTTGTTAAACGACCAAATTGTCTTTCGAATACAAGCACAAGACGCTGATCGAGGTGCCGTACAAATTACAGACAGTCATTGCTTTATTCCAAAACAAGAATTCAAGTTCCGTAACTGTAGTTTATGTCCTTCCAATTCTTTTTATTGCTTGATACCCCGTCCCTCGAGTATGTCTGAAATAAGGCCTTGCCCCTCTCCCCTCCCCCCGGGGGAGGCGGGAACAGAGGATTGAGTTAATAGGCTATTTGCACGAAGACGTCATTTTACTATTACGACCAGAATCCTTCAAGGGTTTGCTTTGACGAGTAAGTTGAACTCCACTGAGGCTGGTGCTGTGGAATGGCTGAAAAAGACATTATTTTCAAGATTTTAACGAACGAGCTTCTTAAGTTACATTTTGATTTTGTTTGCAGAGTTTATCGGATCAGATCCAGGAGTACAACAGCGTTAAAGAACGCCTTACCGAGCAGCAAGAGGTGATTGTGGACCTGGAGTCGAAACTCAAAGAACGTAACGACACTCTCCAACATGACAAACATAAATACGTGTCAGAAATAAAACACCTTCGAAACGAGGTCAGTTCAGTGAACAGATACGTTCCCCATTTAGTGCTACCTCTATCCACCAGGTGGATAATTATTCGTTTCTGGGAAACTGCCCACCTACCCCTCCCCTAAGCCAACATTAACACCTACTTCTCACTTAGGGGAGAATTTTGGCTTTGGGGAGGGGTAGGTGGGCAGTTTCCCAGAAACGTATAATGATATGTCCGCTTGAATCCCACTGTCTGTAGCCTTTTCCAGGCTCCGAGATAGTAGGAAAAGCGGATCGAGAAAAGTTGCGCGAAAACCGCGTGGGGTTGGGGAAGAGAGAGGGAACTGTAGTACTAGCCTCTTATGTCTTTCTCTCCCCGCTATTTTTTTGCCGGCTCGCTTTTTCGCTGCTCTCCCACTTTTTTGGCTTGTCTGCACTGACCGAGAGCCTGACACAGGCTGGTCTGTTTTTAAATCATTGCTGGACAAATTGCGAGTACGGATTATCATTGTTAACGGTCCCCAGGGTTAACGTGATTCTAGAGAAAAATAATGTGGTGTTTGTGTGTGTGGACATCCTTGGACACGTAAGTTTTAGCCTGTTCCTTGACTTTTCAACTGTCCTTTTTGGATGAGTCCTCGGTCGGGAGGAAAGCGTGACATTTGACGATCCGTTTTCGCGACTTCGCTGTCGGTGCCCTCGCCGTCGCAGTTGCTTAAGCTCCGTAATATATGCAGCGATGGAGGGCGTACAGAGCCTGCGTGGTTTTTTTATAGATGGAACTAACAGAAAATCTGATCGTGAGCCTTATTTTTCTTCCTTCAAAAACACTATAGGTCCAGCAGTTTAAAAGTGGATTCGACGAAAACAAGCTCAGGATTCGTGCGCTTGAGAACGAACTGTTGTTGACATCGAAGCAGCTGGAGGAAGAGCGATCAAGACAAAGGGAAATGAGGAGAAAAGTTGATGAATTTGAGGAAGCAAAAGGCTTGAAAGACCAAGAATACGAAAGCAAAATCAAGGCGGTTAAAGGGGACGTGGAAGAGTTGAAAAGCAGGCTTGTCGAGGTTACAAAGTATGAGATCATTTTAGTCACTTCATATTCCTTCCTGTAAATTACTTTTATCAGTGCTGCAATTGCTCGTTTCCTCGTAACACGGGAGATATCAACCTCGTTCCCAGATCTCTCTGATGTAGGCTCAATTTCCATGATTTCCAGCCACTATTTGAGAAATGAGCCTGCTCAACCTCGTTCCCAGGGTCTTGTCTTACTCGTTCCCCCCCCCCCCCCCCCGGACCGAGAGAGGGGACGAGAAGGAGAGGACCCTGGGAACGAATTTGGAGCCTGTACTCCTCCGCTGGAAAGACGGCGGATAGTTTGCCATTTTCAATTTCATCCAATCTCCTTTCGGGGAGGAGTAAAGTCCGGACTCAACAGAGTGGCGAAAGTCGACGGATCCCAGTCCTGCTGGCAAATAAAAGGGAAGAAGATCCAAACAAATGAAGTGTTAAATATTTTTATAGTGTTAAAAAAAATTCGTTTAACTGGAAACGAGATTGCTAAATTAGTTGTGCCTAACATGAATTCCTTTTTAAAGAGAAAAAGCGGAGTTGTGGCAGAAAGCAGACGCTATGGAGCATGAAATCAAAGTTAAAGCTGATGACAGATGGATGGATGATAGTGAGGCATCGCACTGCCTCGGTTGTCATGCTGAGTTTACCTTCCTCTTAAGAAAGGTTTGTTTTCTCAAGAATTGTAGCAGAGCGAGTCAAAACTAAGGGACCAAGTTCACCCTAAATTCCAAAGCTACACATGCGAGAAAACTATTCTTGTACTGCTTGCGTTCTCATCACTTCTTCAGTTTACGTAAGGATAAATTTCACACACAGGAGATCAAAGAAACTGCGAGTGACGTGCTGTATATGTAACTTTGTCGTAAAATAAAAACAAAAAAAAATGATTTTGGTTCGCAGATTTTCCATATTTGCAAGGGCTAGGTCGAGCGAGGGACTGGGTCAGGGCTGTGGCGAATTGTAGTATGGAACTGTTCTGACGGAGTCGCCGAGGATTATGGGTCAAAATCTGTCCCCAAAACATTCGCATAATGCAATGTGACACAACCCCGACCTAGACTCACGCGCTTGGGTTAGGGTTACAGGGGATGCCCATATCACTAGGGTTTTGGGAATGGGGATGCCCAAAACTCGGGAATGCCCCTATCACTCTGACAGCGCAATTGCAAGCTCTGGATTGCCAGCAGTACCGTTTCAAATGATTTCGGAGTGCACGTCAGCATTTGGTAACTGGTTTTCGTGTTGTTCCTCCTTAGCATCATTGTAGAATGTGTGGCCGCATCTTCTGTTACAATTGCTCTGACAACTGGATTCAAACTCCACATAGCAGGTAACTGGATCGGTAGACTTGGTTAAGTTCCACTTTTGATCAGCGGGAAACGTAACAATAATGGTCTAATAATAATCCAATATCGGTCCTATATTAATAGTGACACTGTGTAAGTCATGCATGACATTGCAACATTGACAAAAAGAAGGCTTGAAGCACAGCTTACTGACGTCAGAAAATGAAATATGTAATACCGAGCTGGAATCGAACCTATTGAGTATTTTGATAAAAGAAAAGGCTTATTTCGATCTAATGGCAGTTGTAGCTTGAGTTAGAGACTTACGGACATTGATCGTAGGTAATCAGTAATTAGATTACAAAGCTAACTCTGGTGCAGAAGGCGAGCGAAGTGAAGCGATCCAAAAACCTTACCTTATGCGTGCACATTCGTTTTAAGCAGTAGGCGAATCTCTGCTGACGTCGTCAGCCAGCGTCATAAATTCGGTAGCGCATTCCTTTCGTATTTTTCTTGGGAGTAAAAAATTCCCTTGTTTTTTTAACTTTCCCGTATCCCGTGCCCCTCCCGAAAAATTGTGTGATTTTGATTGGCTGCAACTTCGAATCACGCCCAAGTCAGGTTGAATTGCAAAAGCAGAAAAAAGATACTGCGTCAGCAAAGGAGAGAAAAGTAAGCTTACAGCTCAGAGGAAGTCAGGAAGTCAAAGTCAGGGCTGTGCTCTAAGTTTCGGCGCCCGGTCGCCTGAGGCGACTAAGACGTGGCCTCGGGCGACTGAAAATATTGTCTAGGTCACCCAGCCGGGCGGCATGCTCGTCTTGGTTTCTTGATTTAAAGTAAAAAAGATAGAATTTATTACTTGCGACTTCGTAGCTCGGTCAGATAAAGGCTTTTAATGGGCCTTTGAATGAGTTTTGTTGTTTTAAATTGCCAAGTAGTAGAATGAGTTGATATTTTTGCTAACCCGTTTTTCAAAAATCCAGGTATATTTATTTATTTATTTATTTATTTATTTGTTTATTTGTTTTTAATTTAATTGGTTTTCAGGAAACTCCGTCGAGTGTGCCGTCAGTGTTTTAGCTTCGATCAGAGACTTAAAGTCAAGCATGCGGGAGTGTCGCAGTGTATAGAAGACGATGCCAGATCAGATACCAGTGACCGGCTGTCAGAACGGACAGTGAGCTTTCTAAGTGACACAGGAGGAGTGGACGCTGAAGAAGGACCCAGTACCACACAGCCTGGTAGGAATATACCCTGAAATATAAGGCTTGACTTGTCCCCAGATGCTGCTGCCAAAGCGAAGGAAAACAGGGCGCGGGGCATCATGAAAGGAATGCAAGAAGCTTGCGTCCTCTTATAAGGAACTTAATCAAAAGCGTTTTTGAGCTACGCATGTCAACCGGAATTGAGGCTCTACCACTTCCGGTTGACGTAATTGAGGTCCTTCCACTTCCGGTTGACTTGCGTCGCTCAAAAACGTTTTTGCTCAAGCTTCCAATGCGATTTGAACCTAGTAGGTCAAGGAGAGATGACTGTGGGCGAGACAATTTCTAACGGCACGTTATAATTATGTTCTTAAGCTTTCTTGTTCCCTTTTTCGTCGCAAGCTGATTGCAGGGTGTTTGATTCTGATAGTCTAAACATGCTGCAATCGTGTTGTCTCCCCCTTGGTCCTCACGGTCCAGCAACCGATGATCGTCTGTCGCTTGGGGGCTTCCGGCTGGCTTTGACCCAAGAGCGCCATTGCAGCCCCAGCAGCAACACCCTCAGTAGGTGTTGTCCCATTATCAATTCTTCTGGTTTCTGTAACAGTTAATAGGGAACTTTAGCATCGACGACGGCAACTGCAGCGAAAACGTCAGTTTTAAAATGAATTCCCGTTTTTTCGATCTTTGTCGCGTTTATTCCAATTTGCTGAAAATGGCAAGTGTAGGCGAATTTCCCTGGAGTTGATTTCTTGAGGACCGCAATCAAGTTTAGAGAGAGAAAAAGAGATTCGTCGTCGCTTGTTTACGTCCTCCATAAAACTTGCAATTAGGCATTTTCATGTCGTAGTCATGTAAGGACGGTAAAGAAATGTACAAAAAAGCGTGATGCACGTGCAAAGTTGTTGTTTTGCGTAATAAAGCTATTGCTTTTTTGACGTCCTCTTTGCCGTCGCCGTCGTCGTTGCTATAGCTCCCTAGTGTTTTTATGGAGCAGGGTCGTTAGCCCTACGCCCAACTCCCAACCTAGAGGACCAGGGGATCACTCTTTGGGTGCTCTCTTAACGATAACAGTGCTAACTTTTCTGGTGAAAAAAAGTACAATAAAGAATTCCGGTGTGTCTATTTTTTGACATTACGCCAAAAAACTTTAAATCAAATCTCGTACTCTAGTCATTCTCGTACTCGAATCTAAAGGTCTCTATTCTGTATCAATGATGGTCACCCTTTAGGTCCCAGTACCTCGCGCAGCAGTCACCCGGATCCTCCCCAGTCTTCCTCTACACCTGTTAAACCCAGCATGAACAACACGGGCGAGAACGAAATCGGCGACAGCGAAACAGACCGTACTGGAGTGAAAGAAAATTCTCTGAATTCGCCCAACACCACCAAGAATGTGACAGATAGCAAGAACTCAGACGAAGAAAGTGATCGATCCTCGCCTGAAGTAGAGCAAAGGGAAGAATGCGAGGAGTATGAAATTGTGGACACGTCCAACGGCGAATATGCATGCGAGCAGCCTGGAGCCCAGATTGTGCTGAGCGAGTCGGACAGCAGGGAGGAGTTGGTCATACCTTCGGTTAATGAGGAACCCGGCGCGTTTTGGCACGTAACTGTCAGCCCCGGAAAACGTCACCTGATTCAGGTGATGGTTGGTACTCCAAGGGCGTCGTTGTCTTGGAAGTTTTCGACAGAAAAAAAGGTAAAAACATGCGTAGCTCATTGGTCATTTTTAGGACAGGTGTCATGTCGAATTGCACTATGGGACTATTTGCTATCACGACGTTGGAAAGGACACTGGGTCCAAATTCGACCCCCAAAACAGTCCCATAATGCAATTCGAAACAACACCGACCCAGTCTATTTCGTGTGACAGGTGCCTGGTTCCGTTAGCGTGGGGGTGCGGATTTACAAGCCATGGGGGTGTGAATTTTAAAATTAGTTTGTGTAATCAAATGGTGACGAGGGAACGGGAAATTATTAGGAATTGGACAAAACGCGCGTGAAATTATTCCCTAATTTCACGAGTCTACCATTTGATAAACTATTAATATCATGGCCTGGGTGACGAATTACGTAAGCAATTGTGAATTTTTGACATGTTTATCCTGATCATATCGATCGAGAACTCCACTCTCTCAAATGTTTAGACCTTAAATTTGGCTTAAGTTAAGAATTTTTAAAATTTTTCGACAAAATACCTGTTAGAATCCTTCTTGATGTGCTCCTTCGTGTGTTCAGGTTTTCCAAAGCGTCTTTTTGTGCCCTGACATCTTCATTCACGGCATTTTTAAAACTTCGTCGCCATCTTGACACTGAAACGCACGGAAGGTTGCCATGACAATTTTGTAATTTCGCGTGTGAAATTACAAATTAACGCTAAGTTTTCGCGCAAAATTAAGAAGTAATTCGTCACCTATGATATTAAAACAGTAAACTTATCCTCACGACAGGAAGAGTGATGGAAAAAATTAGAAAGAAAACACAAACAAAGTGGGGAATTACGGGGGGGGGTGTTACTCTATCAAGGGGGAGAGGGCTGGTTGCTTAAGGTGAAAGCCCCTGGATAGCCCTGCCACCCACTTCCATTAAGCGGAACAGTTGTGAAAAGCTTTTAACGCGGTTTTCTTGTACAATTTATTTAGAGCATACGTTTTGGGGTTGCTTTTAAGAAGTCGGAGAGAACTACGGACGATGAGAGTAAGGTAAAACAGATTTATTACATACAACGCGAACAGACATCTATTTAACACTGCCTAATATAACTTTTGCTAGTGTAATTTGCTGACGAGCTTGTTTTTGTAATCGCCAGGTAAGTAGGTACGCTTGTAAATTGCACAAAATTTACTCAGTCAATGACGTCAGTTCACTGATCCGAAACGCTAATACAAAACTGAGCTCTTTCTCTTCTGTTCACGATTTTTTCATCATAATCCTGGGGCAAGACTCAGTGGCGTAGCTAGAAGGGGACTGGGGAGAGAGTAAATCATGAAAAAAGAGTCATTTACTCTAACCCAGACCTCTATCGCTTCTCTATCTGTGATGCTCAGAAGCCCAAAAATTCTCGTAGAGAAGTCTGCGAACTAGGCGATAGTTGTACCGTACTACCTACGTGTAAAACTAGGGCACCAAATCCAGTAATTTGCAAATGCTTGTCTTTACTTTGTACGATGTACTAATCCGAGCTCTAAAGTAATTACGTGGCCGGTTGCCCAGGTTTAGCACTACCGTACTTGTGATTGGCTGAAAAAATCTCGGACCACTTCCTGAACCAATCAATAGTAAGGACTAAAACCAATTGCTACTTACGGCACTTGTTTTCCCGCGCTTTTTGCACCTGATGCATAAATTTGCTTTGAGATCTTATTGGTTCATTTAAGTGCCTACTCGTATTTTGATTGGCCAGTGAAGTTCGTTTGTTTTCTTTTACGATACTGTTATTAAGACCGCTTTATGTACCCCACTGTAGAGTCAGTCCACTGCTAGAGGTCTGGACTCAGTTGTTCCACAGTTGGACAGCGCTTTGCCTCGGATAAATCACTGTCCAATGGGGAAATGCTAGGAAAAACATTTGTATTTTCCACTGGATAGAAATTTATCCAGTGGTTAGCTTCCTCCACCTTTTGAACAACTGGGACCAGCAACAAAGAGATTACTAGAGTAGCGTCTTCTCATTTGTTGGTGTTTTTTTAATTTCTTTGTAAAAATGCTTCGTTAGGATTATCCAAAACGTTTTTTGTGTTTTTCTCTTTTTACAGACCGTTGTTCCACTGTCTCAGTACAACTCCCATGAACGCGCAGTTAAGGGTGAAATACAGGATTCCACTCCCGGAGTCTACCTTCTAGTTTTCGATAACACATTTTCCAGGTCAGTAGCGTATTTTACATTATCATTCGATGCAAATATTTCTTCCTTTTCATTGGCCGAGAGCTCACCACGTGACCTGCAAATAACTGCCGACCAATAATGGTCTGCTCATGCGCAATGTCGTCCAAATCTGTTTGGCTGCAAATAATATTCTTCTCATGCGTAAGTGAAACCACGCTTTTCTCGTTCTTGCGATCGCTCTTGCGTGAAAATGGCCGCTTCCCGAAGGTATTTCTCAAAAAACAAACTCAAATGGAAGAGCAGGTCACTGGGGTGGATCAGGAGGTCATTACCACAGATAAAGGCCTACTGTTCCACTTAATTGGCTACAATAATGATCTGCTGGTTCTAAATCAATGGAAAGGTACATTAAATCGGATAATGCCCTCGCTCCTTAGCCTTCTTAAAATTAATGTCCGCGCATGCACTTATTTAAGGGGGCCTATTTGATATAATGGCCTAGGGGTGGGCGCTTATTTGGGGGACGGCGCTTATTTGAGGAAATACAGTATCCTATATGTATGTTTTTGTGAGGTATCTTACAGGTCCGGAACAATGATAGACCTTTATATTGCTCCTACACCTGATAAGAGATTATAGTGTTGCATGCACGAAAAATGTCTACTTGTCTCTTTTTTAGATTCACTTCCAAGCGTTTATTCTGCATGGTACAAGTTACACGGAGCGATAATAACGAAGACGACGACGACTCCCTCACGTAGAAAAATAGTACATAAACTAGAGTGAAAATGTTTTATATAAAAAAAAAAAACAGTAATACGCGGCATTATGATATCAATAGTTTTAGATTTTTTAGGTACTGCTTGTTTGCAGATGACGTCACGGCGGCTATGTTGATTGACAGGAACATAAGCGATTCTCTTCGCTGGGAACTTTAGTCTTTTGTATGCAAATTCTGCGGGAAAGAATGTATCGGCCTTTTTTCAAAAATGCCATAATAGTCTTTGTTGTCCTTCCCAACATTTTCGTAAGCAATTTCTCTTGGGGCGATTGTAAGTCCCAAGAGAAATTGAAAACAATACTAGAACAAAGAGTGTTATGGTATTTTTGTAAAAGGTCTGTTGCCTTGTCAACCAACATGGCCGCCTGGTCACGTGGTTGCAAACCAAGAATAGCACAGGCCATTTCTCTCACTTTCAAAACGAGGCTAAGTGCAAACCTTTGTTGAGAAAATGACTTTTATTTGCGTGAGAATATAAAATCATTTTTATATCAGTGGCTTCGCACTTAGCCTCGCTTAAAAAAACAAAAGGCTTAAGGGACTTGTCAGAAATTAGTAGGGGGGAGGGGGGTGGGAATTTTAAATTTGGGTTCGGAAATGAGGTGACCCATCCCTGCTATGGGGGTGAAATTTGCTAACCCTCCCCTTGAGCTTGGCCTAAAATATCACGACCCTCCCCCTCTTGTATAAATGATAAAATCTAGTTCTTGCAATACACTAGGGTGAGTCAGATTATGAAAACTCAAAATATATTTTTAATCTGTTCTTTGTGATGCTATATACATACATTTTAGATGACAGCATTAGGCTGAGTCCGACTCTGATTCTGACAGCTGATCACTCGACTCTAGATCTCCTATTTCTCCCATGTTTTTTTTTACCAAATGAAGAACTTCCTTTTTCTTCTGTGGGTGAACCTCTACATGATCACGGGCATATATTTGCATGACCCTCCCCCTTTTAACGGCCCATTTTTCATAACCCCTCCCTTTTCTGAGTCTCAAAAAGTTGTGACCCTCCCTCTATTTCCACCCCCCTCCCCCTCTGCTAATGTCTGACAAGTCCCTAAGGCTACTTTGAAATGGCCTATTGTCTACATGCAAACTTAAACAAAATGTTTAGAAGTTTTATAAAGTCATTTTTCCATCAGAGACTTCACGTTGAAAACGTGTTTCACTAAGTGTGTTGAAAGTTGAATAGATTAACAATTTTGTACATGATTTTTAACAATCCAAATTTTGATATTGAAATCTAGTTAGAGTGATTGTGCTTGAACCGTGAAATAGGTAGAATACTACGCACTATTATGCAAAAATTCTGTTGTCTTCTTTTGTCTACCTGTCGCTATAGAGCGTTTTCACATGACGTCACGGCGGCCATTTTTGTGTTCCAAAACAATGAAACGGCGGCCATGTTGGTGTACCAAGAAAATCCTCTGGGAGTTGAACTCTTTTCTCCTGTAAATGCTTTCTTTTGTTCCAATAAATTAGCATAGATGCTGGCAATGTGAGGGAAAACGCTCTGTTTTGCACTATTTATTGGTATCTGTTTCACTATTCAAGAAAAATCGCTCTAATGAAAACATACGCATTCCCACTTTCGAAACCAAGCCAAGGGCAAAACTTTTCTTGAAAAAATGAGTTTTATTTACACGAGAATAAAAAGTTATTTTCTAATCAGACTTCCACTCCTTCTCGTTTTAACGCAGATGCTAGGGGCAACGCGGATATTACAGTTACATATATATATCTCAAGGAATTACATCTTAGGGCGCTTGCTATTTTGTCAGAAACTGTCGGCCAGATCACTCCAGCCGTGAAGAGAACTATATTGCTAATCAGTACTGTCTAGTCAAATCAGTCTCTGACCTCCCCCCCACCCCCCCCCCCCCCTCCTAAACTGTATGCATGGTAGTGATGGGTTTTTAACTAAAACTCTCGAAAAAACGACCAGTCTGGCAGGCAAGTTCTCACTTTTGGTAAACGTCTTTAGAAAGGTAAGATTTCTATCAGTCAGTTGAGTATAGAGCCTTATAACAATACAATACAATATAAAATACAATAATAGTACAATGCAATGTAATGCGGTGCACTTATACGATACGGTATTGACGCAGTAGAAGACAACACAATGCAATGCAATCTTTATTTAACGAGAGTAGAATGCTAACCATACATTTTTCTTATATATTGTCTTGAGCGCCCCGCGCAAACCAGGCTGAGCCCGGTTTATAAAATATCAGCAAGTACACAGCTACAAACCGTTGAGTGATGCCGAATCTCCCAGTTGTAGACCTGGATCAGTACAATAATAACTTGTAGAAAATATAAAACGGCAAACTGATCCTTACGGCAAGGCGATGAAGAAGTAAACAAAAGAATAAAAGAAAAATATATATATTTAAACAAACTTACCCGGTTTTATGGCGGTTTAAACCACCGGTAGCAGAATACTTTAGTTTGAACGAAGCAATAAAGAAATTCATATCTCTTAAAAGTGTTAAATTGTAATTTTGTGATACACCGGCGTGTGATCCAAGTGAGTTGATAGAAAATAATGAATTCAAAAACACAAAAACGGTTTTCCGCCCAAGACCCCATTCTCGGCTTAATTTGTTATAGACCACGTGACCAAGAAACGAAGGGCTCTGGGGACGAGATACCCCAGACCCCGGGCCCTACCCCTTTGACGCGGCCAGGAAAAAAAAGAGTCGCGTGATCGCGTGACTTGACCATTGCGCTCTTCGTGACTCAAAAAAGTAATGTGAGAATGCACGCCATGGAAACAGTTATTTTTGTCTATCAGAAAAAGTGTAGGACAAAGGTTGCTATTCACCACTTCCGCGACTTTTTTTCGTTGCGTAAGATCAGTTTTTCAACAAGCAACTGCTTAATCCTAAAGCTTCTTTTGGCAAATCACCGCCGGTCGCGTTTTCCAGAATTACTATAACCCGGCTTGCGAAGAAGAAGCTCACAAAGTACAAGTGGAGTCAGTAGCAACAACGTATTTGGTCGGATTATTCTCAACAGCCTTTTCCAATGGAAAGCGTCAAGAGAGAACGCAAACTTTCTGACGAAAGCTCCTCATCGAGAAAACTGTCAGTTGCCGGCTCGGCAAGACAAATTTCTGCGACAGCATTCGTTTCTGGTTTTAAAAAACAAGACAACCTTGAGCGCTCGCAGGCTAAAAGGAATCCACTCGAACGTTACGAAAACACTTACCGCTTAGAACCGAAGCATCGTTTTCCCGAAGGAAAAGTTCAAGCAATTATTGAGGAGGCATTAGAAACGTTAGCCACCCATAAATACAGTGCAACTCATTCGCCCTTCATGGCCAAGTTGCTGAGCTCCCGTGTGTTGGAAAGTGTGAAACAGTTAAATATTGAGCGGTACAAAGTCATCTGTTTGACTACTATTGGATCCAAAGCGTCACAGGGATTACGAATCGCCAGCCGCTGCTTGTGGGATGGCCAGTGTGATACTTTTGTAAATGCTTGTTTCGAGAATGAGCGATTTTTCGCCGTTTGCACTGTCTATGGAGTGTATTACGAATAACGTCCAGGCTGCTAAAATAAGATCTGTGTTTTTTTCAGCTAAAACAACGACTTCACAACTCTTCAGGATCACTGTTATTTTTAGAGTTGTGATGGCAATCTAACGTTTGAGTGTGTGGACAAAATCTTTTTGTGTGTGTGTGTGTGGACAAAATCTAGGATGCAACACCGTTTAATGGAAAATCAGAAAGAGGCTGATCCAGTTTACTTTATTTTCATTATGTTAAAAGTGTTCGCTTTTGTAACATGAAACAGTTTTTTGTGTTTGGCTGAATTGACTGATTTGGAGGGTGAACGGATTAGTGATAATTATGATCGAATATGAGCTGATAAATTCCCAAGACGGTCGCGGGGATCACTGTCAATCCAAGTAGAGGGGTCATGAGTTCTTACTTATTCAGATTATTTAACAAAATTTGCTAGTTTTAGTACAAGAGGATATTTGGGAGAGGAAACCTAGAAACGATGTTGCCAACACAAATCGGAGAAACTGTAAAAAAAAATTCTACAAAAACAAAACAAAACACCTTCGAGACTACGAGACAAGACTGGCAGATCCGCATTTGGAGCAGAAGGGAGTAATTGGGGCTGTGGTGTAAAGCAATAAAAAATTACTTTACAACTGCTTTTTCTTTCTATAAATATTACTGAGAACAAAAGCAACAAATTTAGTTTAAGTAACACTCCCATCTAAAGAAAAATTATCGACAGTGAAATGTTCTAAATAAATTCGGTTGTCTCCCTTGTGACTTCATCGTTTACACAATTGTACATCTAGCCGATTTTTTGAAAACCAACCGAACAAAATTTGCAGTCATTTGAGTGAAAAGGCGTCAAAAGGCAGAATTATGGGGCCCGATAAGCTCTAGCCTGCGTGGCCGGCATTCCCTTTCGAACGCCTGCCACGCAGGCTAGATAAGCTCCAAAGTCACACTAACGACGGAAAAGGAGGGAAGAAAAAGAAAGAAAGAGGGAGGAGGAAGAAAGGAGGAGAAGAGAAAAAAGCAATGGTTGCACTCCTAGCTTCTATAATGGCTATTTTGGAGAAAAAAAACTGTTGGACACAAAAGGTCCATTTGGCAGTAACGTTTTCAAAAATCCGGTTAGACATACGGGAGAAGGAAAACTCAGGAAATCTTCGGAAGCATGCCTATAAAGAGCGCTTTCACAAACGATGGTCTGGAAACACACACACAGGTGACTGACAAGTTTGAAAGAAAATCTGGTAACGGAACCTATCGCCCTTGTTGAACAAATGTTTCAGCTTACTTCTAGTAGACTTACTACAAGTCGATCTCTCATAAGCTCTTAAAACTGAGCAAAGCGAGCTTCAATGCATGAGGTCGCGCAGCGAGTGACGAAGTCTTGAAAATGGCATAACAAACCAGGAAGAAAAATAAGTTACCAGCGTGCAACCGCGTTTAGCCAGCGAGCAAGCTCTCAGCGAAGTAAGGCTCGAGAGAACGTGCGAGCGGACCGCGTCTCACTTCGCTTGCGGGACTCGCGTGACGTGACTTCTCTCAACTTCCACCAATAGAGAGCTTGCACGCGTAAATCGCGCTCCTTGCAACCCATAGAGCTTTCGGGTGGACAAAATACAGTGATTTATATGAAATTGTCCGCTCGAGCCCCGTCCTAATTTCTTCATGTTTGCTCACTGGAGCGTGATGCGGGAAAGGTCTATATATTGGGAGCTTAATCAGCCACGTTTTTGAGGGACGCACGTCCACCGGAAGTGGGCCTTTTTCTCTTTTAATACAGTATGCTTTGACACTACCAAATTTGTAGTGCTACGTGTCTTTACTCTTAAAGAGACGATTTGCCCAAGAATTTGTAGAAACTCACGGCCTAAGAGTGCAAAAAGACAACTTCCCGTTTACGTGCGTCGCTCAAAAAAAAAATAATAATAAACTCCCTATTGTAGCGAGAAATGGAGACCCGTGGATGTCCTCTTTAAAATACACTTTTCGCTGGCCTTGCATTTCACTTTTTTATTTATTTATTTATTTAACCCTCGGAATCCTAATATCAAAATTCAATTTCTCATTTGTTGCCCCTGTAGGTTTCCTATGAAAGTAGTGGGGACAAGTTAAGTTGTTGAATAAGATTCATCTTCTGTGATCATGTCCTCAATTCTCGTGACCACTCTGTTCTCAAGGAGAAATTGGACGCAGATCACGCTTATCTATTTATCTATTTATTGATTTTTTGTACTAAATGTAATTTCTGATCAACGATTTCACTCACCCGAAAACATGGCCCAGTTTAGATTGTTTCGTCCCGAGTTCAACCCTTACTCCCATCCCCTCCGAACTTTTTCTACAACTCCACCCCTCCCTAGCCAAATCGAGTTGGCGCGAACACTGCGCGTGGGAAGGTATCCGGGACTTTCGATCACGTTGTCCAAGATGGCGGAAACAGGTGATTGGCAACTTCACTGACTCTCTTTCTTTTCCTTTGATCTCGATTTTAAGTCGATTTTCTCGAATACTTCTTTCTCATTTATATAAATCCCTTATTATTGCTGTATTGTAACGTACTTTGTTCGATGTCCTAGCTAAGAAAGCTAAAAAGAAAAAGGGGAAGACTGTTGCCCTGACTGAGTTCTTGGCCGATGATGGCGAAAATGGATCGTCCTCTGTTTCTCATGCGGCTGTATTCTCCGCTCGATCAACAAGCTGGGCCGACGAAAGCGAGGAACTTAACACTGAAGGTATGAACAGCGTTTGGGTGCTAATTAAAGTAGCTGTTGTTTTGAAAAAAAGTATCCCAGGGACTTACGAAGTGTTCATTTCGCAACGGCACGTAGATCCGGCCGACTTAACAATCTAATGCATGCATGGTTTAAGCACCGTTCTAAAGCGGTTACAATTTTATTAACTATAGTTGGAGAACAATGTAATTCGTATCTAGGTCTTCCGATCTTCACAAAAGCCTGTTATTTTTTTATAAACGCCGTTGCCAAAAAAATAGTCCCGGCGGATTGTGAAACCTTGCTCGCTGGTAATTGTCGCAATTACAAGTAGATTAAACTTTTTGGTTTCAAGTAGATTAGATATCTGCTGTGAAAAGACCAGGACCAATTTTTTCCCTCGAGTTTTATGATTTAAACGTATTGGTTAAATCGTGTCATACCAACTTCCAGAAATTAGTATCGTTTTGCATCAAAGGATAGCACTAAACAACGGTCTAAAGAACTGAGGAATGACTTTACGTTAATGAGTTTATTTACAACCTTCTTTTTCGATTTGAAGGTAGATTTCATCAATTTGATTATTTAAAAAAAACAATGTTCACCTCATTCAAGATTCCAAACACAAAATATTATTAATAAGTAACAAAGATTCTTAAACAGTTTATTACTCCGCTGGACGTTGTATGTTGTTCATTTATGGAGCGTCTTCATTTACTATTAAAGATGACGTGTCTGAAATGTCACATGTACCTTTCCTGAATTGAATTAAAGGAAAATTCAGATAGAGAAGTAAAAATTTTTATCATAATTTTTATAAGAACTGTTTTACTTGTTAGAAAATGCAGATGAGAAGTTTTATCACTGACTGGTGTTATCCAACCATGCCTGTGTTGACTGATTCCATGTAGAGTTTACTTTTTGTTCCATTTGGATGAGTTGTACATTATCCTTCCCACTTTTCAAAGTGGCTTTCATTAGAAGTTAAGAAAAAGTCCAAATTTCTGTCAAGTGGGTATTATCATGAGAGAGTTCTTCTGTAAGGGGTTTAATTGATTAGTCACGTTGCTTGATTTCATTCATAATCATAACTATAACAAAATTGTCAAATCTGATTGGCTATCAACTGCCCTGATTTCAGCCTTAATTGGACAGTTTAATAGGACAGTACGCGTCATGCCTAAGTAATTGGACAGTACGCGCCATCAAGCGCGCGCTTAAATGGCTTTTTTTTTAATGCTAGCAAAACAAAATTTCGAATTTCTTATGTTTTGATGTAAAAAATAGCCTATTTTATCACAAATTTTGTTAAAGTTACGGTTAATTGGTAACAGATCTTTGTGTCGTCCAATTCGGTCTGTAATCATACTCGTGATTAAACAACTCGGACTCCCGCTACGCGGTCGTCCAATTTTGTTAATCACTCGTATGATTACAGACCAAATTGGACTCCACTCAGTCCTGTTACCATTACTAATAATAATTAAACTAATTATTTACCCTTGGCAGTATTTATAGCACTTATGCTAGTGGGGCCGAGCGAATGACTGAAACAAATAATTTAAATCAAACATAACAGGCTTAAGAATCCCAACTGGCCAGAGGTAAACCCGTTGGCTATTTACAAGCGTGGTCGAGGATTTGAACTCGGGACTAATGTAAACAAATCCGGCTAGCGGTTGGGGCAGGACTTGAATGCAGGTCTACGAATTGCAAGTCCGGCGCGCTAACCGCTTGGCCACTTTGCCTCATATTGAGAGAGTACACAGTAAATGCTATTTTCTCCTGTTTTACCCTTTCAGTACTAAAAGAGGCCTAAGTTGAAATGCTGCTGAAGAATGAGTGGCTTTTACATTGATTTTGTAAACATATTCAAAAGTTAGAACTACTGTGAACTCTTTTTTAAGGAATACCTATATAAGACAAATGCCTCGTAAACACCAACACCTAGAGTTGGTCCCTGCCTTTCTTTACTCCTTTTAATTGGCTCTCTTTACAGGCTGGTTTTCACTACTGACAGAGTCGGATCGAGTCAGAGTTGTAAGCGGAGTCGTAAGAGCGCTTATGAACTAGTGAAAATCAAAAATCAGAGTCATAAGCAGAGTCATAAGCGCGACTGAGTCTGAGTCAGAGTAATCAAAACGTTTAAATTTCTTCCGACTGCACTTAAGGACTCCGTCGCTTATGTTCTGCTTATAATCTAGTGAAAACCAGATTGTCAGAAGCAGGAGTGGAAGGATAAACCAATCACAATGTACATTCCCACTCTTTGTGATTGGTTTAGTTCTTCTGCTTCTACTTCGACTCCGACAATCTGGCTTTCACTAGATGATAAGCGGAACGTAAGAGACAGAGTCGTAAGCGAGTCAGAACGCTGTTTTCACCAGATCATAAGCTCTAAGGCTTCTGATTACGACTCTGACTCTGACTCCATCGCCAGTGAAAACCAGCCTTAAGACGCACATCTCTATATAAGACTGACGCATCTTGCCAGTGCCAGAGAGTTTACTGTACATGAAATTTCACCCCAACTTATATCTCATCCCCTCTTTATTTTCTTGACAGTTGATACTGCATGGCCTGAAGAGGCATATGGTGGTGTTTCCACTGACAAAAAACTGCGTGCAGCTCTGGATAGAGCTGCCTTACCCACTGCCCCTAGGGCAGCTAGAGGTCCAGACATTGATACCTCGAAGATTCCTGATGGACCTCCCTATACAGCCTTTCTTGGAAATTTGTCTTATGATGTTGACAAAGATGATATTTTAGAATTCTTTGGTACTAACAAGGTATTGTTCATTATGTTTCTTGTATAGTTTTATGAAGCTGAGTTGCCAGGTTATCGGTCATTTTGTTACACGGTCGTTTCGATACAGTAATCAATTTCATTCAGTCAAGGCGTACATGTAAATAGTTCCACATACCTGGCTTAAAGAACGAAGAATGTTCAGCCAGAATGTTTTTATTGTACAGGCGCAAACTACACGTATACTTGAAGTGAACAAAATTTTTGTGCAGTTTCACTGCTTGAGTTGCTATGGAAAACTTTTGTATCAAAACGACCAGTTTCCAGTTGCTACGGTCAGAGAAAAATGAACCATTTTAAAGTTCAGGGGAGAATAATTGGGGAATCAGGGAAAAAGTGAAGGAGAATCTTACTTCTTGACAAAATCAGTGAAAGTTAGGAAATTTTACTTTTTATGTTTTTACAATGTTTGCTGAAGGTTGTAACAAACATTTTCTTGTAGCGAACTTGTACTCTAAATTATGTGGAAAAAACATTAGGATTGAAAATGAAGAGATGAATTCTCAGCGTCTGTAGAGAAAATGTGAAGATGCAATGTCAGTGAAAATTGTTTAAAGGACAAAATTGTCTCGGAATAGTAAAGGGTTTTTTTTCATTCGGAAGAGTGACAACTTTGTTTAGTCAACTAATCTTGAGTTTACTTTTGCCATTTTAAGGTTGGTTTACACTAGCGACAGAGACGGAGTCATAAGAGCACTTTTGGCCTAGTGAAAATCAAAGATCAGAGTTGTAAGTGCAGTCATTAGCACAACCGAATCAGAGTCAGAAGAATCAGAACGTTTCCATTTCTTCTGACTCCACTTACGACTGCATCACTTACCTTCTGCTTATTATCTAGTGAAAACCAGATTGTTGGAGTTGGAAGCCTAGGCAGAAGGATAAACCAATCAAATGCACATTCCCATGATTTGTGATTGGTTTAGTTCTTCCGCTTCTTCTTCCAACTCCTACAATCTGGTTTTCACTAGATCATAAGTGGAACATTAATGACCGAGTCTCAGGCAGAATTGCAACGCTGTTTTCACTAGATCATAAACTCTACGCTTCTAATTCCGACTCTGTCGCTAGTGAAAACCAGCCTTTAGAATTAAAAATTAAATATTAAATCCTTTACTACAAAGCTAAGCCTCCTCTTTCTAGTCTTATTTTCCACCTTTTTGGAAAAGGATAGTAATTGAGCTTCACCCTCTTGTAATACCCTCCTCTTACGGGCAATTCACATGATACCAGAGTGACTTTCACTCTAGAACAAGTTCATTCCATCTCCATTATGTCTCTGTATTTGTTTACATGTACATGATACCAAAGTGACATTTTGTTCCCATACAAGTCAATCCAGAATGAGTTCATCCTGGTTTTCAATCCCAATGAAATTGTCATTCTGAAGCTATTGTGGTATCCTGTAAACTGAAAATGAACCTTGTTCCGGTTTGAAAATTGCAAATCAAGTAGTCTGGAGTGAGTGGCGCATGCATATCCGATATCGCATGGAAACCACCAAGAAAGAATGCCTTTGGCCCAGCCATTGGATTTTATCATGTAAATGCAGTATGAACTTCACTCTGTAACGAAACTCATTCTGGTATCATATAAAGCTAGCCCCTTACAATGTTTCCCTAACAACACAAGTGATGATCAATAATAATTGACATTTGTGTCTGATTTACGTGTATGCATTCAATTATTGAATGCATACTCATAAATCAGTCACAAATGTGATGCTCCACATGCATGGATCAAAGTATGGTACATAGGCATGATCAGCTCAATTATTCAAACCACATGAGATGTTGAGACATACATTTTTCTTCTCATCCAAAGCAGGATTGTTACATGGTTCGTACAATCTTGAAAAGGTCTTGAATTTTACTAGTAGTCTTGAAAAGTCCCTGGATTCAGTTAAGGTCCTTGAAAAGTACTAGTTTTCTTTGTTAGGTCTTGAAAAGTCCTTGAAATTCACAACCTTGTCTATGCCAGACAACTTTTTTTCTGTAAAATTAGATTATTTTGCAGAGGAAAATTTGGCTCATCCTTGGTATAAGAACCTGTAAAACTAACAGATAAAGTAAAAACATTTTTGTGCATAAACAAAATTGTATTACTGTTTCTTTATTTCAAATGCTATTTCTGTACCTCAGATGCAATTGCAAGTCATACCCAGTCATTTTGCAAAGTGTTGTTGTGGAAAGTAGTATAGAATAACATGATCAACGAAGGCCAAGGAAGCAAAACTCATAGCGGGGCTCCCGCGCGCGCGAAGCGCGCGTGGGACAGAGCCCCATACTCATGGAATATGGTCAACCTCTTTTCGCTTGGTTGTCACGTGACTGACCGAGCGTACGTACGTACGTACGTACGCGTCTACAGATTGTACGGGTAGGGTAGGGGAGACTATCAAAAGGGAGGGGTGTCTCAGGCGTGTGTTGGCAAGTCCTCATCTTTTTTATATGACATTCACAATATAGTCAATTGACAGCTGTCAAAACAGGATAGCCACTGACCAGTATCCCATGACCATAACGCGGGCTCATTTGTCAACTCATCGAGGTGACGTAATTTATTTGGAAGCTGTCCGCTGACCAGTTAATCGTTTTACTAGATCGCAAACAATATTCAATCTCATACTTTTTAGCATGGA
>OZ037995.1:4066228-4188728 GCA_964035705.1 Porites rus
AGTTTTGTCACAAATCTTTTCTACCGTGTTTTTTGGACCATTTAAACTTTATATTCAAGAGAATATTTCATTTCAAGCAGTTTTGTAAATTGCAGAACAATGAAAGCCTAGGCAATCGATTTCTAGAGTTTATTCCTTCAATTCTCATTCCGGAATACGGCCAATCGAACACACCATTGATTGTCACTAATTGTTAGGTGTACTGTTTGTTAAGGAGATTATTTCTCACTCTAACTTTTAAATCTGTGGACGGCATCTTTTGGTGTTATCATTCAATGAAACCTCTTGTCTTTGGAATAGTTTCTTCATGATGATAAGTATTATTATTATTAATTCTAGGGTCTGTACAAAGAGAAATTTTCGCGATTCCGTTATACATGCGTTCTACTTCGTCGTTTTGTCACCGTATCAATCTTTTAAACGAAGATCTAAATGTGAGAGCAAGCTCTTTGGGAGGTGTGGCGGAAGCGGAAGAATTACACCCAGAAGCCCCCTCCCCCCCCCGCAGTGAGTATGCGCCAACATTTAGGTCTTCGTTTAAGAGATTTACACGGTCACAAAACGACTGGGGACCCCATTTACATAGGGAATTTTCATCCATTAGCTGGACAAAATGAAACAAATTCAATTTTGAAGAGTACTAGCAATAAAATTTGGTTTCAAACAAAAGACAGTCAGAGCCTGAGACCAGCCTCCTTAGTGGGGTAAACTGGGGAATAACGGGGCGAGCGCGAAGCCAACGGGGGATTGAGGCGACCGCCGCCCTTTCCCCCTCCCCAGTTCATCCCTAGACTTTTTTGCGCCCCGTTTTTTGCCTTTTTTTGCCCCACCAATGAGCCTAGCCCCAATTGTTCAACGACTGGATAGTGCTATCCTCTAGATTAGCCTCTATCCAGTGGATAACGCAATTGATTTTTTCTGACAACTATCCACCGGCGGATAGCGATTTATCCCGCAGTAGATATTGCTATCCAACCTTTGAACAACAGGGGCCTGGGGCCCGTTTCTCCGAAGCCCCGATAGTTAACGGGCCCCGAAACCTGTTGTCATTCATATTCAAGATCGAGGTACTAATAGTTCTATGCAGAGAAAGAAACTTGATAAAACTATCAGGTAACAACAACAACAAAAAAGGTCATTTTGTTTGCTAGGACTGGCGCACTTATTCTTTAGATTTGAATTTGAATATTTCGAGCCCGAACAGTCTCCGGGATTCTCGAGAAACGGGCCCATGGTCGAAGACTTGAGAAGTGACATGATTTTTGTTCTTGTTTTTTTTGTTGTTGTTGTTGTTGTTGAGTGAAGTGGCAAATTCTGTCATTAACTGGTAATTTCTACCCTGCATCAACACAGGCAAGATGACTATGACCGAGGCAGCGATCGATATGATGGTTCTGGCCGAGATAGACCCGACAGTCGTCGGTATGGGGATCGATATGGCGGCGACCGTGATCGTGGCGGCGGTTTTGGCCGAGATCGCTACGACGATCGTCGGGATCGGTTTGGCGGAGATCGTGATCGTTTTGGTGGAGATCGCGATCGTTATGGCGGAGATCGCGATCGGTACGGCGGAGATCGCGATCGGTATGGCGGAGATCGTGATCGGTACGGCGGAGATCGCGATCGTTATGGCGGAGATCGTGATCGGTATGGAGGAGATCGTGATCGTTATGGCGGAGATCGTGATCGGTATGGAGGAGATCGCGATCGTGGCGGCGGATATGGCCGAGACCGGTACGATGATCGTCGCTATGACGACCGCCGAGGTGGTGATCGGTATGGAGACAGAGATAGGAGGCATGACAGTTACGATGACCGTGACTCAGATACGTGGCGTGACAGTGATCGTGGTCGCGATGCGAGAAGCGGTTTTGATAGAGACGAGCGCGAACCAGGTAGTAACAGATTAATCATGTATTTTGTTTTAATAATAATAATAATATTTATAGAGGGAGCCCAACTCGCCAAGGCGGTTTTCAGTGGGGCCCTAATTACTTACAATTAATTAATTGAAACTAATTACTATTTACTGTCCAATTACTGGAGCTACGAAACTCTCAGAAACCTCCCCTTTCATTAAACTTCTGTTCAGGTCCCTTTTCACTGCTATTGTTGTCAGGGCTAGAGACACTGTTTATGTCATTAATCACACATAGTTGCCCCATTGTTGCGACATTGTTTCGATTAGTTGCTACATTGTGCCAACATTGCAACGCTACGTTGCGTTAAAAATCGTCGTTGCGAATCGTCCCGTTTAACATCACCTTTAGTTAGTTAAACAACTCGTTCTGAAAGCTTTGTAGAGCTCCTCCGATTAATTGAGTAAGTGAGAGTTCTGAGGACATATGCAATTTGGATTTAAAGTCGTTCTCATGCTGTTATTTTGGATTTCGTATTCACAAAAAATTAAGTGCAAAAGTATATTAAGTTATCTGGGGTATGTTTGTGCTGGTCAGTGTAGTTCTGGAAGGAAGAAGTTGTATAACTGATCGTACACAATCCTCTCGAACACTTTGGCGACTACGGAAATGAAAGATTTGATGCAGACGTCAACTAATGTTAGGCAACAAAAAAACACTTCCTTTAAAAACTAAAATCTGAACCCCGGAGATCAGTCTGGGCCAAAAAACGCATCCAAATCACAAAATAACTAAGGAGAATTTGACTTTGAAGGCGGTTGTATTGTTTTTCATTTGCAGTTAAAGAAAGACCCAAACTTCACCTTCAGCCCCGAACTAAACCATTAGAAGATAAAAGCGAGCCTGTCTCTGGCAGCTCCGTATTTGGTGGCGCCAAACCAGTTGATACGGCAGCCAAAGAGCGAGAGATTGAAGAAAAGCTCGCTCGACAAAAGCTTGAAGAGGAAACCAAGCTTGCTAGAGAGAAGGAGGGACAGAAAGAGCGCCGAGAGCGAGATGACTGGTCACGTATCTCCAGCAGCAGGCCGCGTCGCGACAGTAATCGCTCAAATGAAGGTGAGCGTGGTGCGAGGGAACATAGGGATAGCTCTGATTATCGAAGCCGTCGCGACAGTGGAAGGTCCAGTGACGAGGGCACTTCTAGTAAGGACACTGAGGCTCCTTCTCGTGACAGCCCGCGTGGAGGTGGGAAAGAAACCAAGGAGACCCCTAAAGAGCCCCCTAAAGACGCCCCTCCGCCTACTGTGAATGTATGGGCGAAAAGGATGGAGCAACAGAAGGCAGCTTCTGCGACAGACACCACCGAGGCTAAGAGCCCCACAAGAGAGCACAGAGTGGAAATTAATGTGGACAGTGCTAGTATGTCAGTGACTTCTCCTCCTCCTCCCACCTCCCCTGAGAGGAAGGGATTTGGCAAACCGCCTGGTCCGAAAAGAGAGTTCAGTGGTCCCTCAAGGGGGAGAGGGAGAGGAGGGGAAAGGTCAAGTACACATGCCCCTGGGGGGAGAGGGATTAAAAAGGACAGAAGAGAACGCAAACCTGCGGAACCCAAGAAATACGAGGAAGCGCCACAACCGGTAAGTCCCGGCACATGTGTACTACATTCTTAGCGAGGTTCTTTTGAAAATGAAACTCGTTGTGCCTTATGGTGAGTTAATAGTCGAGAGAGTGTTTTCCTAAAGTTGTCGAGTAAATGATAGGTGCTGTTGATGTAAAGGCAAGTTTTGCTTAGCGTTCGGAGAGAATCTCCACCCTCCGAATGAGTAACGGAGCCTGCAGATAGCGGGAAAATGGCCAAAGAAACAAGAAAAGGATTTGAAAAAATAGTGATGAGTAAATGCACACATTTGATGTGCCTAAGATTTTTAACAGCAGAATATGTCTCAATAGATGACATATAAAAGTAAAAGAAGTACTTTCGGCGTCAGATGGGTGCTAAAATTCCCGAGTTTTCTATTTTTCTTTCGCGTTGTGTCTCTCTGAATGTTACATTCTGCTGCCTAGAGTAAAATGAGAAGATTGTGCCAAGGCGCTTTTTGAGCTACGCACGTCAACTGGAAGAGGCCGTTTGCCTTTTCATATACCTTGATGCTGATAAATCTGTGTTACTAAGTGTCTCTACTCTTTCAGAGACGACTTTTCCGAAAATCTGGGCTAAACCCACACCCAAGAATGCAAAAATCCCACTTCTGGTTAACGCCCGTCGCTCAAAAACGTCTTTGCTCAACAATGTTTGGATTAAAGCGGAATAATGACTTCGTTTTCTTCGCTTCGCGGCGATAAACGACATTTAATGAGGAAAATGAGGCGCTTCGCAGAAAAGGTTAGCGATGGAGCAGAGAAAGCGATGAAAGCTACTGAGATTCTAAACCCGCGTAGCCAGTAGTGCAAACAGTTTCCCCGCACTCGTCAAATATATTATTCTCTAAAACGTAAGGCAAAATATTCTATACGACAATTTTCCGTCGTTAATTCTTCCCCAAGAATTACGCCATATTTGTCACATAATTCCGAAAAGAGAGAATTTGTGTTGTTGACAAATACTCGTCCATAATAATCCCGAATGTGTTCCTAATATCGAACGTACTCTTCGCCTTGCTCATGAAGACCTACAGTAACTTGGTCAATTAGATAGTTGATGTTCCTGGATTGAAAACATTTGCCACTGAGTTGCTTTGTTGCAAGGTCATGCAAAAGTCTTGATTAGTCTATTTTTACGTCTTTTTCGACAGGTCTTTCACAAGGCGAGCAAATTCTCCGCGCTTCTAGTTGACAATGAAGCAGCCGAAGAGGACACAGAACAATTTGAAGGAGAAGAAGAAACGTGATGAAAGGACAATACTTGATCAAATGAATACCTCAAACACCTCACCAAGGCGGCGCATGATAACGACGGAAACCTCTAGCATTGTGTGCTCACTTCTGAGTTCACCAGCAAGCGTGTTTCATAAAAGTTGAACTTTAATATATTTTGACTTTGTGGCCTTGGTGAGGTCGCAGTAATTTTTAACTTTGATGTTATTTAAATTTATTTCATGAAGGGCATTGTCCTTTCCCAGTTTTTGCCGGATAGACTTGTAATTCACAGCCTCCTTTGTGGCCCAATAATCCTTCGGTGTCTCGCAAATTACTTTGTCACGCAAGGCTTCTCTCTGCTAGTATTGCGTGACGTTCATGATCCTTAGGAAAGTGCAAGTAATATTATGAGAAAACAGCACGTGTTGCAATTGTCGCTAGGTAACCGTTGTCAAGGTTACTTAGAAATCAGTATTTTTTTGTCCATGCAAATGTTCTAAGTGGTAATTGGTTGTTGAAAAATAATCGTCTAGAAATTGTAACCTGAGCTGGATATCCTCTCAAGACGGTGAAGATTTCATTGTGAAGAAAAAAAAATTCTCGCTTCAAGGTTAACTGAAGTGTTCTTAATCTCCATTCTAAGTCATTGAAATAATGAGTTCATGATTTTATGTCATTACAAGATAAAAGTGAATATGTACTAAAAGTGAACTGTTTTGGTGTACCTCAATGTTCCGTCGGTTACCTTACGCTCACTTAATAGGGACCTTAAGATGCGACGACTGCGACGGCAACGGGAACGTCAAAAAAGCAATAGGTTAAGAGTACTGAAAGCAAAACAGCAACTTTGCACGTGCATCACGCTTTTTTGTACATTTCTTTGCCGTCACAGCACGAATACGGCGTGAAAATGCCTAATTTCACGTTTTATGGAGGACGTAAACAAGCTACTACGAAATTTCACTTTCTCTTTCTGAACTTGGATATACTTTTTAGGAATTCAACTCCTAGGAGAGTTCGCCTAAATTTGACAAAGTAAGTTTGTTGGAACTGTCCCGATGAAGATTGAATGAACGCGATCCACTTTTTGGGCGATGTTTTTCGCGGCCGTCGCCTTTCTCGGATCTTAAGGTCTCAAATAAGAAGCTGAAGCAACGCCGACGGTGTCGGCGACGAAAGGATCACTTAGAACGTGAATCTGTTCCTTTTCAAACTTCATCGCTCTTATTCCATCTCGTTCAATTTGTCAAATTTTGGCGAATTTTTCTGAAGTTAATGAGTTCTAAAAGAACCGTATCTAAGTTCTACACCAAACGTCGAACTTTTCAAGAAACGAACCAAACTCCAATTTGGGTCGACCTCAATGAAGTTAAGATCGTCTGTTGGATCAGACGTCGAACTGAGGACCCGTCGAACCAATCAACTGAATAAGACCAAAAAGCAATTTTAGCCGAACGAGGCTAAATATACATTCTCATGCAAATTTTTAATTCACTAGTTTAGTTCGTCGCATGTTAAGATCGACGTTTGTCCCGGAGACGATCTTCAGACGTCTGAAGCAGACGGATGGAACGTGTTGGACGATCCAAACTCATTCAGACGAACTTAACTGAGCCACACGTCCAACTTTTCATGAGTTTGGTTAGTCTCATAAAAAGTTCGAGGTTTGGCCTACGCGTAATGATGGCTGAACAGTTCTGATTAATAGGGCAATTCTCTATACGACTGTACTGGTTGGCAAGCCGGTTCTGACAAAATTAATGGTAAGTACCCTATTAAAGTTAAGAAAACGAAAATAAAATCGTTGTATTTGAGTTCTTTCATTTAAACGTGAAATAAAGGAGTTTCATGCACGTCGTAGTCATGCAACGACGGCAAAGAAATGTACAGAAAAGCGTAATGCACGTACAGAGTTGTTGTTTTGCTTATGGGGTTCTGCCGTCCTCGTTGCCTTTGCCGTCAAAGGCGCCCCCTTTCAGATTCGTGCCCGGTCGCTGTGTTGAATCAAATTAAAACTTAACCTGGATCGTCAGTTCCGTGTGAACCGAGCAAAAATATTGAACGGTTCCGTGTAAACGAAATATCTGTTCAGCCTGTAGTGAACTACCTTTGATAAGCAAAACAACACCTTTGCACGTGCATCACGCGTTTTTGTACATTTCTTGGCGGTCACTGCACGACTACAAAGTAAACTTCCTAATTTCACGTTTATGAAAGACGCAAACACAAAAATGACCAGTTCCTTCTTTTTCTGCACTTGTATGGTCCTTAAGGCTTGAACTTCAGGAAAATTCGCCTACATTTGGCTGACTGAACGACAAGGAGTAATGGTGATTAAGCTGAAAGCAAGTTGAATCAATTTTCATGCGACGTTTTAGCTGTCGTCGCCGTCGTATTTGAGTGCGTCCCTGGTTTAACTGGCTCAGGAGTTGCTGGAATCTCTTCGTTAACGGCAAAGGTGAAACAGGTCAGTTCAGACTTTTTTTCTTTTAAGATTACTCCTTTTAAAAATCTAGATTTGCGTTATTCTTCAGATCAAATTCAATAATTGTTCATACTTTTAAAACAATTTAAAACATGCTTACCTCTGTCGATGCTGTTCCTCGGTAATTTTAGGATTTAGAGGGATGTTTAGCGTAGCACACATTCTTCAAATAGCGGTTGCCATCCCCCAAAATGTATTTTTATTGTTCCTGCTATGTTTTGGGCAGTAGTTCGTTAATCTCTTCTTCTCAAAACGTGTGAAATTTTCCGCCATTTTCTCTACAGCACTGTGGCTCTAACAAAACAGCTGAGGTCACATGTTCACACCCATAGCGGATAGCTTCTGTTCACACATAAGAACGGTGATTTCGGCGCGATTGAAGCTGCGCTGCGCCATACATATCGGACAGGTGTTCACACAAAACCGGATATTAATATAGCTTCTCGTATCGGCACAAAAAGGTAACCCGGCATAGAGCGTTTTTACATGAAGTCACAGCGGCCATATTGGTCAGTCCAAAACAATGAAACGGCGGCCATGTTGGTGTTCCAAAGCGTCCTCTGGGAGTTGACTTCTTTTCTTATGCAAACGCTTTCTTTTGTTCCTTTAAATTTGCATAGATGCTGGCCACAGGGGAGAAAACCCTGAGGGGGCGTGGAGGGGCTGGGGCGTTTACTAGACAAGAGGCGTTTATTGTAATTACCGTTAATGATCTAATGGCCGCCATTTCATTGTTTTGGAACACCAATATGGCCGCCGTGACGTCATGTGAAAAAGCTCTATGTGAACAGAGCCTGAGTTCATGCAACCTCGTCCCCAGGACTTCTCGGTTGCCACGCCCTCTTGACGCCATTTTATCGGATATGGCAATTTGGTCAACTCTTTTAGCTGGTTATGAAGAATTAGCCGGGGGATTTGAGTCAATCAAAAATGACTGGGATGACTGAGACGACCGGGAGAACTGGGATGATTGAGACCATTGGGATGACTCAACCTCGTTCCCAGGGTTCTCTCCTACCAGTCCCTAGGGAGCGACTGGTAGGAGAGAAAACCTGGGAACAAGGTTGGGGATGAACGGGACGACAGATTTGACTGGGATGACTGGAATGACCGGTATGAATGGGATGGCTGAGATGACCTGCACGACCGGGATGACTGGGATATAGGATGACCAGGATTAAGCCTGTCCCTAATATTGCGTTCGGCAACTTTTGAGCAACTTTTGCCTTTCTGGGCAATTTTAGTTGAGCAAAATTAGGTTTAGAGCACATATTAAAGTAAAAAAAATTCAACGATTTCAGAGAAAACTTCAAGCTATAAGCATTTCTCAGAGTGTTTATCCACAGAGAGGTAAGCTTATGAGGAAAAATTTAATGCACATTTCAGTGGATAAATTATATAAATAAAGAATTATTATGATTCAACGTCACAGAATTTATAATTGTTTTCGTATGAATTATTACTTAGCCAAGAAATGTTTTTCAGGCCTGTTATAGTGAGCTTGGGCTACTTTGTGGTTAATTCGCCCATATATTTGCGAGCAACTCTTTAAATGTAATTTTCAAGCTTTTTTTCTTGATCGACTTAAGCCATCATTGGGTAACACGGAGATCAAAGCTTTTAATTAACGTTTAAATTTGATATATCAAGAAATTTACGTATCAACGTTTTGGATTTTTGGCAAGTTTATTTTAGCAACTTTTTGGCATTCCAGTAAGAAACTCTCCAATATTTTACAAGCACAATCGGCACAGGCTTATAGGTGATACCTTGTCACAGCCTGGGAAGGAGCTACTCTCTATAATGGCCTGTACGGTAAGGCTCTGCCCCAGAGGGTTAGGGTTAGGGTTGCTCTCCTATTTCGCGAGTCTCGCGAGAACGCGTGAAGCCGCGAGGGGCCCCTCGCTCCCGCGTTCTCGCAAAGCTCGCTTCGGTAGCCCAAATAGGAGAGCTTGCTCGCAGGCTACAAAGGGGGACCTTTGCAGATTTCAGGTATATGAGAGGGCTGTGATTTTACTAATTAAAGGATATGAAAGGATAGGGAAATCTGACACTCGGCATTATTTAAAAAGGGTTTTAATTACGTATTTTAAAAGGCGTATTTATGGATCGGAAATAATAAGACTTCGTGTTTTAGCAATTTTATTTGATATTCGAAAGGTGGGCCAGTAACAGCAGTTACAAGGAATGCAGGTTTATTTTGTAGAGATGTGAAATGGGAACCATTCGTCAATGGAAGATACAGTTGAATCTTAGCTCTCCATAACCGCCACCTTTAGACAGAAGAAAGTTGTTGTTGTAGAGAGGTGGCTGTTGGAGAAAGGTTTAAAGAAGCGTCGATGAACGGACTGTCCGCCAAAAAAAGGAGGAGTGGCCGTTATGGAAGTTCGACTGTATACGAAAGGAGTACCTTTTCCGTCGGAAATAGTATATAAAATGGTAAGGGGCTGGACCGAGGGGGAGGAACTCCCCGTATAAAACTTTGTTGAGTGTCCCCCACCCCTACCCTCACCGACACCCCCCCCCCCCCCAACTCCCTACCAAGTGGGGCTTCAGCATGGAAAGAGTCAGTCAGTCATAATGCAGACAGTCGACACACAAACGTTAAACGCACTCGACGTTGGAATGCCAAGGCGATGAGGAAATCGTGTGGCATGGCTTTTAAACATCTCATCAACTTGTAAACTGTCAAGCCAAGACAGGATAATCTAATGAAATTGTCAAATAGCATTTATTGGAGGTACACAAACTTTATTCGCTTATATAACACATAATTAACCAGCAGTAACCTGAACAACAACATTCTTATTCCAATATATAATCGACCCAAAAAACCAGTTAGTTGAGTAAGCCAAGAAAATAGTAATATTAAAAACTAATGAATAAATCATAGATGTCAATCACACTACAAACTCAAAAAGCCCTATAAGTATGTTATCCTATTACTTCTTTACCTTGTTATTGAAGTTATATAATCGATGCAGGACTGGAATAACAAACTATGGTATAGTACCAATGAATTAAAACTTCAATGTTCGCGATCGATTTAATCTAAGAGACTTCTACCAGAAATCATTTTTTTGTCGAGAAATGATTTCAATTTACTCGGTTTTTGGCTAAATCGTTTAAAGTAGTGTCAAACGCAAGGTTACATAGTGTTTTGCATTTTTCAGTTCCAATAAGGTGACATATAAACAAAGCACTCAACGTCACTTCTGACGGTATTCTATAAATGTCTGAAGGGACAGATTAGTCAATTATTTTGTTCTTCACCACACACACACACATTCGTAACATACATACTCTTAAGGGTGTAGCCTTCGAGTAAGCTCTCTACTGCTGTTAAGGATTGTGAATTCAGTACTTATTAACTGCGTGCAGTCGATTGCTTTTGTATCACTTCAAGAATCGTGAACAGGTAAGTGCGCTCCAAAGGCGTGCTGTTTAGGCTGTTCAAGTTTTAATTCAGTCAACTCGTTTCAATTTATGATACTGAAAGTAAGTGTTATAAGTAAATAAGATGACAAGGTGCTAAGCTCGAAACGTGTAGAATCCTGATTGCTTTTAAAGAGCACTTTTTCGCCATAAAAACTGGACAAATTAATATATCGTAAAGTATTTCCACCGGCTCTTTAAAGGTGAGACATATGTGCTCACCTCCTCTCCGGTATTTTACGCGTTGTCTTGCTTTAGCAACGAGAATGCTAAAATATTTTAGGGTTTCTTTTTCTTTTTCTTTTTTAATTTCCCGTGTCACGTTTATGTCAAATTTAGGTGAATTTTCCTGGAGTTTCATTTTTGGGGACTGCACCCAATTAAGTAAGAGAAAGAAAAGTTCGTCTTTGTCAGGAGCTAATAGGCTCCTGTCTTTGTGTATTCACGTCGAAGGAAATTTCACGCAGAAGTAGTGAGGTGGCGGCAAAAAAATGCAGCAAAGATTGTGACCACGTACACGTACAAAATTGTCGTTTTTCTTTTTTTACCTATCTGTCTTGACCTTTTGCCTTTAAAGCCGTTTTCATGCACTGTCGTCGCCTTAGTCGTTGCTACAGCGTCGTGAGTTGATTCGTTACGTTATTCTTTCCCTGATACCAAATCATGTTTCCTACAGTTCTACGCTTTGCATTTCCCACAATCACATTTTATTTACGCTTAGTAGAGTTTAATCTGAACTATAGGTAAATGCCTCCTCATGGCCGAAAACGTGCGAAGTGTAGCGTCGCGCTGCATAAGCAGACGGCGGAAACTTTTAAAAAAAGCCCCGTGACTCGCGCAGTTGTCGTGCAACGTGGAGGCAAGATAACGACATCATTTTGTCCAATCACGGCGCTACTTGGGATCTTGTGTAAGTAAGCTTGCATAATGATTGAGATGCGACAGGTGCCTCTTATCAATTCTCCGAATAAAATTACAAACTTAGACGTTTCCGGCTTAGGTAAGACAAAACGTCTTTTATGTTCGTTTTTTTTATGCTGAAATGGTAGACTTCTTCTTCCTTAAACCATGCCCAGGGCACTAACCCGATCCGGCAAATTCTGCCAAAAGTATGATCTTTCATTTGTTTTTAAAGCTTGCTTTAGTATCATTAAGGTGTTAAGCGACAGATCATAATAGTGCCCGACTAAAAAGATTTTGTTCTGTTTTCAACAAATACAACAGTTTTCGTCGACCGACGGGGCACTTGAACTCCAGGGCTTAAACTGGCGCCTCCTCTTCAAAGAAGATTTCAGAAAACAAGCATTTCTCGATTCTTACTAAAAATAGTGATATGATCAGGTGGAATTCCTATAAAACTTCAAAATATACTGAAACAATTAAGACCATTTTTTGCGCTTAAATTAGTTTGTAACTAATATGATTTCATGTCATTTTAGTCGCCTCTAGCGAACCAAGACTGTGTGCGTAGCGTAAGCAAACGGCAAAAAGCAACACGTCGCACTTAGTCTGTACATTTTTTTTTTATAGGAACACATGGCTTCCTCAGTGGTACAAGAAGATAAGGTAAGAGCAGCTAAAATGATTTTTATTAAGTTATATTCTGTTTCATAGTTTTTTCACGGTCCTCGCCGCCCGCCATGGTCGTGTCACCCTCATGGTCGAACAGATAATCGTTGACGCAACATGTGGCTCTGGTTTGTTCTGTATCGGTAGTCTTGTGGGATAAATCAGATCGTTTGCTTTTCGGTATTCTCTGAATGAAATTTTCAGTTCTTTCTTTTAACTTGAGCTTTGATTTTTGCCTTAATATTGTGGAGTGAAGAAGGGTAAAAAACTTGTAAGGGTAGCCTGCATTGCAGGCGTATTTCGGGTGGGCGAAACCTTGTTCGTGTTCGTAATATTGTTGTAGCCGCCATCTTTGATTTTATGACAGTGGATGATTGGGGAGAGTAGAAGTAGTAACCCTTACGGTAGGAGCTAGGGCCTATCTCCTCCTCTCTTCGGGAAGTTTCAACATCGCGCTTTCGCGAGCAAATTGCGCGCTCAAAGAAAACGCCTGCACTGCAGGCTATTGTAAGGGTGAACCGAAGGTTTGGTGTTGCTTAGCTGTTAAAGCGTTAGTTCAACCAGTTTCAACTGACTAACTCTATGTAAGTGAAATTGAAAGTATCAGAAGGATTGTAAAGGAGTGTCGTAAGTAAATAAGATGAAATTAGGCCCAAGGCCGAAACGTCTGGAACAGCTCTAATTTGCACAAGAAAGAAACAACTCAAGGATTCTGGTAGTTGTGGTAAAATGACGTCATTGTCGTCGTAATTTTCTTATTCTCATTGACTGTTCTAAGGCAGAGCCATTAATTTCTAACTAATTTGTGTGGGTTTAACTTATTTCACGAGGAAATTCAACGAACGCTGATTGCTTTTAAAGAACAATTTTTCTCTATAAAAACTAAACTGCAATTACAGTGTAATAAATCTATCGTGAAGTACAGTGCACCCTCCCCAAAAAGGAGACAGGTGCTCACTTCCTCACTGCGTTGTTAGCTAAATAGTTAAGTTCTTCTTTCCCCTGATTTTTCACGCTTGGCACACTTTAATTGGAATGATACGAAACTTGAATGCTTCCTCCTGGCCGAAAGCCAGCGTGTCAGAGGAAACTTTCTAAAACGTGTCCTGCGACATGGGCACTCGTAAGGGCGCGTGTAGGAGGTACTGGTTATGAAATCGTTCTATTCAAAAGGTTGAAATATACAATAATCTTCATTGATACCTTGAATGGTTCCTCGTGGCCAAAAACGTGTCGAGCTGCACAAGCAGGCGGCGGTAACTTAATAGAAAATGTTCTGTGTCTCGCGCACTTGCCCTGGCGCGTGCAGGATCGCAGGCAACATTATGAAATCTTTCTGTCCAATCAGGCGCCGCATTAAAATGAGTTCGACGTCTTGTGCTTGTAAACTTTGCCCAATGATCGAGACGCATGCGATAGGTGCGGGTCGATCAAATTCTCCATATAAAATGAAAAACTGAAAGACATTTTCGGCTTAGCAGAGCACAAAAGCAGTCGCTGATACTCAGGTAAGACAAAATGTTTCTTTTCCCCTTCCTTATACCCTCCACAGCTGAGAAGAATCTACGCTTCCAAATTTTTTCCCAGGGCCAGAAACTATAGTCTTCGTCTTGTTACACTGAGCTGAAATTTCCTGCTAGCAGAAGTCTCTCACAATGAGAAAAGCGAGAGAGAACTCTGCTAGTTGCGCAAAGAAAAAGCGCTCGACCAAAATAGATTTTTCTCCGTTTCCGACAAATACAATAGTTTTCTTTGGGAGCTTTTAGCGTCTTTTAAAGTAGATCTCAGTCAAGTTTACATCAATCTTATTTCAGATGTAATAGTTTCTAATTTGACCTTAAATAGCCTACCGGCTCAGCTGTAGACTTGAAAATGAATTTGCTTCTAAGATGAAACCTCATCCTTCAGATCCTTACCAATTTTCTTACTCTCTAATCAAAACAGTCTCAGGAAATTAAGCATCAAATGCGATCTTTGGTTTGAAAACAAACGGCTCTTAAGGACAGCTCGTTGTTTTTTGTATGTTTTCGAAAACATTTTGAAAACGAGACGAAAATCGATGGCCCGATTTAGAACAATTTGCGTGTTTTGACAAGACGCGAATGTACCCTAGATGGAAATTAACTTCCGGGAAGTTCTTCCTCGACAAGAAAGTGGTCAGGTCGAAAAAGCAAGTAGCGTGAGAGTTACATCACAATGTGGGCGAATGACAGTTAAATGACTTGAAATAACTTGCGGTTTTCTAGTTAAAATACGCTTTCTTTTGCACCGAGATGCATTGTTCTGTATTTTGTTTTTTGAGCTTAAATTTAGTTTTCTGTGACAAATAATTTCGTTTTAACTGGAAAATAATCAAGTTGTTGACGTCAGTGATTTCTTTCGAAAGAAGAATACTTAAAGAATGAGTACAACCATTTCTCATATTTTAAGGGGACTATCATAAATAAGTTCAAAAATCCAAAATCAATGATAATGATAACATAAGAGGAAGTGCCTATAATAAAACCTTGAGAAGAGTGAGGACTATTTTTGTCTTTTAATTTGTAACTTAGAGAATATCATAACAGGGAGCTAGACAGTATGCATGTCATTTTCGGGATCGTACGGTGGCCCACAAGTGCACACCGAATTCCAGAAAGTCACACCGAATTCAAATAACTCACACCGAATTCAAATAACTCACACCGAATGCAAATAACTCACACCGAATTCAAATAACTCACACCGAATTCAAATAACTCACACCGAATTCAAATAACTCACACCGAATTCGAATAAACTCACACCGAATTCGAATAAACTCACACCGAATTCAAATAACTCACACCGAATTCAAATAACTCACACCGAATTCAAATAACTCACACCGAATTCAAATAAGTCACACCGAATTCAAATAACTCACACCGAATTCGAATAAACTCACACCGAATTCGAATAAACTCACACCGAATACAAGTAACGAGCGACGCCTGGGTGCGAGTAGTGAGGTGACCAATCCCGGTATCCTCTTGGCTTCTTCTTCCCGCGATTTCAAGATGGCGGCGGCAAACTCAACAACATCGCTAACATGTGAAGCTTGTGATTTATTGGTTTTTGCATTACACTGTTCACAGTCCTCTATTTTCCCGTAAGATTGTCGCGAATGTTACGAGCGGCCGTCTCCCACCCCCACCCCCACCCTTCCTGACGCCCGTCCCCTAAGTGTTTAGAGGACGCGTTCGCCTAAAAAACAAGATGGCGGCTACTCGTATAAACAATCGCAATCGCGACGATCTTACAGGAAAATAGAGGACTGTGAACAGTCTATGCCCCCATTGAAATGACCACTAATGTGTATCAAAATTGTGACTTGTGCAATCCTCTATTATAAAAATCGCATCTGCATGGTTGCGCTTTTAAACATAAGGATACATTTCATTTATATTTCATTCCACGACTATCCCCTATCCAAAGTGAGTCAACACAGTGCTCGACTTTCAGAAAAAAATCTTGGGGCCAGCTGGCCCCCAAGTTTTCATTTTTTGTCGCCAGAACAAGTATTCTGGTTGCCAAAAATTATATTTAAGAATTAATGGATTTAGTTGTGTGAAGGATAACGGATTATCGTTAGTGTACGTTTTCCCAAAGAAGATAGTCACCTATCTTGGGGGCCAGGTTGGCGACCAGGGGTGAAAATTTGGTCGCCACTGAGTAAAAGCTGGGCGCATTGGCGACCCCACGGGTCGCAACGTCGAGCCCTGCAACAGACGAGGGAATCACCGCTGTATAGGTGTAGCTGCTTAAGTCTGTAAATTACGGTATGAAAGGCTTGTGTACACTTACCTGCACCACACTTGGAGCAAAAATTGTCCCCTTCTTCCAACGCACATCCACAGCTCGAGCAGAACATGGCGGGAGCGGGAAGAACTCCAGGGAAGAAGAATAAGAAGAAGAGGATACCGGGATTGGTACCAGGATACCTTGCAGTCACTTGACTGCTCGTACCCAGGCGTCGCTCGTTACTTGAATTCGGTGTGAGTTTATTCGAATTCGGTGTGAGTTATTCGAATTCGGTGTGAGTTTATTCGAATTCGGTGTGAGTTTATTCGAATTCGGTGTGAGTTATTTGAATTCGGTGTGAGTTATTTGAATTCGGTGTGAGTTATTTGAATTCGGTGTGAGTTATTTGCATTCGGTGTGAGTTATTTGAATTCGGTGTGAGTTATTTGAATTCGGTGTGACTTTCTGGAATTCGGTGTGCACTTGTGGGCCACCGTAGGGATCGGGTAACACGTGAAAAAACCGCGTACAGCATCCTGTCCATACCAAAAGGCAAGAACACGTAACAATTGTACTGTATATTGTTTTACAGGAAAACATGGCTTCCTCGATGGGACAAGACGATGAAGTAAGTGCTCCTAAAATGATTTTGAAAAAAGGTTTTTTTTGGCAGCGATCATAACATAGCGTTTCCTTGCGGCAGACAGAGAATCGTTAATTCATGCAACAGCTCTCATTTGACCTAACTTGTTTTATAACAGTTGAATTGTATGGTTTTCGGTTTTGTCGAAATGAAATTTGCAGTTTGCTTTGCCTTGAGTTTTACTTTGTGCCCTTTTGGAATGGAAACGGCGCCTCAAAAGATCGCGCTAAACGTCGAAATCTTCATCCCAAAATATTCGCTACATATAGCTGACCTACCCTAATCATCGGGCTCTTTGAAATTCTCTTCGATCGTGTATTGTTTGCCTCCGTAAACAAAACAGAGAATGTGGCAACGTAACGAAGTTTGATCTTTTCTGATCGGTTGTTTAAACGTTTCAATTGCAGAGAAAAATACTTATAAAAATGGAAGTTTGAGGAGCCTAGCCGACCTCGACTGCCTATCTAAAAAGCTACATGTTAACCTTCCTGTCTTAATAACTCGTAGTCATAAAATTGGGAGGCAAAGACAATTTAAGTAAAACACTCGTTTTTATGTAGTTTTAATGTAGTTTCCCTGACATTTTCAGAGTACTTAGTGAGTTAGATTTTTCCTCTTTAGGCTTTGCTCTTTCTCACAAAGTCCATAACTGATAATCAAGGCATGTGGTCCTCCGATTTAGAAGCCATACATACATTCACATGCCCTCAAATGTTTAGGGTTCATTTTTATAGTTGTTACATCTAACATCAAAATTTTCGGTAGGCTTTTTAGCTTGCCCTTTTCGAAGTCCATCTCGAGAACATTTTTTCAAGGAAGCGCTCAGCTAGATTTGTCTGTTTACCACCATGCCGCTCATAAACGAACTCAGGGCCTTAGTCATTGCATGACCGAAGCAATGCGCAAGTTTCGACAGACAGCCTTCGCCTTGTAAACATCTACAGAACAGACATAATGTAAGGCCGACTTATAGATCACTGTAGTCGCTGCATTTTAGTTGGAATAAGTCGACTCCACGCACGAAGTGAATCTCATCTTACTGTGAGGAGAAATGTAATGTTTTCATGATTTGTTGAGGACTGTTTTGACTCGTGTTTGGGCTCAAACTTCAAATGAAATTGTTTAGAATGTGCAGAGGGCTTCCTTTAAGCCTTTCCTCTGAAAAAATTAAAGGCGATTTGTTTGGCTGTTTTATGAAAAATCGCTGGGGTTTTCACAACCTTGAATGTGAGGCCACGAGGTTCAACCTTGTGCCTGTATGTCTAGTATCCTAACTAGAAACAATCCCCGTGTAGCTCACTTAAACTCACGTAAACTATAAATGCAAACAATTAAAGAACAAGTATCAGCGAAAATACATGACTGTGGACGCTGAAATTCAGTACTTTTCATAAGGTCTACTTCATGCGATTTAAGCACAGCCGAGACTTAATTGTTTTCATTTCTTATTGATTAAAGATTTTTTGATGTGCTCGGCTTGACTAGAACCTTATATGAAATTATTGGGAAACCTTGCAGAAAGCTTCCCTCATTCGCTCAACAAGATAACGGTCCTTTTTTTGGCTATCTCGGGTTAAATTCTCTGGGTTGAAATTTTGTTGTCAAGTTTAAGAAGAAGGTCGATTGACTAAACCTTCCAAGGGCTGTGTCATGACTGAGTCACCCAGTGCGGGAACATGACCAAGGTTTTAGCTCATATAAACACAACTGATATCCCGTCTGAGTACGAGAGTCTTTTGTCGGTGGTCATGGGGTTATTCAGAGTAGCGAATTTAGATTCATATAAATGTGGTGAATGGCTGCAACCATTTTGTGCAACCGATCATGTAAAGAGTTCTCAAGAACAGTGCAAAGGAAACTTTATTCGCAGCTTATAATTTTGTTTGATAACTTTGCTTGAAAACGTCGAATTCCTCATATTGTACTTAAACAAAACCAGGCTGAAGAAAAAGATATGTCCCTAGTAAAGTGATTGATGCCAAGCAAATTTAGAAGCTACTGATAAATAGTGAGCGCCGTAAATAGTTATAGCAAGTCAAGTTCAGTCTGTTCTGTTGCAGACTATTTATCTTTGGGATCGGATCACGGTGAGTGGTAAAGAAAAACGTTAAACAGGTTTTTCTTCATCCTACAAGTCACCTGCCAGCAGCGAGCCTTTCGCGCTTTCGCTTACTATATCGATTTTGGCGTACTTGAGAAAGCATTGTTTCTCCTCTTCGATTAAGAAGAGGACGAAAGGAGGCTTTGGCTTGCAGGGGTGCGTACAAGCTGAAGCCGACCGATCAATGAAATCAGTGTCCTTTTGACCCAACCAGGCTGTCATATATTTCTAATGAAGAAACGTAGACTAAATAAAATATCGATATAGTCAATATAGTCGGCATTGTCTCTTGAGTCTGTTAAGTAGCCGATTCTACTGATTCCGCTATTTTTCCCTTCGTGCTCAGCTGATGAGAAGTAATAAAGAGATAAGCAGTAGATTCTTGTTGATCATACAAGCTGCAGATCGAACTCTTTCTTTTAGATTAAGTCAGGCTGACATAATTATGTTCGTATCATGGAGACTACTGAAGAGACTGAATCAGATTTAAAATCTTTGAAAGAGGTTAGAACTTCAAATTACTGCACTTAAGAGGCACACAATTTAGCGGAATGAAACTGAAACTTGTTACATTAGGTAACAAAGATAACGTTCAATTCATCAGCAACTCAGTGTGGAACGGACTCACTGAGAACCTGAAATCTATAACATCCTTTAGAGATTTTAAACCCAAAATGTACCAAATTTCTTTTCAGCAAAAGTGTTGCTGTGATATATGTATTAAATGAGTAGTTTGATTCCTTTATTCATGAAATTTAGGCTTGTATATATGCCATTTATTTTTATTTACCAGATGAGTCTGTCGCACAAGAGTTCTCTCAGGGACACCCAACGACTGTTTTCTGTAAAATATCTGTTCAAAAAAGCAAATATTGCTTAGAATTTTCTATTGCTTGAGAACAGCTAAGAAATTCTAGATGACCGTTCCATGCGTTTACAACTGATTTTCGAAGCTTATCTAATAAATTCCCTACGATTTTCTGAAGTTTAATTTTTCATATTTCACTCCCCGGGTAAGGCTATGTTTCACAGAAAAAGGAAACCTAACATTTTCGGATTCGAAAAGGTCATGGAGAGAGGAATCAGAAAAATTCTCAGTTTCATTAAACGGTAAATTGCATCTAAAATGTTGGGGAAAATCATACTGAAGCCCTTGTAATTTCGAAAAGGCTCAAGTTCCCCTAGCATGACTGAACAGATACAAATTTTATAGGGCGCCTTAGAATGCATTTCTACAGATCTAAAAGTGACTTTAGATACCCTAAGAAGTGCCTTTAAAGTATTTAAGGGCAGCCCTCGTTGGGTGTCCCTGGTCTGTCGAGTTTATTTTTCTTCAAGATACGCTTTGATTTTTCACAGCTACTCTGCAAACCTATGTTTAGATAAAGACCTGATTACAAATACAAGAAGGGAATCCTAGCACATTTCCAAAGACACACCAAGCCTCACTGACTAATGAGTTTAGTGATTTTTATTCAGTGAAAGATCCGGTAAATCTCCGAGGAGACATTTAAGATTCCGCGTGTTAAATAAGGCCATTGCTCCATTGATTACGTGCAGTTTTTAACGGAGACGAACTAAACTAAGCTCTGCCAAGAATTAAACCACTTCCGACTCTGCATTCTGGTTTTAAACTCCTAGCTACACGTGCATTCTAGATATTCATCACAGAGTCTCATGGTAAACGTTTTTCAGTGCAGGAAACTTAGATAAACGACTTACTATTTCTTTCTGAAACCCCAGGTCCCAAGTTCAGTTCGAAACAGTCGAAACTGTTAAACTAAATATACACGTCTAAGAACAAAGAGCCTTACATAAAAATTTGGTCAAGCGGAGACTTGTTTTAACCCTATGTGAATCTCTAAAACAGTCTGCAAGAAAGTATGTTGTTTTAAGAAGGAGGAAGGTTTCCATGCAAAAAAATCCCTTGGCCCTCTTATTCCTTTTTTGGAGGGGTCGTTTTTTTATGACTTGTATGGAGCCCTTCAGAGGAGTATTTGTTTTGCTAGTCTTTATATTACCGCGCTTTTTTATAACTTGAATTCAGTTGTTTTAGTCGAGGTAACTCAGCAACACTGCCTTGAAACGAATAGCAATTTAAACACGCCAACTGGCCCAGATCAGTTACCACCGAAGAACTTCGTCTCGTTTTTCATTATGCGAAATGCAAGGAAGTGGTCGGGACTTAAGGGGTCTATTGTTACACCGGAAACCGCGTTTGACGTTTAAAATTTCCTGAGATTGTTTTGATTAGAGTAAGTAAGCTACGAAAGGATGGTTACACTTACTCAAATCCTTCACTCCTAGACCAACTTATGCCCCCCCGGGGAGCAATAAGGTGTCCTTTTGGACTTTAACAAAGTTTGAAGACTGGCGATGAGCGGTATAGATTTGTGGTACCAACTTTTACAAATACTTAATTCAATTCAATTTCAACCCGCTTTAAACAGAGGGCTCCCACATCCTATTAGATTATATAACATTTGACTTACTTTATCGATTCCTTTGCAGGACGTCTTCCAATAAAAGAAGAGTTCTGAAAGCTAGCATTTCTCACGTTCTGGGACCATCAAAAATCTGTTCTAAAATATCACTGAATATCAATAACAATGATAAGATCAGAGCAAATTCTTGTAAAACATTAAAATATGCTCATTACAAACTATTATTGCTATTTTTGTCTTGTTTGAAAGAAAGATGATGTCAACATGCTATTTCTGACGTGTTTGTTTTGCCAATTGATTCCACCAAATACTAGCCCTTTGTGTGCCATATCGGGTAACAGGCGAAAGGGTGTACTGGCAAAAGGCAAAAGGCATACCGTAACCGCTTACACTTAAGAAACTTTACAGTTTTTCAAGGAAAACATGGCTTCCTCGATTGTGCAAGACGATAAGGTAAAAGCTGCTAAAAGTATTTTTAAATAGTTATTTTTTCTTTCACAGGAATCTGTTACATGTATAGGATTTTACTTCGCCGCCCGCCCGGGTAAAACGGAAAAGCGTTGATACACTGGTATTAACTTGACCTGGGTTGTGCTGTAACCTACATATTACAATCTGGATTGTTTGTTCTTAGGGTATTTTCTAAATGAAATTCGCAGTTCCTTCTTTTGCCTATATTTTTAGCTTTTGCTTTTGTGGAGTGAAAACACCTAGATTTTCTAAAGATCACGCTAAGCGTTCAAAACAACTCGAGACGCTTGTTTACACAATAACGATCCACCCCAATGTCCCAATATCTTGCTCTTTGCTCGTATTCTTTACGCCCGTGGACAACGAATGTCTAAATTTAATTTAGTTTGCCTCTTTTCTGGTCTTTGTTCAAACATTTCAATAGCAGACGAAAAATAATAGAAAGGCCAGAATTTAAGGAGCGTAGATGACCTTGAGACCTGCCTATCTAAACTCTAAACTTTATAATGTTGTCCTGTCTAGTTCATAAAGACATGTAGATGGTAAATTTCCGCGAAAGTAAATTTGCAAATTGCTCAAGGAAACTCTCATTTCTTTGTAGTGTTCCGACTCCGTTTTAAATTTCCAAATTGACTGAAAGGTTTACGTCTTTAGAGGCTATGCGGCGGTTGCTTGTTCTAGCTTTCAGTGGAAGTCCGTCTCTATAACCATGCATGATGGCTCTCTACATTGCCTTTAAATATTTAAAGAGCACATTTTTAAAATCTGTTAATCAAAGGTCAAATCCTATTGTCGAGCTTTTCAATTTGTTTATCTCAAAGTTCATTATAACATCATTTTATTGGAAAGTCTGTTATCCTAGATCATTTTGTTTCTTCCTGTTTGGCTATGGCGCTTAGCTTCCTAGTATCCGTCCGGTGCACGAACTCTACAGAAACTGACTCTAGTGGCGGCGTTTCGTTGCAAGACCGACGACCGTCTGCAATACAATGCAGAACAAGGCAGAACATAGCATACATCATGCAAACATTACATTTGACTGTACTTCCTGAAATAATTTGGTGTAAAGTGACTTCATGCGAGTTAATCACAACAGTGGCGATCAGTCAGTGTTTTCATCTTTTGTTGAAGGGTTGACTAAAACTGCAGGTGAATTGTTGGGCAGACTGTACAAAAAGATTCCCTCCATCCCTTTACAAAGTTTAAAACGCTTGGTGATAGGAAATTAGGGTAAAAGTCTCTGAGCTTTCCTCAAGTTTAAGAACTAGGAGGCGGCACGAAGAGTTCACGACATATTAGCTTTGTACTGTGTCAAGTGTCCAAATCAGTAATGTCTAAGAAAAAAAAAACTGCTAAATGCTACAACACAGAACAAACATTGTACATCTGGTCGTCGACATTATTTGATGTAACGCAGACTTTAAGCGAGTTAATCATAACAAATGAAGATCTCAATGTTTTCCTTTTTTCTGAACAAGAGTTGTTTTGACGTGTTTGATTAATACAATCAGTCAAATGAAACTGAAACTGTAAATAAAGCTTTCCTTCTTTCCTTAACAAAATTGATAATGTCAGGTCCTTGTTTGTTTGTTATTTGGTTATCTCTGGGTTTATTGTTTTTTTTTTTCACAACTTTAAGAAGAAGGCAACTATAGCATCAACCTTATATGTGCCAACTGAGTCTCCCAATAAGAAATGCTCTAAGCAGGGTGTACATATAAACTCCCTCATCTTGTGAATGCTAAAGTTTTGTGGCAGTGGTCAAATTCTATGAATTTCATACTGCAGAATAGAGGATTGAGATTAAGGCTGATAGACTGAACACATCCACGTTAGGCCTATTTTTCTGGTGCTACGCAGTTCTCCCTTGGTAGGGCTTTGCAGATTGAGATTTGAAGCCCATGTCAAGGGTTCTGTGCAAAGGGAATACATTTCCGATGAATTTTAAGTCTGGAAAATTTCGTAATTTATTTATTTGTAAACAATGATACATACACTTTCTAAAATTGTACTTTAAATAAAACAAGGTTGAAGGTTCTTAATGCATTAATGCTGTGCAACTTCTGTAGAAGCTAGATGATAGTAGGCAGTGTGCAAAACACTTGGGTTTCCTGAGTCTGTTTCACACAGTAGCCGCTTGTTTGTCCTTGTTATCATCAGTTAGTGGGTAGTAATCAATAAAAGACAGGCCTGAGACCTGATACTAATGAGGGAATCTAATGATTTGCACTAGCACTGAAGTCAAGTCAAAGTCTAGATCTGTTTCGCAGTAGCCGATTCTTTATCCTTTCGTGATGATCAGTTGGTGAGTAGCAATTCATTCTTCACCATACTAGCCGTTCGATCAATGTCGGAAATTGTCCTCCTAACCAAGCCAGGCTGAGACATGTTCCTAAAGAAAGAATTCGCACATTAGATTCAAAGGTAGCAGACAAAAATAAGCCGTACCGTATGTATCAAGTATGTAATAATAGCAAGCCAAGTTTAGTCTAGTCTGTTTGGCAGAAGCTGTTTCTCGGTTTTCCTAGCTATGATCAGTTGGTGATCATGAATGGTAACAACTTTATTGACTTTATCTTCGACATGAAGATTTCAAATGAAAAAAGTAAAATAAAAGTTAAGTAAGAAAGAAAGGAACAATTGAACATTATCATAAAAGAAAAAATTACTTGGCTATGTACGGGTTCTACGCTACTCGTATAGTAAGAAAGTTTAATTAGAGTTCGGATGCATAACAATTTAGAATATTTCCAATATAAGAGGCACTGAGATTTAAGATGTTTTGATCGCACATAGACATGATATTTAAAAATAGTGCCTTGCAAGACATATTCGTAAAATTACTGTTTATCGAGTATAGGCTCTCCAAGAAGATGCACCTTATATGAGAAAGTGATGAGTGGGTACACCTCAACAAATAGTGGAATTCATCACCAATTTCGGATCTATTACAAAGGGGGCAAAGCTTCTTAACTCTGGGTATCTTCTTGTAGCGCCCAGATTCAATAGTTAGCAAGTGGCAAGAAATTCGCATTTTGTTTGGTTACTGCCACTCAACTTCATTCATCGTACAAGCCAATTGATAAATGAAATTGTCTTGCTAACCAAACCAGGCTGATTATGTCCCTAATGAAGGAACAACGAATAACTCTCTCATTAGAAGCCAGCAGACACAAATGAGCAATACCCGATTCAGTTTTTTCATAGCAACTCGGGCCTGGCATAGTACAGTAGTTATAAACATATATACAAACTGAAGTTCGATCAACCAAACCAGGTTGACGTATGTTCCTAACTGTAATTACTTCAGTTCAGTTTTATACACTCCTGTGACCCGGCTGATGATATAAATATAAGTTAAGTTGCTACTTCGACATACCCAAGGCGAGAAGTGACTAAGCATCGTTTCTGTGCAAGCCTGACTAGCTCAATAGTCAGATGGGCTTTTGATATGCAACCCAGATCAGTGAAAAACGAATTCGTTGAAAGGTTCGTTAAATGTATGTGGAGTCATCAAGAATGGAAGTGATACTGTACAAGGCTTTTGCTTGTCTTTGATAACACTGAGAGGATGTATTTTCGATGAACCGACAACAGATGTTCTGCGAAGAGGCCGCTCGCTCAGAATGTTCATTTAGGCTGTCCTCAACCACCAATCTCAGTCACAATGAACTCAGAACTTAGAAATAAAGACTTGTTTAGCCTGTTTTCCGAAAACCCCAAGAACCAGAGTTGACCCAGTGAGTTGGTCGGAGAATAGGCCCGAAATTATGCGACGTGTAAACAAACGTTTTCGTTTAGTAACAATGGAACTTATAAAATGTTTTTGAGCCTAGACTCTGAATTTTATATACATATATAACCATAAAACAATTCATGAAAAAAATTTAAATCAATCGTTGTTTAAAACTTTAACTCTCAGGTCGAAGCAAAATACATGCCTAAGGTTTATGTTGTTTTGAGAAGGTGATTTTTATATCTGACATGTTTTATGTTTTAGCAGTTGTTTCATATTCATGCAGTTCTTGAGTAAAGGCAAATTATCAACGCTACGGGCAACAACGAATAGCAGTTTAATGGTCGATACATGGAACAAAGACTGAGCAATAAAAATGCTCGCGTTAACTTTAACCAGGAGTTCCTACAAACAATCCATAGAATAACAATTTATAGAATATTTTCGATTTCCTGCCTAACAAATGGTCTATCGACAACTCTATCATATTGGCCACTCTATAAGCAAACACGTATATAAGGCAACAAACTTAACTTATTATACACCTCGAGATGAAACGACCAGTACCTACAAAATCGTGCATTTGACTCAGAACACAAAAGGCTACGATTCCTTATCCCGGGCGAGGGCGGCACTCCCTTAAATGCAAAACTGGCGTGTGCCATTGAGCAGGGGATGTTTTTCAGAGTGTCGAGTCTTTACAATTTCCCCGGGGGGTACTCCCTTATATAAGCCATATAGGTATGTGCCGGCCCTTAAGGGTAGGGTTTCTGCGCCGGTTTGGTCTGAAAAGGGGTATTGATTTTGCCCATTTTGGTCTGGAATCGGGTATGGTTTACGAAGGAACTACGGTTGTGTGTCAATGTGTTCGTCGTTTCAATTCCAAATGAGTAAGAAGGAAAGTGTAATGTATGAATTCGAATTGGATATTAAGAAATCTTTTTGTTGCGGTTTTATTTGCAGCAATGATGACAAAATTTCTGTTTTATGTTGTTGTGTTTTGTGACCGGCCACCTCCAGGTCTGAAAAAGGGTAAGGATTTTAGAGGCCAGGTCTGAAAACAGGTGTGAAAAATGACATTTTTTTTGTCTGAAATAGAGTCAAGATTTGGAGAACCGGGCGGCACACACCCCACCAAGAATTCCCAGAAGCACCCCCAGGGACAATTTCACAATCTAGTGTCTGAACTAAGTGTCTTTTTTGGATAGGAATCCTTTAAAAGAATGAGAAGCAGTGGCGTATCCAGACCTTCAGATAAGGGGGCGGGGGCCGAGGGCGGGGGGGTTCAGACCCTGAGATAGGGGGGGGCGGTCTAAAAATAAGAGGGGACGCCGGGGCCCCTCTCCTGTATCCGCCACTGAGAAGGTTGGCGATGAACGGTGTGGTACCAAAGTAGAAAGCGAAACGAATCAGGGTAAGAGAATATGGGAAATAAGGTCTCTTTTCTAAAACAGGGAAGTGAAATAAACATTTTTGTTTGTTTTGTTCAATTGCTGATTGCAACTGCTGAAAGAATCAGATACAGATACAAAGGCCGGTTGACGGCGGATGCTGACAAGTACAAATGATATGGGTTTTGAATGACATGCAAAATAAATGATGTATTAACTACCGGGATAAAGCGACCGAGCAAATGATACCTTGACCCTCGCTGTGATTTGATCAACTTTGAAAAGCAACTTGAAGAAATTGTTAAGCCTTAAATTTGCTTATCCAGCTAGTAAGTAAGACTTCTTACTTAGTCGGTCAAGTAGTGTCTCAATTGCTAAATTGAATTGGTTTTGTTAATAGTATAAGCAAAGTATTCCATGGCGCTTGAAAAGAACGTCATAAGTAGAATGACCTTGGTTTCCGTCGAACAAAAGAGAGAAATTTTAGAAATATTCGGTGATTAAGAAACATTACTTCTAAGGCAAGACTTCATTTTTATTGCAGTGTTGCAGTCAGTTCTCTTTTATATGATGACCATCTTAATAATCTTAATGACGACTAAAACGGACATCTAGTTTGTGCTGCTTACCTTTCGTAAGATTCTCCTATCTCGGTAGGGTACTACGCCATACCGCGGAGTTGGTACGTGTGCTTCAGTGCATAATTTGGTTGTTTCAAAATTTTTTGGGCACACAGGTCAATTTTTCTGATCCCATCTCCATACGCATGCCGTGGGAGAATTGTTTTGCGGTTCCCAACTAACAGCTACTACTTGTTGACGGTGGATCTGGTGCATAAAGGAGTGCTTTGCACTCGCCTCGGCACTAAAGGATCTTTGATACGCGGGTACTCACTAACAAAACAATTTACCAAAAACTTCAGGAAAGGCTTATTCTTCAGTCGATTAAGTTGTGTCTGAATTGTATCTCTGGTACTTAGTATAGTCTTTGTTATGTTGAAGGAGACATTTGTTTTTGTTAATAGTTTAAGTGGTTTATTGAAAAAGAAAATCATGCCGGAATAAAATGACCTTGGTCTCGGTCAAACGAGATAAATTTTGCGAAACATTCGATGATCAAGAGAAATCATGTCAAAGCGGCCATGAGTTTAGATTCTCTTCAGTTAACTTTCTGTTATTCAATTAACAATGGGCTATGTTAAGGTGAGTTCCACAGTTTTCTGTCAAAGCTCAGACCAGGCAATGACTTAGTATTTTCGGTCATCCGTTCTCATATTTGGAACTCCGAAAGAAATTATCCAATGATTCTATTAAATAAAGGGAAACAAAGTGTGATTGGTGTTTGGTCATTTTTAGACAACCCTGGAGTTAACTTGAGGAAGTTGGCCCAGTTTTGTTCAAGTTGCCATCCGTTTCCAAGTCCGGCCGGCCATTTTATTTCCCTTAAAAGGTGAAGGTTCAAAGAGCCTTCGTGGTAGACGCCTATCTTACATCGTAAAGAAAGGTCAGAGAGTAGACGACGATTTAGGTGTTGCAAATCTCATCATCTTCGCATTTTTTCAGTTCCAATTAGATGAACAAATAATTAAGGCACTTAACGTCACACCTAATGGTATTAAATAAATGTCTGAAAATCATTTATATTTTACATCAAACACATTCTTAACACGCATTCAAAAAAGGGTGGGGCGGGGGAGGGGGTTCCCTTATATGACCTATACGGGGATGTGCCACTGACAGGGTATGGTTTTTGACCTTCCTGTCCTGAACATGGTATATAATTTCGTGTTTAGTCTGTTCTAAATTCCTAGATGAATTTTCTATACAAAAGCAATGATTAAAACGTGAATTTGCTCTATTGCAATTGCCAATAAATGGTTTTAAAACATGACGGCGTGCATTTTGTCTTACAGGTTATGAATTTAGGATTTTTTTGTTCTAACAGGGTAGCCCGCAGCGGCTCACCTATACCCAAACCTGCTTGATCTTGCTTGGCTAAACAGGTTCTGTATCTTTGGGTACTAAAGTAGAAAATGTATCCTCTCTTGATCCACTATGTTCTTATCCGCCGCTGTTTACTGTACTCTGCCTGCAAAAATTAACAGCAGCTTTTTATAGTGGCTTAGTGCTAAAGATGTGAAAGGGTGGGTTCACATTACGGTCCAGCGAGTACCAGACTAGAGCAAGGTGGCCGAACACCAAGTCTGAATGCCACCCAAGTTTTTCCGCTAACTTACCACATTAGTTACGGCACAGTGAGTTGTGTTAGTTGATCAGCTGTGTGAATCGTTCCACTTGTATTGATTCTATAAGTCCACCCTCTGTATTTATTCAAGATGGATTTTATCTGGATTTTTTTCATGTCTACCACATAAGAATTGCAGTGATAATAACAACAAAAATTTTTTTCCTCGTGTAAAACATTCTGATTGTATTTTTCAGTTGCATTAAACAGGGGCGCAACCACGATTTTTTTTAGGAGGGGGTGCACTCGTCTCTTGCTCTACTTCAACACCAATAAACCACATAGTTTTTTTTTTGCAGAATACCAGTTGTATTAGAAAACCGCAGGTCATCTCAGGGGGAGGGGGGGGTGCGCACCCCCTGCACCCTCCCCCTAGATCCGCCCCTGTTAGGCGATGGACACTTTGCGGAAAACGAGATAAGTGCTAAAGAATCACTAGCCAAATCGTGCGAATGTTTTTTAAAATTCTCAAACCCGACAATTCTTGAAAACAAGAGCCTATGACTATCATGGACCCCTGGTGAAAAAGAATCTGATCCGTGAACTGCAAGCAATTTTATTATTAGGTAGGAAAGCGGTTTAACGTCGTGGCGCGTGCTCAATAAAGGCAACATCTTGAAATCGTTCTGTCCAATCACAACTCGAGCATTAACAAGAATCTTGTGTAGCGTTGATTGATGAATCTCCCATACCCACGTGTGTATTTGAATTTTCCGTAAAAACTACAATCTTAAGATGTTTCCGGCTTACGGCGTGTAATAACAATGGTTGGCCACAATTGTCTGGTACTCAGGAAAAAAAACGTGATGTGACGGGTGAGAAATATATCATTTATATTTTTTTCCTTTGAGAGCTTAAGTGCCCTGACCCCAACGGAAGATTTGGCAGGTATTTTTCACGTAAATATCATGTTTAATTAACATGTACAGGACACATGTAATAAATAGGTTTAACCAAGGCCAAAAGCGAACCGCTCGAGGAATCTTTTAAGAAACATCTTTCTCAAGTAATTCAACTTCTGCCGTAAGCATAAAGCAAACTGAATTCTACCTTAAAAGGATAGACCTGAGCCCGCCATCAGCTGAAAACCAAAATTGAATTTGTTTGTTTTTTGTGCTGTACACTGACTTTCACTCTAAGGCAAGACGAGCCACAAAATCTATTTTTCTTTTTTGAGCAATTATTTCCAATATTTGAAAATCTTGAAAATCAAGCTGATCCCCAATCGAGAATGACAAAAAGTTCGAGCTTTTCCTTCCAAATGTCCGCGCACATGGAATCCATGAGGACTTGTGAAGGGCTATTCTGTCACAGGGCAAGTTTAACCCAGTTGACATTTTAAGTGTTAAAAAGCGTGCGAAGTGTGCGAAGGTACCAGCTTTGAACTTTCTTGGCAAAGTGTACCGAACCGTTGTTCTTAGCTCTAATCAAAACAATCGCAGGAAATTATACGTCAAGTACGGTTTTCCGTGTAAAAATAAAAAAACACGCAATTTTCGCACGTTTTCAAAAAGACCCCCTCAACAAAACGAAAATTGATGGTCAGGTTATCTCGAGGATTCTAGCCTACTGATTGCATAATACAGCACCCACGGGCGGGGGAGGGGGCGGGGGGCGCACTCAATTGCAAGGGATGTTTAGGTAATGATGTGCTGCCGAAGCTTTCATAACCTGCCCTGTTGAAGACAAAAATTGCTCATTTCCCTTCCCTGGTTAAAACAAAAGACCTTATTCTATTACCCTGAGTCGTTTCGTTCTGCATACAGAATTAGGTAATTTTGAACCTATTAGAACTAAATTCTTGGAAGAAACTTTTGGTGACACAAATGGTCCCGGGGGGGGGGGTTACTTCTCGGAATTCTTGGTGGGGGTGTGCCGCCCGGTTCTCCAAATCCTGACCCTATTTCAGACCAAAAAATGTCATTTTCCACACCTGTTTTCAGACCAGACCTCTAAAATCCATACACGTTTTCAGACCTGTCCTTTAAGTAGACTTATATGTCATCGTTACTTAGATTAAAGCGCAAACAAAAAAATTCTTCAAATCCATGTCGAATTCACATGTTTCTCTTTCTTTCTGACTCATTTGGAATGGAAACAATAAATACGTTCATACACTCCCGTAGTTCCCTCGAAAACCATACACGATTCCAGACCAAAATGGGCAAGGTGTATACCCGTTTTCAGACCAGAAGGGCGCTTAAACCCTACCCGATGGGGCGGCACATACCTATATGGCTTATATAAAGGAGTACCCCCCGGGCACATGTCCGTCTATGCAAGAGAAAATTTATTCTCTCTTGGTTTAGGCCAATTAAGGGACTGCCATTACAGTGCGCTTATGTCAAGTCGCTCAATTCGTCAAATGTTGGCAAATTTTTCTGCAGTTGAATTCTAAAAGACTGTATTAAAGTTCAGGAAAAGAAAAAAAAAGCCGTTGTCTTGTGCCCACGTTCTCGACAAAACGTGAAATTAGGCACTTTCACGTTGTAGTCGTGCAGCAACGGCAAAGAAATGTACAAAAAAGCGTGATGCACGTGCAAAGTTATTGTTTTGCCAATCTAAACCCATTGCTTTTTTCCCGTTCTCACTTCCGTTGCCGTCGTCGTTACTTAAGCTTCCTAATGAGTCCATGCAATACACATTATGTCAGTCCATTGTCTGGAGCTGCCATTGTATAAATCAAAGAACAGAAGGCACAGACCAATTCGACTAATGTTGTGTGGAGGAGGAAAATACAAAAAATATTCATGCAAGGGGGGATAAACTAAAAATTATGAAAAATGTTAACGAAAAAAGAATGCTGCTCGAAAATTCCCCCACCTCCCCTCCCATAACTTTTATAATGGCCCGCTTCTAAACTTGACATTGGCTAGTAACTGATGCTGACATTGACCTTGCGGTTTCCGAATTGAATTAGATGTATTCTTTCTCATGCACGTAGATGCATTGTTCTATCATAAGGTCGTTTTTAAGCGGCCCAAAGCTGAACTCGTTGCGTCACAGACGTTCTAAACCTTCTGTATACTATACAGATGGTTTAGACGTGCGCGTGGGCCGGCTGCAACGCAGGATACATTCCGCTTGTATCTTGTATTAGAGGAGTCATCTTATAGTCAGAAGGAGATTTAGAATGGATGTTAGAAATTTTGAGACAATCTTGGATTGTGGACTCCATACCGTGGATTCCGGATTTCAGATAATGGATTCCGGACCCTCTGCCAGTGGACCTTGGAGTCCGGATTGCAATGGTTAGTGGGATTCTGGATTCCTTGAGCTGTATTCCGGATTCCAAAGCCCAGGGTTCCTTATTCCACAAGCAAAAGTTTCCCGGGGTCCGGAATGCGGATTCCCTTGCACGTGCCGATACAAAAACGTGCCAGTTGCAGACCGACGGGACACTTGAACTCTTTCTCTTGAAAGAAGAACTCTTGACCGTCACAAATGCTTTTCAAAAATTAAATGTCCATAACAATGCATGATAAAATCAGAGGAAATTCCAATAAACCACAGAATCTGCTCAATCAGTTATAATAAACTATTTTTGTGGCTCAAAATGATGTCATCTTATTTTTGGGGCATCTAGCCGTTTCTGCCAGGCGCGCTTGCGTGGTATATCGAGTAACACATGCATGTAGAGGCAAAGTGCAACACGTACCATATGCCTTTATAGAATACTTAAGCTCCTTTCTCATATCTGTCTTATGTAACATTAAAAGCACTTTGAGATCACTGATATTAGTAGAGAACTTATGTCTGGCCATGATTTCGCTTAGTCATTCTGTTTACCTACGTAACGTAATCGGCGCTTAGCCACCTAGAATCACGGTGGTGTCACTATCGTGCTCAGAGCACGAGCGGTTCGTTGCACAAAGACCGAAGCACTGCGCTACGGCTTGGTTACTGACAGCCCTTGCTTACTTGTACAGAATGAGCATCATACAAGGCCTATGTATGCCCGGTATATTATGTAAGGTCGACTTCATATTGATATATGCGAGTCAGTAAACTACATGCGGACTTCACATGCAGTGTTTTCAAAACAAGTTGTACGGGGCAGGGTTCCTGAAAGACTGATTGGTGCTTATCCAGGATTTCAATATTGTCCCTCTTTTTTCATTTGATTTTCTATGGATTGCTTAGAGTAACATGTTGTGTTATCGTTACTGTATCTAAGAGAGGAGGCTCAACAGTATTTTGTAAGCTTGAGTTACACATGCTCTTAGACAAGAAAACCGTGCTTAAAATTTGGCTCTAAATTTTGGGTTAACTTAACCATCTTTTGAGGAACCGGGCCGAGATAAAAGACTTTGTTTTCATGTGTCACTATAATGTGTTTCGATGTAGAACTTCCAGTGAAATGACTTGAATTGTTCAGTAGGATCCGTTGTTTCAGGTGAAAAATCTCTGGGTTTTTCGCAACTCTACTAAGATAAAAGCCTCTAGGTTCCTTTGTACTGCTCATATAAACTAAATGTTCACATGTCTCGAAACAAGCATCAATGACTACCCATGACCGACCGTGGGCGCTGAAATTATTTGGTCCAAAGGTCGACATTATGCGAGTTAAACACAACAGTGTCAACGGTGAAGACTTCAGTGTTTTCATTGCTTGTTGGAGTCTTGTTTGATGTGATCGACTAGAACCTCAAATGAAATTGTTGGCACTGTAAAGAATTAGCTTCCCTCCTGTAAACAAAGTTAAAACGCTTCCTTTTTTGCTGTTTTGTCAGAAATCGTTTGGTTTCTCACGACTCAGAGTTACTGAGGTTTGCTGAGAACCGAGGAGTTCGCCCAGTTTGTGCATGCATTGTCTAGTGTCCTAACGAGTAATGAGCACCAAGGTTGGCTCATCAGATCACATAAAAATGCTTCCCTGTACAGACTAACTGAGCATTAACAACTATACCAGCTATACATGACTGTTGGGGCCGAAATTATTTGATAGAAGGCCCATTTCTTGAGAACTGTTATTCCCAACAATGAAGGCTTTGACAGTGTTCTCATTGCTTGTTAAAAACGCATTAAATACTCCTTCCACCAAATGTCAGTTTGTTTGGCTATTTGGTTAAAAATCTCAGTTGTAGAATGAAACTACGACGTTCAACTTCCGTGCAGCGTCAAGCTTGTGTCCCAACAAAAAGTGACCAAGATTTTTAGCTCATAAACGGGACTAGTCAGTGTATCCTGGACGTGTGAATGCTAGAGTCTTGTGGCTGCAATTAGTTTCTTTTTACATAACACTGCAGAATGAACGATTGAGATTTATAGTTTATTACAGATAGATAGAATGAATCCAGGATAATTTGGCTGCATGGTTCGGCAATAGTCACTACCCATATCAAGCGTTCAGTTTAAAGGAATATACATATCCGACCACTTTTCTTAAAAACTTAGTACGAGTTATAAATGCGTTGATTTCTAAAATTGTGCTTTTAACCAAACCAGACTGTACAGGAGCTCCTTTTCAAATAAATTCTGAGCAGATTGAGCATAATAGGCAGTCCCATGAATAGTGATAGGAAGTCACAAGTTCTGTTCGTTTCAGTGGTGGCTAATGGAAGCTGAAATTTAATAGATAGTAGCATTTAAGAGATGAATAGTTTCTCCTTCATCGTACAAGGCCTTCTCCATTAGCCCCTTAGGCTACTGTCTTGTATCACAGCGCGCTACCGATGCCGGTATTCCAGCTAAACCGGGTTGGCAGGGTTGTCATGTTATCAAAATGTTGATTTCGTTGCGTTTAATCATTTTCCTGCGACCTTTGCATAGCTAAGCGAGTCGGCCGGCTAAACTGGCCACCCAGACTCGTGTGATCAGCCCCTTCGGCTATTGCTTCTTTGTTCGGCTTCACTCACATGTATTTTTGTTAACAGAGAACAGATTTCCTGTGATCGAAGAAGCCGCTCTTACGATCAATCGGTTTTTAGTCTGAATTCTGATTATAAACTTCTCACCTACAAGTGCCAGCGTTCTGTATATTCAGCATAGAGTTTCATGGTAAATGTTTGTCAGTGCGGTACAGTGACGTTAAAAATAAACTGTTCTTCTCTATCAGCCAGTTTACGAGAAACCCCAGGGCTCAAGTTGCTCAAAACTGAGTGTCGCGTTATCAAAATTTTAAACCAAGTATCTCAGGCTAGGGACAAAGGAGTTTATATACAATCACTATTCAGTCTTTACTCAGAGACTTGATTTTTTAAACCCTGCATACACTCTAAATCAGACAAGAAAGTAAATCCAATCTTGGGTTAAAATTGTAACCCTTCAGTTAGAGCTTACCTGCTTATACTAGTTAATGTTGTGTTGGGAAGATGCATTTGTCTGCCGCTAAGTAACGATCTTTTCACAAGCATCAGTGTTCCTTCAGTTCTTTTACTGAAGGTAATTAAGCAACGCTATCCAGTAGTAGCTGGGCTATTTAACGGTGAATACAGATCCGTCGATTTAATTTTAACACGAAGTCCCTAAAAATAGCAAGCAATCTAATAGCCTGCGAATACTGGGACGTTTCGCCGGACGCTGTTTACACAAGCTGGCAATCTAATATTAGAATCTAATATAATAATATTATATTATACGAAAAAATTAAAAAAATAACCACAACACTGTAATAACCCGATATTCAAACAGATACAAAAAGCAACTTACCTCAAAAAAGTGATGACACTGACCATCAATTGAAAGGAATAACTGTACTTACACTGCTTACAAAATCATACATTTTACTTTAGAACAAGGACATGATTACTTCACAAAAATCGATGCACATTGATCTGTGTGATAATTAGTTCCATTCACTCGGTAAGTGTTGAAAGTGATTAATGAAAGAGTCGTGATAGAACTCAGTTACAAAACCGGCTTGAGCATCTGGCGTGGACAGCTAAGTGAAAGTTTTATACCGGACAAATCATTCATATAAGTTTTGAATGTAGTATGGCAAAAAATGATATGTGAACTTCGGATAAGCAAGGTAACTACGAAGGTCCGCAGTACCGTTGGTAGTCAACGTTGAAAAGAACTTGAAAAAAGATGGTGGTAAAGTCCGGTTAATGAATCTGCTTATCCAGGTCTTAGGCGGACGACTGATATCGGTCGTTTTAAGGCTCCTCTCTGAGTTGGTAAAGTACTGCGGTCTGAAATGCATACATGGTACTTATGGTACAGTCTTTGTAAAGGATAATTGGTTTTGTTGAAAATATAATTAGTCCATGGCTGGACTGCTTGTAGTCTGGCCTTAGTTTTTCAGTATCCGTCTAGTTTTGATTCCAGTCATGCAGGGCGTTTGTAAACAACGTAACGTTACTAGAGACCTTTAGATTCGAGGTGGAAAACGACTACGAGTGCCAGATTTGATTTAAAGTTTTTTTCGCGAATTGTCAAAAAATATACACCCCGGAATAATATTCTTCATTGTACTTTTTTTCACCAGAAAAGTTATCACTGTTATCCGTTATTGAAGGAGGTTGAGCCCTCCCCAGATTGCAAAATGATAAAACTTCTAACATCTGAAAACTTGTTCCTGCTACTGAGATACCTCGCTAAAACTCGTAGTAGAATAACTTGCAAGAACTAACCGAAATGATAGACATAACAAACCATACCAAACTGATCCGAACATCCTTGTTCAAAGGACACTCGTACCGAAACTCGTACGAAATCAAACAGTTCTTTCGAATTATTATTCAAAGCAATAAAATGAAATAAGTTTCTTAGTAAAATGTGTGAATGTTTTCACATTTTTCGTGATATTATTACCGTAACTTCGAAAGGTTCATGTACGGCACACGCTTTCCCCGTCCCAAATGGAGGGGAACATTGGTGGGTACCCAATACCGCAATACCGTAATATTAATTGGCAAATACCAAAATCCCGAGTCGAAAATCGACGAAATACCGGTACTGCATTTATGATCGGTCACCCTTACTTAGAGTTGCATCCATCTAGCGTAATGACCTTCCAACATCTTGAGCAACCTCAGCAATTGCGAGAAAACGTGAGAAGACCTCGAATGACCGGTAAAAAGATCGGAAAGCCGGGTCATTGGATGCAACAACAATCACACATTGTAGATTACTACCAGTTAACCATGCATACTGAGTTTTGTGTTGCACATTGTATTGACCCGTATTAGACAGAAGAGCGCAACTGAACGGTATCACAATACCGTGAACGATCTTCTTTTACCGATTTAGCATCAGCCAAAAGGATGAAAAACCGCATACCGCGAGGCTAGAAGATACAGCAGTAGTACCGCACATTAAAATTTAAAATTACCGAATTACCGCTTGAAAATCGCGACCCCAATGTCACCCTCCGAAAGCAGCGCATGGTTTGGAGATTAGGCTGCTGAATCCGTAACCTACGTGTAACCTTCCGTTTCAGTCATTTGTCAGGGGGAGGGTGTGGCTACACGTAGGCTACTAAATCCGAAAGTAACAAGGGTTGTTACTTTCAAAACTTTACGGTACTATTTTTCTTATTAAGTCCCCGAAGCTAAACTAGCCATTTTGTGTACATCTTAGAGTCAGAAAAAGATTTACAATAGATGTTACCAGAAAAGGGGGAACTAGCAAGGGAAACGTAAGGGAAAATGAAAAATGGACACAAAACAGAAATGGGTGATTCTAGCCACTCTAAGCTAGCAGAAGTTTCTTTTCGGTGTCGCTGAACACGTGGTTTGCTTGTTTACGTCCCCAAGACGACAGGGACATACATGTAATTTTAGCGGAGCGAACGACCTCTTAAACAGTGCTAAAAGCCATCCCGAAGAAACCCTGCAAGCAGGGTAAGGATTCTATAAGAAATAATTTCGTTTCAGTTGAAGAACGTGTGAGTTTTAGACCGACGGGACGTTTCAGCGCCTTCACCTGATTGCACCGTCACAAATGCTTTCATGTTTCAAAAATCAAATGTCCTATTAAAGAATGATAAAATCAAAGGAAATTCCTATTAAACCGCAGAATCTACTAACTATAAGATGGTGTCGTGTTATTTTTGGTGTAGCCGGGCATTTGTGCGTGTCATATCAAGTAACACGTGCATGTAGAGACAAAATGCAACACGTACTTCGCAATTTTTTTTTCCACATGGAAAGATTGCTTCCTTGACGGTGCAAGACGTTGAGGTAAGAGCTCCTAAAATGATTTGTAAAAAAGTTTTTGTGCTTATACAAAAGGTTTCCTTTGTCCGTTGCCAGACTAGCGTTGATGTACTGGCTCTAATTTGTTATTTAACGGTACTAACTTCATTAGCCATGAATTGCCGCTAGATGAAATCTGGAGTTCTTTCTTTTGTCTTGGGTTTGAATTTTTTCCGCTTTGTGAAGTGAAACCGGCTAGTTTACCTCGGAAGATCATGATGAACGCCCATGAAATCTGCATGCCAAATTAACCTGTGAAGAATGCTTAAGTAATGCTACCCTAACCTAGTGTTTTGCTTTTGTTCGTATTGTGCGGCTTTTGTAAAAAAAATCGTGAACAGTGAACGTGTAATTTTAACGTAGTTTTATCTTTTCCGATCTTTAGGGGGTTTTTGCTGAACATAGCATGACCTTGACTCTCCTATCTAAAATTTTCTGGGTAATACATGTGCTGAACCGGAAGAGAAATTCCTCGAAGTTGCAACATTTTGCTTGAGTTGAGAAGTCTCGGTTCTATGTGACTTTCAGAAGGCCGGTTTTTAAGTAGCTAAACTTGACATTTCATCGTTCATGGAGACTCTGGGTACTTTACTTTATCCTACTGTAGTGAGTATAACTGAAACCAAGACCTCCTCGAGTCTGATTTAGAGACAGCATGTCCAAATGCCTCAGTTCACACAATGAAATATTTAGGGTCAGATGTAACATCAAAATCTTTTACGAAGTCTGTTTCTAGTTCATTTCATTAGAAACGCTGATATCCTAGATTTCGTTTCATTCTGTTTATCGCGGGTTAACGATCGGCGCTCAGCGATCATGAGCCGTGTCAGGATTATACTCAGTATACTCAGCGAACTAGCGTTTCGTTGAAAGACCGAAGCACTGCCTTGAAATTTGGCGAGACAACCCTTGCTAACGTGTTCAGAATAAGTATCATACAAGGACTATATGACTTTGGTCGCTGAAATTATTGGGGCAAGGCCGACTTCATGCGTGTTGGTAATGGAAACTTTGGTGTTTTTATGCATTAGTTGTTGCAGACTTAATCTGATATGTTGGACTAGCACCTCAAGTGAAATTGTTGGAACTGTGCAGTAGACCTCCTTCCTTCATTTAACAAAGTTTAACACTAGACGTGTTTGGTTATTTGATTTAAAATCTCTGCATTCTGGCAACTCTAAGAAGGAGGCCATGAGGTTTTCTATCTTGTGCTTTGTTAAATCTCCCAATGAGAAATGACCAAGGTTGTAGGTCATATCTTGAAACTAAATGCTAACATGTACAGCACAAGTATCAACGACTGTACATGGCTATGGTCGCTGAAATTATTTGGTTTAAGGCCGACTTCATGCGAGCTAATCACAACAATGAAGACTTCAGTGTTCTCATTACTTGTTGGAGACTATTTTTATGCGTTGGACTAAAGTCAAATAAAATTTTTGGGACTGTGTATGTAAAGAAAGTTTCCCATCTCATTTCCCTTAACATAGTTTAAAAGATTTCGTGTTAGGATATTTGGTTAAAAATCTCTGCACTGGGTTTATTTTTTTCACTCACTGGCCGACAAGTTTTGGAAAAAGGCTACGAGGTTCTCTTTAATCTTGTGCTGTGTCAAGCGTTCAATTGAGTAATGATCACGGTTGTAGCTCATACAAACTAAATGCTGTAACATGTATAGAACAAGTATCAACGACTTAAACATGGCTGTGGTCGCTGAAATTATTTGGTAAAAGGCCGAATTCATTGAAGTTAATCACAACAGCGAAGACTTTAGTGTTTTCATTACTTTTTGAAGACTTATTTTGATGTGTTCGACAAACACTTCAAGTTACATTGTTGGGACTATAAAGAATTAGCTTTTTCCTCCCCTTAACGAAATTGAAATCGTTTTGTGCTTGATTATTTTGTTTAAAAAAATCTCTGGGTTTTTCCCAAGGCAGAGTTTACTTACTGAGAACAGATCGAGATTAGTTCAAGAATGTGCTTTGTCTAGTGTCCCAAACGGAGTAATGACTAAGCGGGTTGCAGCTCATCAGATAAACAAAATTCTACCATGTACACAACAATTGAGCATTAACAACTATATATTACTGTCGTCACTTAAATTATTTCTCAGTGTAAGGCCGACTTCATGCGAATTAATCACAGTAATGAAGACTTCAATGTTTTCATTTTTCGTTGAATACGTATTTTGATGTGTTTGACTAGAACCCCAGTTGAAATTCTATTGAAAGACACTGTACAAAAAGCTTCCCACCTCTTAACAAAATTGAAAACATTTCGTGTGTGGTTATTTGGTTGAAAATCTTTGGATTGTTTACAACTCAGAGTTTAGCCAACAGGAGGCCATGAGTAATTCAGACTAGTTCAACCTAATTGTGCTATGTCTCATCAGATAAAATATGCTAACATGTACACAACACTGATCTGAGCGTTAACAACTATACATGATTACTGAAGGCCGACTTCACTATGCGAGTTAATCGCAGCAATAAAGACTTCAATATTTTCATTTTTTGTTGAAGACTTATTTTGATGTGTTCGACTAAAACCTCAGATGAAATTCTATCGAGGGACGCTGTTCAGGAAGCTTCAATTCCCACCGTCCCTTAACAAAGTTGAATATATTTCGTGTATGGTTAAAATGAATCTTTGGGTTTTTTCCAACTAAGACGTAAGAACAGGAGGCCACGAGGAGTTCAACCTTGTGATGTGTCACATCAGATAAAATGCTAACATGTACACAACACGGCGTTGCTAAAACGAGGGTAAGGGTAACACAAAGGGTAAGGGTAAGGGTAAGGATGAGGGTAAGGGTAAGGGTAAGAATTGTTGTGGGAATTCCAATTTAGATTTTCGTCCAAAATTTCTCCCCCCCCCAAAATTGTCTTCTTTATACTTTATATTTCTTTGAATTTTACAATTCGTACGTCTTGCACTCGGCGCGGTTTGAAGACCATACATTTGCCTTTTTTAAGGGAAACTGAGTGTTAGATGTACAGTTTGCTCGTCTCCAAATGTAACATATCTGAAAGATTGTAGGCATATGTTTTGTAACATGAGGGATTGTGGACGTTCGAAGATTGCATGAAAAGGTGGTTTGCTTTTTAACCCTTTTGCGGATCACCTCGCCAACCCAGGGTCCCACCGGTCCCATATAAACAGTCCTTTAGTGTACAGAGAACGATCGAAGACTATTAATCCATGCCTTTATTCAAGCCTTTCAAGAGCAAAAAATTAATTTCTGTCACGTTGTTGTGCAACAGAAACGAGAAAGCTAGCCAAACCTTGAAATTAGAACAGCCCTGGACCAGCCTTTCATTTTAAGGAGCACCGTTTTCCAATAATATGCCAGATGATGCTTAATGACAGGGAATTAATGACAATATGCCCTCTTAACAGTCACCCTTACCCTTACCCTTACCCTTACTCTCACCCCCACCCTTAACAAGAACCTCGAATGAAATTGTTGTGCGACTGTGCAGAAAGCTTACCTTCTTCCCTTAATTGTCGTTGTTCAGGTATTTGGTTAAAAATCTCTGGCTTTATTTTTTCACAACGTGACGAAGGAGATCGAGGTTCAAACTTGGGTTGTGTCAACTACAGTATAGGAGAAATGACCAAATTTAATGTATCCCGGTCTTGTTTGACCTAGAGTCTTTTAGCGGTGGTCAAATTGTATTAATTTAATACTGCTGAATAGAGGATTGAGATTTATACAGATGGAACTGAATGAATCCATGGTATGATTTTCTACTGTGAGGTACGTCTCGCGTGTCATGGCTCCGCAACAGTCACTGCCCAAGTCACAGGGTTCATTTCAAAGGAAATACAGACCTGATAATTTTTCTTGAAAACTTCGTTCTTTATTAACGTGTAGACTTCTAAAGTTGTGCGTTTATCCAAACCAGGCTGAAGACATGTTCCTTTTGAAGTAATGCTGAGCAGATTCAACAGAAGCCTGAATGAATAGGAAGTGCCCACCGTTAATCGTTATAGCAAGTCATATTCAGTCTCTTCAGTAGCTTAGTTGTAGCTTAGTTTCCTTGGATCGGTTAATGAGTAGTACCTAGAGCCATAAAAAGTTTCTTCTTCATCGCACGAGGCGATCAGTCCTTTTAACCAAACCAGGCTGAAGATATGTTCCTAATGAAGTAATAATTGGCAAATTAGGTGCTAGACTTGGTCATGGCAAATCAGTAACTCTTGTCCCTTGTGATCAGTTAGTGAGTAGTAACAAAAAGAGAAAATCTTCATCATATCTGGCTCACCTTAAAAATCTTTACATGAAATAGTTGTCAGAAGGCTATAGCGGAAGTTGAACTGAAGCCAAAACCCGGGAGGGGGGGGGGGGGGTTACTTGAGTAAGTTTTTGCTGTGTATGTGCCGGTAGTCCCTCATAACCCCCTACCCTGTTATAGTCAATTCTGTGGCCAATTATAGACCCCATATTTGTCGCTTTTGGGTAAATGTAATTTTCGCGATCCCAAGTTAGTCACTCTACTTTATAATGCCTTTTATTAAGGTCATCCTGAAATGATTACACTTAATGTAGTAAAAATCCTCTCGGTTTGAAATCCCTAATTACCGGAACATTCTTGTCCCCAAAATCGCGGTCGAAAATGTGCGACCCCATCCTAGTTTTAAACTCTATTGAAAATGCAACCCCATTACAGTCAATCCAGTCGTAAAAGTGCAACCCCATCCAGCGGAACATCCCCATTAGCCTACGTGACTAGGAAGTGCTCCTCCCGGGAGCCGAAATCCTAAAGTACGTTTTGAAAGACTGACACCAAGTTTGACTGTCTCAGGGGCCAGATCAACATCATATTGCTTAAAATAGAGAAGAGCCCGGGAGTATATTCGATGAATAATTCATCATTCACCGAAGTGACAAATAATGAGTTGATATTATGAGCCGGGCTGGGCTGGTTCGCTTTGCTAGGTTTGGCTTTTATCCCGGTATTACACTTTCTCGATACTCGCAGGCGCGTTCCAGCTAACCGGGTTGGCTGGTTTGTCAAGTAATCACAAAGTTTATTTTTGTTGCGTTGAATTAACGTGCTGCGACCTTGGCAAAGCTGAGCGAGTCAGCCCGGCAAACCGGGCCTCCCTGGCTCGTGTTATCCGCCAATCAGCCCTTACACTATTGCTTCTTTGCTCGCTTGTGCACTCAGATGTATTTTTGACAATAGAGGAAGCCTCTCTTAAGATCGATCGGTTGTGCATTCCTATTATCAGCTTCACAACTATAAGTGCCGCTCCGAGTTTCATGGCAAATGTTTGTCAGTGCGTTAACATTATTAGAAATGAATCATTACTTCTCTATCAGCCTGTTTTCGAGAAACCCCAGGCCCCAAGTTGCTCGAAACTCAGTGCCACGTTTAAGGGGGAATCAGTTAAACCAAGTGTTCTCGTCTAGGAACAAAGAATAAGCTTATATGAAACACTATTTAGCCTTTACTCAGAGACTTGGTTTTTTTAACCCTACATACTCTGTTAACACTTTACAAGAAAGTAACGCTCAGTCGGGGTGAAAATTGTAACCCTCCTACTTGAACTTACCCTCTAAGAGTTAGTGTTGTGTTGACAACTAAACCAGAAAATATGCATTTGTCTGCCAGTGACTTTTTATGTTCATGCAGTTCTTTTAGTAAAAAGTTAGCAACGCTCTTTTCGGTTGTCTCGTAGTAACTAGAAATTTTATTGTGAATACAGATCTATCACTTCGAATTAATTTTAATACTTTCATACCCAACAAAAAGATATCAAACTACCCCATAATTACTATTAATAATGGCCTGATATCTAAGCAGTACAAAAGCTGCTTACCTTAATTCAGTGACAATATAACCATCAATGAAAAACTGTATCTACAAAGTGATGCACTTTACTTGGAACAATGCCATGATTACTTGACAAACATCGATGCACATCTGTGTGATAATTTGTTCAGTTCACTGCAGTTGTTAAAAGTAACAATTTATTGAAATAGCTCAGCGGCTACATTGGTTAATACACAAGTGACGACGGACAGACACAGCAAATGAACGGTACTGTCACCTTCTTAGTTACGTGATTAACTTTGAAAAAGTACTTGAAAAAATGTTCAAGCAAGGCGGATATAAATCTGCTTATCCAGGTCGAAGGAAAAGCTTCTCTCTGAGTTGGCCAAGTACCGTCTGAATTGCATAGTCTTTTATAGTACATGAATTAACAGCCCTTGTAAAGGACAATTGTTGTTGTTGATAACATAACGGAGTAGTCCATGCCAGCATTCAACAAAATCATACAATAGAATCGGTTAAACGAGAGGAATTTGCGAAACATTAGACTTCATTTTCACTGCCGCCAGCTCTCTTTATTAAAAGGACACCTAGTTTATGCTTCTTACCGTATATGTGGCACTACCATATTCAGTTATATGTATACCTCGGGATGGGGTGTGGTTTTTGAGGTGCTCAGTCCTGAGGTAGTTTCTTTACCCCTTTTCAGTACTGTCGTCCTTCGTTTCATAGGGTACCCAAAGTCACGGCACTGGACCTAAGGCTGTAAACTCGCAGCCTCTGAAACTTTCTTGTTTACTCAGTAACAGAGCAAACGAACGATAGCGAAAGGAACCTGAAATGATTTTATGCTTAAACTTTGTTCATACAGTAAGTTTAAGGAGGCTTTTCACTGAGTCGGTCAAGTATTGGAGTGAATTGTGCTTTTCGTATTATTTTGTGAGATACTATCGAATTTTGCTCTTACATATAAATTGTACTCACTATTTGTCTTCTAAGCCGGCTAAGAGGCTAGAGTTGATTTTGGAAATCAGCCCAAGCTACAGATTAGTGAGCAATTAAAACCGCAGAATCTGCTAACTATAAGATGATGTCACGTTATTTTTGGTGTATCTAGCCGTTTCTGCCGGGCATGTGTGCGTGTCATATCGAGCTGACACGTGCACGACGAGACAAAGTGCAGCACGTACTTCGCAAGTTTTTTTTTTCACATGGAAAGATGGCTTCCTTGACGGTGCAAGACGTTGAGGTAAGAGCTCCTAAAATGATTTGTAAAAAAAGTTATTGTGCTTTTCCAGGGATCCTTTGATACAAAAGGTTTCCTTTCTCCGCTGCCAGACTAGCGTTGATGTAGTGGCTCTAACTTGTTATTTAACGGTACTATTAAACTTCATTAGCCATGAATTGTTTGTTTTTCCGTATTGGCTAAATGAAATGTGGAGTTCTTTCTTTTGTCTTGGGTTTTAATTTTTGCCGCTTTGTGAAGAGAAACCGGCTAGTTTTCCTCGGAAGATCATGACGAACGCCCATGAAATCTTCATGCCAAATTAACCGGTGAAGAATGCTTATGTACAGTGCTACCCTAACCTAGTGTTTTGCTTTTGTTCGTATTGTATGCTTTTGTAAAAAAAACCGTGAACAAAGAACGTGTAATTTTAACGTAGTTTGATCTTTTCTGATCTTTAGGGTATTTTTGCTGAACATAGCATGACCTTGACTCTCTTATCTAAAATTTTCTGGATAATACCATGTACTGAACCGGAAGAGAAAATTCCTCAAAATTGCAACATTTTGCTTGAGTTGAGAAGTCTCGGTTCTATGTCACTTTCAGACGGCCAGTTTTTAAGAAGCTAAACTTGACGTTTTCATCGTTTATAGAGGCTCTGGGTAGTTTGCTTTATCCTACAGTTAAGTGAGTATAACTGAAGTCAAGGCCTCCTCAAGTCTGATTAGCCCGACGGACAGAATGTCCAAATGCCTTCACACAACTTATGAAGTATTTAGGGTCAGATGTAACATCAAAATCTTTTACGAAGTCCATTTGGAGATGATTTTAGTAGAAACGCTGATATCCTAGATTTCTTTTCACTGAGTTTACCTCGGGTTAACGATCGGCGCTCAGCGACCATAAGTATCAGGATTACATTCATCGAACCGGCTAGCGTTTCGTTGAAAGACCGAAGCACTGCCTTGAAATTTGGCAAGACAACCGTTGCTAACGTGTTCACAATAAGTATCATACAAGGACTATATGACTTTGGTCGCTGAAATTATTGGGGCAAGGCCGACTTCATGAGTGTTGGTAATGGAAACTTTAGTGTTTTCATGCATTATTTGTTGGAGACTTAATCTGATGTGTTGGACTAGCACCTCAAATGAAATTGTTGGAACTGTGCAGTAGGCCTCCTTCCTTCCCTTAACAAAGTTTAACACTAGACGAGTTTGGTTATTGATTAAAAATCTCTGGATTTTAACAACTCTAAGAAGGAGGCATTGAGGTTCTCTATCTTGTGCTTTGTTAAATGTCCCTATGACAAATGACCAAGTGATAACATGTACAGCACAAGTATCAACGACTATACATGGCTGTGGTCGCTGAAATTATTTGGTATAAGGCCGACTTCATGCGAGCTAATCACAACAATGAAGACTTGAGTGTTCTCATTAATTGTTGGAGACTATTTTTATGTATTGGACTAAACGAACGTCAAATAAAATTTTTGGGACTGTGTATGTAAAGCCAAAGCTTCCCATCTCAGTTCCCTTAACAAAGTTGAAAACATTTCGTGTTAGGATATTTGGTTAAGAATCTCTGCCCTGGGTTTATTTTTTTCACTGGCTGACAAGTTTTAGAAAAAGGCTACGAGGTTCTCTTTCATCTTGTGCTGTGTCAAGCGTCCCAATGGGTAATGATCACGGTTGTAGCTCATACAAACTAAATGCTGTAACATGTATAGAACAAGTATCAACGACTTACACATAACTGTGGTCGCTGAAATTATTTGGTAAAAGGTCGAATTCATTGAAGTTAATCACAACAGCGAAGACTTCAGTGTTTTCATTACTTTTGAAGACTTATTTTGATGTGTTCGTCTAGAACTTCAAATGATATTGTTGGGACTATAAAGAGTTAGCCTTTTCCTCCCCTTAACAAAGTTGAAATCGTTTTGTGCTTGATTATTTTGTTTAATAAAATCTCTGGGTTTTTCCCAAGGCAGAGTTTACTTACTGAGAACAGATCGAGAGGAGTTCAACAATGTGCTTTGTTTAGTTTTCCAAACGGAGTAATGACCAAGCGGGTTGTAGAGCTCATCAGATAAACAAAAATCTACCATGTAGTACACAACAACGGAGCACTGTCGTCACTTAAATTATTTGTCAGTGTAAGGCCGACTTCAACCGAGTTAATCACAGTAATGAAGACTTCAATGTTTTCATTTTTCGTTGAAGACTTATTTTGATGCGTTTGACCAGAACCTCAGATGAAATTCTATTGAAGGACACTGTACAGAAAGCTTCCCACCTCCTCTTAACAAAGCTGAAAACATTTCGTGTTTGATTATTTGGTTAAAAATCTTTGGATTGTTTACAACTCAGAGTTTAGCCAACAGGAGGCCACCAGTAATTCAGAGTAGTTCAACCTAATTGTGCTGTATTTCATCAGATAAAAAGGCTAACATGTACACATCTGAGCATTAACAACTGTACATGCATGACCGTGGTAACTGAAGGCTTACTTCACTATGCGAGTTAATCACAGCAATGAAGACTTAAACCCCTGATGAAATTCTATCGAGGGACGCTGTTCAGAAAGCTTCAATTCCCACCATCCCTTAATAAAGTTGAATATATTTCGTGTTTTGTTAAGATGAATATTTGGGTTTTTTCCAACTAAGACGTAAGAACAGGAGGCCACGAGGAAGTTCAACCTTGTGATGTGTCACATCAGATAAAATGCTAACATGTACACAACATCTGAGTATCAACAACTATACATGACTGTGGTAGTTGAAATTATTTGATGAAAGGCTGATTTCAAGCAAGTTAATCACAACAATGAAGACTTCAGTATTTTCATTAGTTGTTAAAAGCTTATTTTGATGTGATCGACAAGAACCTCAAATGAAATTGTTGGGAGACTGTGCAGAAAGCTTACCTTCTTCCCTTAATTGTCGTTGTTAGGGTATTCGGTTAAAAATCTCTGGGTTTATTTTTTCACAACGTGACGAAGGAGATCGAGGTTCAAACTTGGGTTGTGTCAACTACTGCATACGAGAAATGACCAAATTTAATGTATCGCGGTCTTGTTTGAGCTACAGTCTTGTGGCGGTGGTCAAATTGTATTAATTTAATGCTGCTGAATAGAGGATTGAGATTTATACAGATGGAAGTGAATGAATCCATGCTATGATTTTCTACTGTAAGGTAAGTCTCGCGTGCCATGGCTCTGCAACGGTCAAGGAAATACAGACCTGATAATTTGTCTTGAAAACTTCGTTCTTTATTAACGCGTAGACTTCTAAAATTGTGCGTTTATCCAAACCAGGCTGAAGACGTGTTCCTTTTGAAATAATGCTGAGCAAATTCAGCAGAAGCCTGAATGAATAGGAAGTGTCCACCGTTAATCGTTACAGCAAGTCATATTCAGTCTCTTCAGTAGCTTAGTTGTAGCTCAGTTTCCTTGGAACGGTTAATGAGTAGTATTTAGAGCCATAAAAAGTCTCTTTCTCATCGCCGGCACAAGGCGATCGATCCTGTTAACGAAACCAGGCTGAAGATATGTTCCTAGACTTAGTTATGGCAAATCAGTAACTCCTTTTCCTGGTGATCGGTTAGTGCGTGGTAACAAAACAAAAATTCTTCATCATACAAGCTGATCAATTCTGGCTCACCTTAAAAATCTTCACGCGCAATAAGTGTTAGAAGGCTATAGCAAAAGTTGAACTGAAGCCAATACCCGGGGGGGGAGGTTACTTGAGTAAGTTTTTGCTGTGTATGTGCCGCTAGTCCCTCATAACCCCCTACCCTGTTATAGTCAATTCTGTGCCCAATTATAGACCCCATATTTGTCGCTTTTGGGTAAATGTAATTTTCGCGATCCCAAGTTAGTCACGTTTTGTTTATGCATCTACCTTATAAAGCCTTTTATTGAGGTCATCTTGAAATGAATTGGCACATTTATTACACTTAATGTAATAAAAATCTTCACGGTTTGAAGTCTCTAATTACCGGAACATTCTTATCCTAAAATCCCGGTCGAAAATGTACAACCCCGTCCAGCGGTACATCCCCATTAGCCTATTACTAGGAAGTCCCCCCCCCCCCCGCCCCTAGAAGCCAGAATCCTAAAGTACGTTTGGAGAGACTGACCCCAAGTTTGACTGGCTCAGTGGCGACATTAAAATTATATTACTTAAAACAGAGAAGAGAGTATTCGATGAATAATTTATCATTCGCCGAAGTGACAAATAATGGGTTGATTTTATGGCTCGCTTTGTTAGATTTGGCTTTTATCCCGGTATTACGCTATCTCGATACTCGCGGCGGGGTTCCAGCTAACCGGGTTGGCTGGTTTGTCAAGTAATCACAAAGTTTATTTTTGTTGCGTTTAAGTAACCTGCTGCGATCTTGGCAAAGCTGAGCGAGTCAGCCCGACAAACCGGGCCACCCTGGCTCGTGTGATCAGCCCCTTAGACTATTGCTTCCTTGTTCGCTTGTGTACTCAGATGTATTTTTGATAATAGAGGAAGCCCGTCTTAAGATCGATCCTTTGCGCATTCCTATTATCAGCTTGTCTACTATAACCAAATAGAAGAGCTTGCTGGCATGCTACAAAGGGGTACCTTTGCAGATTTCAGGTATATGAGAGGGCTGGGATTTTACGAATTGAAGGATATGAAAGGATAGGGAAATCTACCACTCGGCATTATTCAAAAAGGGGTTTTGATTAAGTATTTTGAAAGGCGTACCTATGGCTCCGAAATATTAAGAAGACTTCGTGTTTTAGCAATTTATTCATATTCAAAGGACGGGCCAGTAACAGCAGTTAAATGGAATGCAGGGTTATTTTGTAGAGATGTGAAAGGGGAACCATTAGTCAATGGAAGCTAGATACAGTTGATCCTCTCCCCCGGGTCCTCTCCATAACCGCCACCTTTAGGGACTGGTCATTCTGTATCGCCTGGGGGGTGGGGGGGCGGAGGATTTGGGGTTAAACAAGGTGAAATTTAGCCGATCCCCCTTTGAATGTTACTTCACTGAAGTAATCCCCCCCAATAACTTTTGATGACCTTCATTTTCCAAGCAAATTTGAATGGTCCCCCCTCTGAATCCTTTCAAAGTTTTCAGCAATCCACCCTTTTGGGTTATCAGTTACGACTGATCCCCACTTTTGTTCTCCTAAAAATTAAGTGACCCCCCAAAATCCCCCGCCCCACCCCCCCCCCCAGCGATAAATAATGACGGGTCCCTTAGACAGAAGAAAGTGGTTGTTGTAAAGAGGTTTAAGGAAGCGTTGATGAACGGACTGTCCGTTGGGTGGCCGTTAATGGAGATTCGACTGTATAAGAAAGGGGTACTTTTTTGTCAGAAATAGTATATAAAATGGTAAGGGGTTGGACCGGGGGGCGGAACTCCCCGTATAAAACTTTGTTGAGTGTCCCCACCCCCATCAAGTGGGGCTTCAGCATGGAAAGAAGGTGAAAGAGTCAGTCAATCATAATACAGACAGTCGACACAGAAACGTTAAAGGAGCTGTGTCATTTTGTTTCATTTTGTTTCATTTTGAACTTTCCTCCGCAACACTACAATGTACAGAGCTTCTCACCGTCTCACTTAGCGGCAGTGGGACCGATTCCTTCTGTTCCTCTCCAAAACGACTGTGCTGTTGGAAAAGTCCCGGCAGTTGAAATCCCAAAGGAACTGGTATCTTTAATCCAATTTTTTAAGACCCTTGTATAATATCTTATACATAACCCACAACTTTCAATGCTAGTTGTTAGCTAGTTTGCCGGGATATCTGATTTAAGCTTTCTTTTCTTCAGGTACTAAGTCTGATACAATATGCCAGGGCCCTTAATTTTCCCCAGCAAATTATCTTTTTTCGCTTGGAACATTAATGGGCTATCGTCGACATTATTAGGGGAAAAATTGCAAAATTTGGATTGTGAAAATATGACTAATTCTTTTGATTTCGTAATTCTCTCCGAAACATGGAAAAAAGTGACTGTTGAAGTAAACGGTTACAAGATTGTGACTACAGATACCTTGAAAACAGGAAAATGCGGACGTAACTAGGGTGGATTAGCTCTGCTCTACAAACTAAAGTTTGACGACTGGATTTCAGTGCAAAAAGAATCACCAAATTTTTTATGGTTTAAAATTAGTAATCGCTACACAAAAACTACAAAAGACATTTATGTCTGTGGAACGTACATTCCACCATTCAATTCCCGCTACTTTCGACCTGAACTATTTGAAGAGCTTGAAAGTGACATCGAGAAATTCTCCTCCCTTGGTTCAATTCTTATTATGGGAGACTTTAACTCCAGAGTCGGAAAACACCCGGACAGTGTTTGTCAAGAAGGTAATAAGATAATAACAAACGATTTTTCTGAATCTTCGTTATGCGCCACCCAACGAAAAAGTTTTGACAATGATTTGAATAATCACGGAAAACGACTCTTGGAAATTTGTAGAAGCGCGGATTTAAGAATTTTAAATGGTAGAATTAATGGCGACTCGTTAGGCAGACCTACATTTCATGGTAAATCGGGAATCAGTGTCATTGATTACTCCGTATGTGACCAAGATTTGCTACGAAATATAACATCTTTTGTAGTGAAAGAGCCGAACAGTTTATCAGATCATAGTCCGATAATAACATGGCTTAAGGTTAACCGTCATTTAGATAATGATTCATCAAACGAGGCAATTATAAATGATTCTTTGACCCCTCTACTAAAACAGTTTTTTTGGGAAAACGATTCGTCACAAAAATTTAGAGCTACATTACAGTCTGAAGACATTCAAAGAATGATCCACGATTTTATGAATACTACAACAATCACGAGAAATGTTGACATGAACCTTTATGCTGTAGAAAATATTCTTATTTCAACCGTCAAACGCTGTTTGAAGATCAAAACAGCAAAAAAGCGACGTTGCAAAATATCTTCGAACAAAAAATGGTTCGACAAAGAATGCCGCTATAAAAGACATGAACTGCGGAAACTTTCTAATCAAAAACATAGAGATCCTCTAAACAATACCCTCAGGGAAGAGTTTCACAACGTCTTAAAACAATATAAAAACCTTTTGAAACATAAGAGAAACGAATACTATAGCAATAAGATCTGTGAACTTGAAAATACGGTTGAAAATTCGAACAATAAGAGCTTTTGGAAGTGTTTGAAGTCAATGGACGACACTATGAAGGAAACCTGCACCCCTCCAATTTCTGAAGAAAAATGGATGTCCCACTTTCAATTTTTGCACTCGAATGAACCCCTTAATGAAAAGCAGGAGGCAATTATAGATGAGTTGCAGAATTCAAAGGATATTACGACACGATCTCACTCCTTGGATTACCTCATCACTGAAAGTGAAATTCGCACTGCAGTTGGAAAACTCAAAAACAACAAATCTTCTTTTTCAGACAAAATCAAAAACGAAATGATCAAATCTAGCCTAAACGAATTAATGCCTGTTTATCTAAAACTATTTAACACGGTCCTCGACTTAGGAACTATGCCCCAAATGTGGTGTGATGGCCTCATTACACCAATTTTTAAATGTGGTACTAAAAGCGATCCATCAAACTACCGTGGAATTTGTATTTCCAGTTGTATTGGAAAACTATTTTGTTCAATTCTCAATCAGAGACTTCTAAAGCACGTTGACTTAAATAATATACTTCACAAGTCTCAAATTGGTTTTCTGGCAAATAATAGAACAGCAGATCATGTCCTCACACTTCGAACATTAATAGACAAATATGTCCATTGTCACAAGGAGAAAATATATGCGTGTTTTGTTGACTTTAGGAAAGCCTTTGATTCGGTTTGGCATGATGGGCTTCTCTATAAGTTATCTAAGATCAATGTCCAAGGAAAGTTTTATAGTCTAATTAAGAGTCTATACTCGAAGTCTACCTGCTCTGTCAGGATTGGAAATAACAAAACACGATGTTTTCAATACGCAAGAGGAGTGCGGCAAGGCTGCATTTTAAGCCCTCTGCTCTTTAACTTATACCTTAACGATCTAGCGTTCTCATTTGACAATGTTTTATCAGACCCCTTCGTGTTACCAAATGGCACCAGACTCAACTCTCTCCTTTACGCAGATGACTTGATAATATTATCGCGATCCAAACTTGGTCTACAAAACTGCCTTAACGTACTATCTTCATATTGCAACTCATGGATGCTTAGAATAAATCCTAAGAAAACCAAAATAATGATTTTTCAACGATGCACACGAAAATGTGAACATAACTTCCGCAAAGGCAATGAAGTTATCGACGTTGTCCAAAACTATACTTACTTAGGAACTCGCATTACATCTTCCGGAAATTTTACACTTTCGCTTGAACATCTCCGACAAAAAGCTCTTCACGCGCTCTTCAGCCTCAGGCGGCACACGGATTTGAATAATCTTAAGCCCTCACTTGCGTGTAAAATTTTTGACTCTATGATTTCACCAATTCTAACCTACAACAGTGAAGTTTGGGGTGCTTTTGTTAAATCAGATTTTAAGTCCTGGGACAGCTCTGCAATTGAAAAAACCCATTTGCAATTCTGTAAACGTTATTTACAAGCACATAACAAGGCATCCAACATTGCTTGTAGAGCTGAACTCGGTAAATTTCCCATGATCATTGATATAAATAAAAAGATATTAAATTACTTAGACTATCTGAGAGGTAAAGATGAAGATTCTATAGTTAAACAGGCCTTACAAATTTCAATTGACCTTCATCATAACGGAAAAACTAGCTTTTACTCTAATCTCATGAAAATGGTTGACTACTATGATCTAAACTATGACTTTTCCTGTAATTCATTGAGTGACTCAATAGTTAATAGGTATATCGGCATAATGAAAAATAAATACGTCTCTTACTGGAATCAGACCCTTCAACAATCACAAAAACTCAGTTTTTATTGTACAATCAAAGACGACTATAGCCCCTCGCCGTACCTAGTTTTAACCTAGTTCGTTTTACCTAGTTCGTCTTTGTCAGGAGCTAATAGGCTCCTGTCTTTGTGTATTTACGTCGAAGGAAATTTCACGCAGAAGTAGTTAGGTGGCGGCAAAGAAATGAAGTAAAGATTGTGATGCACGTGCAAAATGGTTGTTGTTTTGCTTGCTTTACCTATCTGTCTTGACCTATTGCCTTTTAAGTCGTTTTCATGCACTGCCGTCGCCTTAGTCGTTGCTACAGCGTCGTGAGTTGATTCGTTACGTTATTCTTTCCCTGATACCAAATCATGTTTCCTACAGTTCTACGCTTTGCATCTCCTCACAATCAAATTTTATTTACGTTTAGTAGAGTTTAATCTGAATGATAGGTAAATGCCTCCTCATGGCCGAAAACGTGCGAAGTGTAGCGTCGCGCTGCATAAGCAGACGGCGGAAACTTTTAAAAAAAGCCCCGTGACTCGCGCAGTTGTCGTGCAACGTGGAGGCAAGATAACGACATCATTTTGTCCAATCACGGCGCTACTTGGGATCTTGTGTAAGTAAGCTTGCATAATGATTGAGATGCGACAGGTGCCTCTTATCAATTCTTCGAATAAAATTACAAACTTAAGACATTTCCGGCTTAGGTAAGACAAAACGTGTTCGTTTTTTAATGCTGAAATAGAACGCTTCTTCTTCCTTAAACCATGCCAAGGGAACTAACCCGATCCGGCAAATTCTGTCACAAGGCCAAAACTACGATCTCTCATTTGTTTTTAAAGCTTGCTTTAGTATCATTAAGGTATTGAGCGACCGATCATAAAAGTGCTTGACCAAAAAGATTTTTTTCTGTTTTTAACAAATTCGACAGTTTTCGTCGACCGATGGGGCACTTGAACTCCAGGGCTTAAACTGGCGCCTCCTCTTCAAAGAAGAATTCCGAAAAGAAGCATTTCTCGATTCTTATTAAAAAATAGTGATACGATCAGGTGGAATTCCTATAAAACTTCAAAATATGCTGAAACAATTAAGACCACTTTTTTTCTTTTAAATTAATTTGTAACCAATATGATTTCATGTCATTTTAGTCGCTTATAGCGAACCAAGTCTGTGTGCGTAGCGTAAGCAAAAGGCAAAAAGCAACACGTTGCACTTAGTCTGTACGTTTTTTTTTTTATAGGAACACATGGCTTCCTCAGTGGTACAAGAAGATAAGGTAAGAGCAGCTAAAATGATTTTTAGCAAGTTATATTCTGTTTCATAGTTTTTTCACGGTCCTCACCGCCCGCCATGGTCGTGTCACCCCCATGGTCGAACAGATAATCGTTGACGCACCATGTGGCTCTGATTTGTTCTGTAACGGTAGTCTTGTGGGATAAATCGTTTGTTTTTCGGTATTTTCTCAATGAAATTTTCAGTTCTTTCTTTTGACTTGAGCTTTAATATTTGCCTTAATATTGTGGAGTGAAGAAGGGTAAAAAAACTTGTAAGGGTGTACCGAAGGTTTGGTGTTGCTTAGGCTGCTAAAGCTTTAGTTCAACCAGTTTCAATTGACTAACTCTATGTTAGTGAAATTGTAAGTATCAGAAGGATTGTAAAAAAGTGTCGTAAGTAAATAAGATGAACTAACGCCTAAGGCCGAAACGTCTGGAATCCTGATTGCGTTTAAATAACACTTTTTCTCTTGAAAAACTGAACTGCAATTACAGTGCAATAAATCTATCGTGAAGTACAGTGCACGCTCCCCAAAAAGGAGACAGGTGCTCACTTCTTCACTGCGTTAATAGATAAATAGTTAAGTTACTCTTTCCCCTGATTTTTCACGCTTGGCACAGTTTAATTGGAATGATACGAAACTTGAATGCTTCCTCCTGGCCGAAAGCCAGCTTGTCAGAGGAAAGTTTCTAAAACGTGTCCTGCAACTTGGGCACTCGTTCGGGCGCGTGCAAGAGGTACTCGTTATGGAATCGTTCTTTCCAAAAAGTTTTTTGACATATACAGTAATGTTCATTGATACCTTAAATGGTTCCTCGTGCGCAAACTTAATAGAAAATGTTCTGTGACTCGCGCACTTGCCCTGGCGCGTGCAGGATTGGAGGCAACATTATGAAATCTTTCTGTCCAATCAGGCGCAGCATAAAAATGAGTTCGACGTCTTGTGCTTGTAAACGTTGCCCAATGATCGAGACGCGTGCGATAGGTGCGTGTCGATCAAATTCTCCGCGTAAAATGAAAAACTTAAAGACATTTCCGGCTTAGCAGAGCACAAAAATAGTCGCTGATACTCAGGTAAGACAAAATGTTCCTTTTCCCCTTCCTTATACCCTCCACAGCTGAGGAGAATCTACGCTTCCAAATTTTGTCACAGGGCCAGAAACTATAGTCGTCTTGTTACACTGAGCTGAAATTTGCTACTAGCAGAAGTCTCTCACAATGAGAAAAGCGAGAGATAACTCTGCTAGTTGGACAAAGAAAAGCGCTCGACCAAAATAGATTTTCGTCCGTTTCCGACAAATACAATAGTTTTCATTGGGAACTTTTTAGCGTCTTTTAAAGTAGATCTCAGTCAAGTTTACATGAATCTTATTTCAGATGTAATAGTTTCTAATCTGAGCTTAAATAGCCTACTCAGCTGTTGACTTGAAAATGAATTTCCCTCTAAGATGAAACCTCATCCTTCAGATCCTTACCAATTTGCTTACTCTCTAATCAAAACAGTCTCAGGAAATTAAGCATCAAATGTGGTCTTTGGTTTGAAAACAAACGGCTCTTAAGGACAGCTCGTTGCTTTTTGTATGTTTTCGAAAACATTTTGAAAACGAGACGAAAATCGATGGCCCGATTTAGAACAATTTGCGTGTTTTGACAAGACGCGTATGTACCCTAGATGGAAATTAACTTCCGGGAAGTTCTTCCTCGACAAGAAAGTGGTCAGGTCGAAAAAGCAAGTATCGTGAGAGTTACATCACAATGTGGGCGAATGACAGTTAAATGACTTGAAATAACTTGCGGTTTTCTAGTTAAAATACGCTTTCTTTTGCACCGAGATGCATTGTTCTGTATTTTGTTTTTTGAGCTTAAATTTAGTTTTCTGTGACAAATAATTTCGTTTTAACTGGAAAATAATCAAGTTGTTGACGTCAGTGATTTCTTTCGAAAGAAGAATACTTAAAGAATGAGTACAACCATTTCTCGGGGACTATCATAAATAAGTTCAAAAATCCAAAATTAATGATAATGATAAGATAAGAGGAAGTGCCTATAATAAAACCTTGAGAAGAGTGAGGACTATTTTTGTCTCTTAATTTGTAACTAAGAGAATATCATAACAGGGAGCTAGACAGTATGCATGTCATTTTCGGGATCGGGTAACACGTGGAAAAACCGCGTACAGCATCCTGTCTATACCAAAAGGCAAGAACACGTAACAATTGTACTGTATATTGTTTTACAGGAAAACATGGCTTCCTCGATGGGACAAGACGATGAAGTAAGTGCTCCTAAAATGATTTTTTAAAAAAGGTTTTTTTTGGCAGCGATCATAACATAGCGTTTCCTTGTGGCCGACAGAGAATCGTTAATTCATGCAACAGCTCTCATTTGACCTAACTTGTTTTGTAATAGTAATTTTATGAGTTGAATTGTATGGTTTTCGGTTTTGTCGAAGTGAATTTGCAGTTTGCTTTGTCTTGAGTTTTACTTGTGCCCTTTTGGAATGGAAACGGCGCCTCCAAAGATCGCGCCAAACGTCGAAATCTTCATCCCAAAATATTCGCTACATATAGCTGACCTACCCTAATCATCGGGCTCTTTGAAATTCTCTTTGTTCGCGTATTCTTTGCATCCGTAAACAAAACAGAGAATGTGGAAACGTAACGAAGTTTGATCTTTTTAAACGTTTCAATTGCAGAGAAAAATATTTATAGAAATGGAAGTTTGAGGAGCCTAGCTGACCTCGACTGCTTATCTAAAAGGCTACATGTTAACCTTCCTGTCTCGTAAAATTGGGAGGCAAAGACAATTTAAGGAAAACACTAGTTTTCATGTAGTTTTAATGTAGTTTTCCTGACGTTTTCAGAGAATTTTTCCTCTTTAGGATTTGCTCTTTCTTATAAAGTCCATAACTGATAATCAAGGCATGTGGTCCTCCGATTCAGAAGCCATACATACATTCACATGCCCTCAAATGTTTAGGGTTCATTTTTATAGTTGTTACATCTAACATCAAAATTTTCGGTACGCTCTTTAGCTTGCCCTTTTCGAAGTCCATCTCGAGAACATTTTTTCAAAGATGCGCTCAGCTAGATTTGTCTGTTTACCACCATGCCGCTCATAAACGAACTCAGGGCTTAGTCATTGCATGACCGAAGCAATGCGCAAGTTTCGACAGACAGCCTTCGCCTTTTAAACATCTACAGAACAGACATAATGTAAGGCCGACTTATAGGTCACTGTAGTCGCTGCATTTTAGTTGGAATAAGTCGAAGTCACGAAGTGAATCTCAGCTTACAGTGAGGAGAAATTTAATGTTTTCATGATTTGTTGAGGACTGTTTTGACTCGTGTTTGGGCTCGAACCTCAAATGAAATTGTTGGCAAGTGCAGAGGACTTCCTTTAGCCTTTCCTTTGAAAAGTTCAAGACGATTTGTTTGGCTGTTTTATAAAAAATCGCTGGGGTTTTCACAACCTTGAATGTGAGGCCACGAGGTTCAACCTTGTGCCTGTATGTCTAGTATCCTAACTAGAAACAATCCCCGTGTAGCTCACTTAAACTCACGTAATCTATAAATGCAAACAATTAAAGAACAAGTATCAGCGAAAATACATGACTGTGGACGCTGAAATTCAGTACTTTTCATAAGGTCTACTTCATTCGATTTAAGCACAGCCGAGACTTTATTGTTTTCATTTCTTATTGATTAAAGCTTGTTTTGATGTGCTCGGCTTGACTAGAACCTTGTATGAAATTATTGGGAAACTGTGCAGAAAGCTTCCCTCATTCGCTCAACAAGATAACGGTCTTTTTTTTTGGCTATCTCGGGTTAAATTTTCTGGGTTGAAATTTTGTTGTCAAGTTTAAGAAGAAGGTCGACTGACTAAACCTTCCAAGGGCTGTGTCATGACTGAGTCACCCAGCGCGGGAACATGACCAAGGTTTTAGCTCATATAAACACAACTGATATCCCGTCTGAGTACGAGAGTCTTTTGTCGGTGGTCATGGGGTTATTCAGAGTAGCGAATTTAGATTCATGTAAATGTGGTGAATGGCTGCAACCATTTTGTGCAACCGATCATGTAAAGAGTTCTCAAGAACAGTGCAAAGGAAACTTTATTCGCAGCTTATAATTTTGTTTGATAACTTTGCTTGAAAACGTCGAATTTTTCTTAAATTGTACTCACACAAAACCAGGCTGAAGAAAGAGATATGTCTCTAGTAAAGTGATTGATGCCAAGCAAATTTAGAAGCTACTGATAAATAGTCAGCGCCGTAAATAGTTATAGCAAGTCAAGTTCAGTCTGTTCTGGTGCAGACTATTTATCTTTGGGATCGGATCACGGTGAGTGGTAAATAAAAAAGTTAAACAGGTTTTTCTTCATCCTACAAGTCAACTGCCAGCAGCGAGCCTTTCGCGCTTTAGCTTACTATATCGATTTTGGCGTACTTGAGAAAGCATTGTTTCTCCTCTTCGATCAAGAAGAGGACAAAAGGAGGCTTTGGCTTGCAGGGGTGCGTACAAGCTGAAGCCGAGCGATCAATGAAATCAGTGTCCTTTTGACCCAACCAGGCTGTCATATATTTCTAATGAAGAAACGTAGACTAAATAAAACATCGATATAGTTAATATACTCGGCATTGTCTCTTGAGTCTGTTAAGTAGCCGATTCTACTGATTCGGCTATTTTTCCCTTCGTGCTCAGTTGATGAGAGGTAATAAAGAGATAAGCAGTAGATCGAACACTTTCTTTTAGATTAAGTCAGGCTGACATAATTATGTTCGTATCATGGAGACTACTGAAGAGACTGAATCAGATTTAGAGTCTTTGAAAGAGGTTAGAACTTCAAATTACTGCACCGAAAGAGGCACACAATTTAGCGGAATGAAACTGAAACTTGTTACATTAGGTAACAAAGATAACGTTCAATTTATCAGTAACTCAGTGTGGACGGACTCACTGAGAACCTGAAATCTATAACATCCTTTAAAGATTTTAAATCCAAAATGTACCAAATTTTTTTTCAGCAAAAGTGTTGCTGTAATATATGTATTAAATGAGTAGTTTGATTCCTTTATTCATGAAATTTAGGCTTGTATATATGTCATTTATTTTTATTTACCAGATGAGTCTGTCGCACAAGAGTTCTCTCAGGGGAACACAACGACTGTTTTCTGTAAAATATCTGTTCAAAAAAGCAAATATTGCTTAGAATTTTCTATTGCTTGAGAACGGCTAAGAAATTCTAGATGACCGTTCCATGCGTTTACAACTGATTTTCGAAGCTTATCTAATAAATTTCCTACGATTTTCTGAAGTTTAATTTTTCATATTTCACTCCCCAGGTAAGGCTATGTTTCACAGAAAAAGGAAACCTAACATTTTCGGATTCGAAAAGGTCATGGCGAGAGGAATCAGAAAAATTATCAATTTCATTAAACGTTAAATTGCATCTAAAATGTTGGGGAAAATCACACTGAAGCCCTTGTAATTTCGAAAAGGCTCAAGTTCCCCTAGCATGACTGAACAGATACAAATTTTATAGGGCGCCTTAGAATGCATTTCTACAGATCCAAAAGTGACTTTAGATACCCTAAAAAGTGCCTTTAACGTATTTAAGGGCAACCCTCGTTGGGTGTCTCTGGTCTGTCGAGTTTATTTTTCTTCAAGATACGCTTTGATTTTTCACAGCTACTCTGCAAACCTATGTTTAGATAAAGACCTGATTACAAATACAAGAAGGGAATCTTAGCACATTTCCAAAGACACACCAAGCCTCACTGACTAATGAGTTTAGTGATTTTTATTCAGTGAAAGATCCGGTAAATCTCCGAGGAGACATTTAAGATTCCGCGTGTTAAATAAGGCCATTGCTCCATTGATTACGTGCAGTTTTTAACGGAGACGAACTAAACTAAGCTCTGCCAAGAATTAAACCACTTCCGACTCTGCATTCTGGTTTTAAACTCCTAGCTACACGTGCATTCTAGATATTCATCACAGAGTCTCATGGTAAACGTTTTTCAGTGCAGGAAACTTAGATAAACGACTTACTATTTCTTTCTGAAACCCCAGGTCCCAAGTTCAGTTCGAAACAGTCGAAACTGTTAAACTAAATATACACGTCTAGGAACAAAGAGCCTTACATAAAAATTTGGTCAAGCGAAGACTTGTTTTAACCCTATGTGAATCTCTAAAACAGTCTGCAAGAAAGTATGTTGTTTTAAGAAGGAGGAAGGTTTCCATGCAAAAAAATCCCTTGGCCCTCTTATTCCTTTTTTGGAGGGGTCGTTTTTTTATGACTTGTATGGAGCCCTTCAGAGGAGTATTTGTTTTGCTAGTCTTTATATTACCGCGCTTTTTTATAAGTTGAATTCAGTTGTTTTAGTCGAGGTAACTCAGCAACACTGCCTTGAAACGAATAGCAATTTAAACACGCCAACTGGCCCAGATCAGTTACCACCGAAGAACTTCGTCTCGTTTTTCATTATGCGAAACGCAAGGAAGTGGTCGAGACTTAAGGGGTCTATTGTTACACCGGAAACCGCGTTTGACGTTTAAAATTTCCTGAGATTGTTTTGATTAGAGTAAGTAAGCTACGAAAGGATGGTTACACTTACTCAAATCCTTCACTCCTAGACCAACTTATGCCCCCCCGGGGAGCAATAAGGTGTCCTTTTGGACTTTAACAAAGTTTGAAGACTGGCGATGAGCGGTATAGATTTGTGGTACCAACTTTTAAAAATACTTAATTCGATTCAATTTCAACCCGCTGTAAAACATTAAAATATGCTCATTACAAACTATTATTGCTATTTTTGTCTTGTTTGAAAGAAAGATGATGTCAACATGCTATTTCTGACGTGTTTGTTTTGCCAATTGATTCCACCTAATACTAGCCCTTTGTGTGCCATATCGGGTAACAGGCGAAAGGGTGTACTGGCAAAAGGCAAAAGGCAAACCGTAACCGCTTACACTTAAGAACTTTACAGTTTTTCAAGGAAAACATGGCTTCCTCGATTGTGCAAGACGATAAGGTAAAAGCTGCTAAAAGTATTTCACAGGAATCTGTTACATGTATAGGATTTTACTTCGCCGCCCGCCCGGGTAAAACGGAAAAGCGTTGATACACTGGTATTAACTTGACCTGGGTTGTGCTGTAACCTACATATTACAATCTGGATTGTTTGTTCTTAGGAAATTTTCTAAATGAAATTCGCAGTTCCTTCTTTTGCCTATATTTTTAGCTTTTGCTTTTGTGGAGTGAAAACACCTAGATTTTCTAAAGATCACGCTAAGCGTTCAAAACAACTCGAGACGCTTGTTTACACAATAACGATCCACCCCAATGTCCCAATATCTTGCTCTTTGCTCGTATTCTTTACGCCCGTGGACAACGAATGTCTAAATTTAATTTAGTTTGCCTCTTTTCTGGTCTTTGTTCAAACATTTCAATAGCAGACGAAAAATAATAGAAAGGCCAGAATTTAAGGAGTGTAGATGACCTTGAGACCTGCCTATCTAAACTCTAAACTTTATAATGTTGTCCTGTCTAGTTCATAAAGACATGTAGATGGTAAATTTCCGCGAAAGTAAATTTGCAAATTGCTCAAGGAAACTCTCATTTCTTTGTAGTTTTCCGACTCCGTTTTAAATTTCCAAATTGACTGAAAGGTTTACGTCTTTAGAGGCTATGCGGCGGTTGCTTGTTCTAGCTTTCAGTGGAAGTCCGTCTCTATAACCATGCATGATGGCTCTCTACATTGCCTTTAAATATTTAAAGAGCACATTTTTAAAATCTGTTAATCAAAGGTCAAATCCTTTTGTCGAGCTTTTCAATTTGTTTATCTCAAAGTTCATTATAACATCATTTTATTGGAAAGTCTGTTATCCTAGATCATTTTGTTTCTTCCTGTTTGGCTATGGCGCTTAGCTTCCTAGTATCCGTCCGGTGCACGAACTCTACAGAAACTGACTCTAGTGGCGGCGTTTCGTTGCAAGACCGACGACCGTCTGCAATACAATGCAGAACAAGGCAGAACAAAGCATATATCATGCAAACATTACATTTGACTGTACTTCCTGAAATAATTTGGTGTAAAGTGACTTCATGCGAGTTAATCACAACAGTGGCGATCAGTCAGTGTTTTCATCTTTTGTTGAAGGGTTGACTAAAACTGCAGGTGAATTGTTGGGCAGACTGTACAAAAAGATTCCCTCCATCCCTTTACAAAGTTTAAAACGCTTGGTGATAGGAAATTAGGGTAAAAGTCTCTGAGCTTTCCTCAAGTTTAAGAACTAGGAGGCGGCACGAAGAGTTCACGACATATTAGCTTTGTACTGTGTCAAGTGTCTAAATCAGTAATGTCTAAGAAAAAAAAACTGCTAAATGCTACAACACAGAACAAACATTGTACATCTAATCGTCGACATTATCTGGTGTAACGCAGACTTTAAGCGAGTTAATCATAACAAATGAAGATCTCAATGTTTTCCTTTTTTCTGAACAAGAGTTGTTTTGATGTGTTTTGATTAACACAATCAGTCAAATGAAACTGGAACTAAAAGAAAGCTTTCCTTCTTTCCTTAACAAAATTGATAATGTCAGGTCCTTGTTTGTTTGTTATTTGGTTATCTCTGGGTTTATTGTTTTTTTCACAACTTTAAGAAGAAGGCCAATGTAGGTCCAATCTTATTTTGTGCCAAAGTCTCCCAACAAGAAATGCCCTAGGCAAGGTGTACATATAAACTCCCTCATCTTGTGAATGCTAAAGTTTTGTGGCGGTGGTCAAATTCTATGAATTTCATACTGCAGAATAGAGGATTGAGATTAAGGCTGATAGACTGAACACATCCACGTTAGGCCTATTTTTCTGGTGCTAAGCAGTTCTCCCTTGGTAGGGTTTTGCAGATTGAGATTTATGAAGCCCATGTCAAGGGTTCTGTGCAAAGGGAATACATTTCCGATGAATTTTAAGTCTGGAAAATTTCGTAATTTATTTATTTGTAAACAATGATGCATACACTTTCTAAAATTGTACTTTAAATAAAACAAGGTTGAAGGTTCTTAATGCATTAATGCTGTGCAAATTCTGTAGAAGCTAGATGAGAGTAGGCAGTGTGCAAAACACTTGGGTTTCCTGAGTCTGTTTCACACAGTAGCCGCTTGTTTGTCCTTGTTATCATCAGTTAGTGGGTAGTAATCAATAAAAGACAGGCCTGAGACCTGATACTAATGAGGGAATCTAATGATTTGCACTAGCACTGAAGTCAAGTCAAAGTCTAGATCTGTTTCGCAGTAGCCGATTCTTTATCCTTTCGTGATGATCAGTTGGTGAGTAGCAATTCATTCTTCACCATACTAGCCGTTCGATCAATGTCGGAAATTGTCCTCCTAACCAAGCCAGGCTGAGACATGTTCCTAAAGAAAGAATTCGCACATTAGATTCAAAGGTAGCAGACAAAAATAAGCAGTACCGTATGTATCAAGTATGTAATAATAGCAAGCCAAGTTTAGTCTAGTCTGTTTGGCAGAAGCTGTTTCTCGGTTTTCCTAGCTATGATCAGTTGGTGATCATGAATGGTAACAACTTTATTGACTTTATCTTCGACATAAGGATTTCAGTACCAAAACAATAACAAATGAAAAAAGTAAAATAAAAGTTAAGTAAGAAAGAAAGGAACAATTGAACATTATCATAAAAGAAAAATTACTTGGCTATGTACGGCTTCTACGCTACTCGTATAGTGAGAAAGTTTAATTAGAGTTCGGAAGCATAACAATTTAGAATATTTCCAATATAAGAGGCACTGAGATTTAAGATGTTTTGATCGCACATAGACATGATATTTAAAAATAGTACCTTGCAAGACATATTCGTAAAATTACTGTTTATCGAGTATAGGCTCTCCAAGAAGATACACCTTATATGAGAAAGTGATGAGTGGGTACATCTCAACAAATAGTGGAATTCATCAGCAATTTCGGATCTATTACAAAGGGGGCAAAGGCTCTCAACTCTGGGTATATTCTTGTAGCGCCCAGATTCAATAGTTACCAAGTGGCAAGAAATTCGCATTTTGGTTACTGCCACTCCACTTCATTCATCGTACAAACCAATCGATAAATGAAATTGTCTTGCTAACCAAACCAGGCTGATTATGTCCCTAATGAAGGAACAACGAATAACTCTCTCGTTAGAAGCCAGCAGACACAAATGAGCAATACCCGATTCAGTTTTTTCATAGCAACTCGGGCCTGGCATAGTACAGTAGTTATAAACATATATACAAACTGAAGTTCGATCAACCAAACCAGGTTGACGTGTGTTCCTAACTGTAATTACTTCAGTTCAGTTTTATACACTCCCGTGACCCGGCTGATGTATAAAAATGTAAGTTAAGTTGCTACTTCGACATACCCAAGGCGAGAAGTGACTAAGCATCGTTTCTGTGCAAGCCTGACTAGCTCAATAGTCAGATGGGCTTTTGATATGCAACCCAGATCAGTGAAAAACGAATTCGTTGAAAGGTTCGTTAAATGTATGTGGAGTCATCAAGAATGGAAGTGATACTGTACAAGGCTTTTGCTTGTCCTTGAATACACTGAGAGGATGTATTTTCGATGAACCGACAACAGATGTTCTGCGAAGAGGCCGCTCGCTCAGAATGTTCATTTAGGCTGTCCTCAACCACCAATCTCAGTCACAATGAACTCAGAACTTAGAAATAAAGACTTGTTTAGCCTGTTTTCCGAAAACCCCAAGGACCAGAGTTGACCCAGTGAGTTGGTCGGAGAATAGGCCCGAAATTATGCGACGTGTAAACAAACGTTTTCGTTTAGTAACAATGGAACTTATAAAATGTTTTTGAGCCTAGACTCTGAATTTTATATACATATATAACCATAAAACAATTCATGAAAAAAATTTAAATCAATCGTTGTTTAAAACTTTAACTCTCAGGTCGAAGCAAAATGAATGCCTAAGGTTTATGTTGTTTTGAGAAGGTGATTTTTATATCTGACATATTTTATGTTTTAGTAGTTGTTTCATATTCATCCAGTTCTTAAGTAAAGGCAAATCATCAACGCTACCAGCAATAACGAATAACAATTTAATGGTCGATATATGGAACAAAGACTGAGCAATAAACCTGCTCGCGTTAATTTTAACCAGGAGTTCCTACGAACAATCTATAGAATAACAATTTATAGAATATTTTCGATTTCCTACCTAACAAATGGTCTATCGACCACTCTATCATATTGGCCACTCTATAAACAAACAGGTGTGTAAGGGAACAAACTTAACTTATTATACACCTCGAGAGGAAAAGACCAGTACCTACAAAATCATGCATTTGACTCAGAACACAAAAGGCTACGATTCCTTGAATATCCCGGGGGCGGGAGGCACTCCCTTATATGCAAAACTGGCGTGTGCCGCTGAGCAAGGGATGTTTTTCAGGGTGTCGAGTCTTTACAATTTCCCCGGGGGGTACTCCCTTATATAAGCCATATAGGTATGTGCCGGTCCTTAAGGGTAGGGTTTTTGCGCCGGTTTGGTCTGAAAAGGGGTATTGATTTTGCCCATTTTGGTCTGGACTCGGGTATGGTTTACGAAGGAACTACGGTTGTGTGTCAATGTGTTCGTCGTTTCAATTCCAAATGAATAAGAAGGAAAGTGTAATATATGAAGTCGAAATGGATATTAAGAAATCTTTTTGTTGCGGTTTTATTCTCAGCAATGGTGACAAAATGTCTTTTTTATGTTGTTGTGTTTTGTAACCGGCCACCTCCAGGTCTGAAAACGGGTAAGGATTTTAGAGGCCAGGTCTGAAAACAGGTGTGAAAAATGACATTTTTTTTGTCTGAAATAGAGTCAAGATTTGGAGAACCGGGCGGCACACACCCCACCAAGAATTCTCAGAAGCACCCCCAGGGACAATTTCACAATCTAGTGTCTGAACTAAGTGTCTTTTTTGGATAGGAATCCTTTAAAAGAATGAGAAGCAGTGGCGTATCCAGACCTTCAGATAAGGGGGCGGGGGCCGAGGGCGGGGGGGTTCAGACCCTGAGATAGGGGGGGGGGGGCGGTCTAAAAATAAGAGGGGACGCCGGGGCCCCTCTCCTGTATCCGCCACTGAGAAGGTTTGCGATGAACGGTGTGGTACCAAAGTAGAAAGCGAAACGAATCAGGGCAAGAGAATATGGGAAATAAGGTCTCTTTTCTAAAACAGGGAAGTGAAATAAACATTTTTGTTTGTTTTGTTCAATTGCTGAATGCAACTGCTGAAAGAATCAGATACAGATACAAAGGCCGGTTGACGGCGGATGCTGACAAGTACAAATGATATGGGTTTTGAATGACATGCAAAATAAATGATGTATTAACTACTGGGATAAAACGACCGAACAAATGATACCTTGACCCTTGCTGTGATTTGATCAACTTTGAAAAGCAACTTGAAAAAATTGTTAAGCCTTAAATTTGCTTATCCAGGTAGTAGGTAAGACTTCTTACTTAGTCGGTCAAGTAGTGTCTGAATTGCTAAATTGAATTGGTTTGTTACTGAATAGTATAAGTAAAGTATTCAATGGTGCTTGAAAAGAAAGTGATAAGTTGAATGACCTTGGTTTCCGTCGAACAAAAGAGAGAAATTTTAGAAATATTCGGTGATTAAGAAACATTACTTCTAAGGCAAGACTTCATTTTTATTGCAGTGTTGCAGTCAGTTCTCTTTTATATGATGACCATCTTAATAATCATAATGACGACTAAAACGGACATCTAGTATGTGTTGTTTACCTTTCGTAAGACCCTCCTATCTCGGTAGGGGTACTACGCCATACCGCGGAGTTGGTACGTGTGCTTCAGTGCATAATTTGGTTGTTTCAAAATTTTTTGGGCACACAGGTCAATTTTTCTGATCCCATCTCCATACGCATGCCGTGGGAGAATTGTTTTGCGGTTCCCAACTAACAGCTACTACTTGTTGACGGTGGATCTGGTGCATAAAGGAGTGCTTTGCACTCGCCTCGGCACTAAAAGATCTTTGATACGCGGGTACTCACTAACAAAACAATTTACCAAAAACTTCAGGAAAGGCTTATTCTTCAGTCGATTAAGTTGTGTCTGAATTGTATCTCTGGTACTTAGTATAGTCTTTGTTATGTTGAAGGAGACATTTGTTTTTGTTAATAGTTCAAGTGGTTTATTGAAAAAGAAAATCATGCCGGAATAAAATGACCTTGGTCTCGGTCAAACGAGATAAATTTTGCGAAACATTCGATGATCAAGAGAAATCATTTCAAAGCGGCCATGAGTTTAGATTCTCTTCAGTTAACTTTCTGTTATTCAATTAACAATGGGCTATGTTAAGGTGAGTTCCACAGTTTTCTGTCAAAGCTCAGACCAGGCAATGACTTAGTATTTTCGGTCATCCGTTCTCATATTTGGAACTCCAAAAGAAATTATCCAATGATTCTATTAAATAAAGGGAAACAAAGTTTGATTGGTTTTTGGTCATTTTTAGACAACCCAGGAGTTAACTTGAAGAAGTTGTCCCAGTTTTGTTCAAGTTGCTATCCGTTTCCAAGTCCGGCCGGCCATTTTGTTTCCCTTAAAAGGTCGAGGTTGAAAGAGCCTTCGTGGTAGACGCCTATCTTACATCGTAAAGAAAGGTCAGAGAGTAGACGACGATTTAGGTGTTGCAAATCTCATCATCTTCGCGTTTTTTCAGTTCCAATTAGATGAACAAATAATTAAGGCACTTAACGTCACGCCTAATGGTATTAAATAAATGTCTGAAAATCATTTATATTTTACATCAAACACATTCTTAACACGCATTTAAAAGTGGGTTGGGGGGGGGGGTGGGTTCCCTTCTATGGCCTATACGGGCATGTGCCACTGGACAGGGTATGGTTTTTGACCTTCCTGTCCTGAACATGGTATATAATTTCGTGTCTAGTCTGTTCTAAATTCCTAGATGAATTTTCTATACAAAAGCAATGATTAAAACGTGAATTAGCTGTATTGCAATTGCCAATAAATGGTTTTAAAACATGACGGCGTGCATTTTGTCTTACAGGTTATGAATTTAGGATTTTTTTGTGCTAACAGGGTAGCCCTCAGCGGCTCACCTATACCCAAACCTGCTTGATCTTGCTTGGCTAAACAGGTTCTGTATCTTTGGGTACTAAAGTAGAAAATGTATCCTCTGTTGATCCACTATGTTCTTATCCGCCGCTGTTTACTGTACTCTGCCTGCAAAAATTAACAGCAGATTTTTATAGTGGCTTAGTGCTAAATATGTGAAAGGGTGGGTTCACATTACGGTCCAGCGGGTACCAGACTAGAGCAAGGTGGCCGAACACCAAGTCTGAATGCTACCCAAGTTTTTCCGCTAACTTACCACATTAGTTACGGCACAGTGAGTTGTGTTAGTTGATCAGCTGTGTGAATCGTTCCACTTGTATTGATTCTATAAGTCCACCCTCTGTATTTATTCATGATGGATTTTATCTGGATTTTTTTCATGTCTACCACATAAGAATTGCAGTGATAATAACAACAAAAATTTTTTTCCTCGTGTAAAACATTCTGATTGTATTTTTCAGTTGCATTAGGCGATGGACACTTTGCGGAAAACGAGATAAGTGCTAAAAAATCACTAGCCAAATCGTGCGAATGTTTTTTAAAATTCTCAAACCCGACAATTCGTGAAAACAGGAGCCTATGACTATCATGGACTCCTGGTGAAAAAGAATCTGATCCGTGAATTGCACGCACTCTCATTATTAGGTCGGAAAGCGGTTTAACGTCGCGTGCGCAATAAAGGCAACATCTTGAAATCGTTCTGTCCAATCACGACTCGAGCATTAACTAGAATGATTAATGAATCTCCCACACTCACGTGTGTATTTGAATTTTCCGTAAAAACTACAATCTTAAGATGTTTCCGGCTTACGGCGCGTAAGAACAATGGTTGGCCACAATTTTCTGGTACTCAGGAAAAAAAACGTGATTTGACGGGTGACAAATATATCATTTATATATTTTCCCTTTGAGAGCTAAGTGTCTTGACCCTAACGGAAGATTTGGCAGGTATTTTTCACGTAAATATCATGTTTAATTAACATGTACAGGACACATGTAATAAATAGGTTTAACCAGGGCCAAAAGCGAACCGCTCGAGGAATCTTTTAAGAAACATCTTTCTCAAGTAATTGAACTTCTGCCGTAAGCAGAAAGCAAGCTGAATTCCACCTTAAAAGGATAGACCTGAGCCCGCCATCAACTGAAAACCAAAATTGAATTTGTTTGTTTTTTGTGCGGCACACTGACTTTCACTCAAAGGAAAGACGAGCCACGAAATCGATTTTTTTAGCAATTATTTCCAATATTTGAAAATCTTGAAAATCAAGCTGATCCCCAATCGAGAATGGCAAAAAGTTCGAGCTTTTCCTTCCAAATGTCCGCGCACAGGGAATCCATGAGGACTTGTGAAGGGCTATTCTGTCACAGGGCAAGTTTAACCCAGTTGACATTTTAAGTGTTAAAAAGCGTGCGAAGTGTGCGAAGGTACCAGCTTTGACCTTTCTTGGCAAAGTGTACCGAACCGTTGTTCTTAGCTCTAATCAAAACAATCGCAGGAAATTATACGTCAAGTACGGTTTTCCGTGTAAAAATAAAAAAACACGCAATTTTCGCACGTTTTCAAAAAGACCCCCTCAACAAAACGAAAATTGATGGTCAGGTTATCTCGAGGATTCTAGCCTACTGATTGCATAATACAGCACCCACGGGCGGGGGAGGGGGCGGGGGGGGGCACTCAATTGCAAGGGATGTTTAGGTAATGATGTGCTGCCGAAGCTTTCATAACCTGCCCTGTTGAAGACAAAAATTGCTCATTTCCCTTCCCTGGTTAAAACAAAAGACCTTATTCTATTACCCTGAGTCGTTTCGTTCTGCATACAGAATTAGGTAATTTTGAACCTATTAGAACTAAATTCTTGGAAGAAACTTTTGGTGACACAAATGGTCCCGGGGGGGGGTTACTTCTGGGAATTCTTGGTGGGGGTGTGCCGCCCGGTTCTCCAAATCCTGACCCTATTTCAGACCAAAAAATGTCATTTTCCACACCTGTTTTCAGACCAGACCTCTAAAATCCATACACGTTTTCAGACCTGTCCTTTAAGTAGACTTATATGTCATCGTTACTTAGATTAAAGCGCAAACAAAAAAATTCTTCAAATCCATGTCGAATTCACATGTTTCTCTTTCTTTCTGACTCATTTGGAATGGAAACAATAAATACGTTCATACACTCCCGTAGTTCCCTCGAAAACCATACACGATTCCAGACCAAAATGGGCAAGGTGTATACCCGTTTTCAGACCAGAAGGGCGCTTAAACCCTACCCGATGGGGCGGCACATACCTATATGGCTTATATAAAGGAGTACCCCCCGGGCACATGTCCGTCTATGCAAGAGAAAATTTATTCTCTCTTGGTTTAGGCCAATTAAGGGACTGCCATTACAGTGCGCTTATGTCAAGTCGCTCAATTCGTCAAATGTTGGCAAATTTTTCTGCAGTTGAATTCTAAAAGACTGTATTAAAGTTCAGGAAAAGAAAAAAAGAAGCCGTTGTCTTGTGCCCACGTTCTCGACAAAACGTGAAATTAGGCACTTTCACGTTGTAGTCGTTCAGCGACGGCAAAGAAATGTACAAAAAAGCGTGATGCACGTGCAAAGTTATTGTTTTGCCAATCTAAACCCATTGCTTTTTTCCCGTTCTCACTTCCGTCGCCGTCGTCGTTACTTAAGCTTCCTAATGAGTCCATGCAATACACATTATGTCAGTCCATTGTCTGGAGCGGCCATTGTATAAATCAAAGAACAGAAGGCACAGACCAATTCGACTAATGTTGTGTGGAGGAGGAAAATACAAAAAATATTCATGCAAGGGGGAATAAACTAAAAATTATGAAAAATGTTAACGAAAAAAGAATACTGCTCGAAAATTCCCCCACCTCCCCTCCCATAACTTTTATAATGGCCCGCTTCTAAACTTGACATTGGCTAGTAACTGATGCTGACATTGACCTTGCGGTTTCCGAATTGAATTAGATGTATTCTTTCTCATGCACGTAGATGCATTGTTCTATCATAAGGTCGTTTTTAAGCGGCCCAAAGCTGAACTCGTTGCGTCACAGACGTTCTAAACCTTCTGTATACTATACAGATGGTTTAGACGTGCGCGTGGGCCAGCCGCAACGCAGGATACATTTCGCTTGTATCTTGTATTAGAGGAGTCATCTTATAGTCAGAAGGAGATTTAGAATGGATGTTAGAAATTTTGAGACAATCTTGGATTGTGGACTCCATACCGTGGATTCCGGATTTCAGATAATGGATTCCGGACCCTCTGCCAGTGGACCTTGGAGTCCGGATTGCAATGGTTAGTGGGATTCTGGATTCCTTGAGCTGTATTCCGGATTCCAAAGCCCAGGGTTCCTTATTCCACAAGCAAAAGTTTCCCGGGGTCCGGAATGCGGATTCCCTTGCACGTGCCGATACAAAAACGTGCCAGTTGCAGACCGACGGGACACTTGAACTCTTTCTCTTGAAAGAAGAACTCTTGACCGTCACAAATGCTTTTCAAAAATTAAATGTCTATAACAATGCATGATAAAATCAGAGGAAATTCCAATAAACCACAGAATCTGCTCAATCAGTTATAATAAACTATTTTTGTGGCTCAAAATGATGTCATCTTATTTTTGGGGCATCTAGCCGTTTCTGCCAGGCGCGCTTGCGTGGTATATCGAGTAACACATGCATGTAGAGGCAAAGTGCAACACGTACTTTTCAGTTTTTCAAACATGGACACAAGCATGGCTTCAACGATAATGCAAGACGATGAGGTAAGAACTCCTAAAATGATTTGTAGAAAGTGATTGTGCTTTTCTAGGGACCATTTACACAGGGTTTTCTTTGCACGCTGCCGAGCATTGTCAAAGCAAGCCGGAATAATTGTATAATGTACAGCTAACTAGTTCTGTAACGGAAATTTTTAGCCCAAAAATTAACGAGTAAAGAATGCTTATGTAATACTGTCACTTTTTTTTTTAGTCCTAACCTAAAGTTTTGTCGTTTATTCATACTGTTTAAACTGTAAACAGAGAACCTGGAATTTCAACGTAGTTTGATCTTTTCTGATTTTTTAACATTTAGATAGTGGAGAAAAATTATAGAAACGGAATTTTGCGGAGGAGTCTCCCAGCTCAAATGTACTGGATAATGTAATCGGAACACAAATTTCCTCGAAGATCCAACATTTTGCTTAAGAAAACCCTCAGTTCTATTACACTTTCACTCTGTCCGGGTTTAAAAAAACGTAAATCGTTTATAGAGGCTCTGGCTAGGTTATTTGTCCTATAACCTACCCGGTGTCGGCCACCAAGGACCCCTCTTAAGTCCATATGCCTTTATAGAATACTTAAGCTCCTTTCTCATATCTGTCTTATGTAACATTAAAAGCACTTTGAGATCACTGATATTAGTAGAGAACTGATGTCTGGCCATGATTTCGCTTAGTCATTCTGTTTACCTACGTAACGTAATCGGCGCTTAGCCACCTAGTATCACGGTGGTGTCACTATCGTGCTCAGAGCACGAGCGGTTCGTTGCACAAAGACCGAAGCACTGCGCTACGGCTTGGTTACAGACAGCCCTTGCTTACTTGTACAGAATGAGCATCATACAAGGCCTATGTATGCCCGGTATATTATGTAAGGCCGACTTCATATTGATATATGCGAGTCAGTAAACTACATGCAGACTTCACATGCAGTGTTTTCAAAACAAGTTGTTCGGGTTCCTGAAAGACTGATTGGTGCTTATCCAGGATTTCAATATTGTCCCTCTTTTTTCATTTGATTTTCTATGGATTGCTTAGAGTAACATGTTGTGTTATCGTTACTGTATCTAAGAGAGGAGGCTCAACAGTATTTTGTAAGCTTGAGTTACACATGCTCTTAGACAAGAAAACCGTGCTTAAAATTTGGCTCTAAATTTTGGGTTAACTTAACCATCTTTTGAGGAACCGGGCCGAGATAAAAGACTTTGTTTTCATGTGTCACTATAATGTGTTTCGATGTAGAACTTCCAGTGAAATGACTTGAATTGTTCAGTAGGATCCGTTGTTTCAGGTGAAAAATCTCTGGGTTTTTCGCAACTCTACTAAGATAAAAGCCTCTAGGTTCCTTTGTACTGCTCATATAAACTAAATGTTCACATGTCTCGAAACAAGCATCAATGACTACCCATGACCGACCGTGGGCGCTGAAATTATTTGGTCCAAAGGTCGACATTATGCGAGTTAAACACAACAGTGTCAACGGTGAAGACTTCAGTGTTTTCATTGCTTGTTGGAGTCTTGTTTGATGTGATCGACTAGAACCTCAAATGAAATTGTTGGCACTGTAAACAATTAGCTTCCCTCCTGTAAACAAAGTTAAAACGCTTCCTTTTTTGCTGTTTTGTCAGAAATCGTTTCGTTTCTCACGACTCAGAGTTACTGAGGTTTTCTGAGAACCGAGGAGTTCGCCCAGTTTGTGCATGCATTGTCTAGTGTCCTAACGAGTAATGAGCACCAAGGTTGGCTCATCAGATCACATAAAATGCTTCCCTGTACAGACTAACTGAGCATTAACAACTATACCAGCTATACATGACTGTTGGGGCCGAAATTATTTGATAGAAGGCCCATTTCTTGAGAACTGTTATTCCCAACAATGAAGGCTTTGACAGTGTTCTCATTGCTTGTTAAAAACGCATTAAATACTCCTTCCACCAAATGTCAGTTTGTTTGGCTATTTGGTTAAAAATCTCAGTTGTAGAATGAAACTACGACGTTCAACTTCCGTGCAGCGTCAAGCTTGTGTCCCAAAAAAAATGACCAAGGTTTTTAGCTCATAAACGGGACTAGTCAATATATCCTGGACGTGTGAATGCTAGAGTCTTGTGGCTGCAATCAGTTTCTTTTTACATAACACTGCAGAATGAACGATTGAGATTTATAGTTTATTACAGATAGATAGAATGAATCCAGGATAATTTGGCTACATAGTTCGGCAATAGTCACTACCCATATCAAGCGTTCAGTTTTCTCTGAAAGGAATATACATATCCGACCACTTTTCTTAAAAACTTGGTACGAGTTATAAATGCGTTGATTTCTAAAATTGTGCTTTTAACCAAACCAGACTGTACAGGAGCTCCTTTTCAAATAAATTCTGAGCAGATTGAGCATAATAGGCAGTGCCATGAATAGTGATAGGAAGTCACAAGTTCTGTTCGTTTCAGTGGTGGCTAATGGAAGCTGAAATTTAATAGATAGTAGCATTTAAAAGATGAATAGTTTCTCCTTCATCGTACAAGGCGATCGATCACTTTTTAAATTGCCCTTTTAACTATACCAAGCTGAAGATATGTTCCTAGCGAAGTAATAATCATGGCGTAAATTCATGAACTCGTCAATTTTTTTGTGATCAGTTCAGAGTGAATAATAATTAAAAGAAAAATTCTTCATCATACAAGCTCATCAGTTCTGACTGATAGTAAAAATCTTTACATGCAGTTGATGTTAGAAGGCTAGAGCAAACGCTGACCTGAAGACAAAATCATTAGCACGGTACCTGAGGTACGTTTGTAAAAGGCCGACACATATGGAGGTTGATCATAACTGGCTCATGATCAGTAAAGAGAATATTCGATGAATAATTCCGTCATTTACCGAAGTGGTAAGGTTTGCCGGGCTGGCTCGCTTAAATCTCCTTCTCCATTAGCCACCGACTTGTATTACACAGCGCCCTCCCGATGCCGGTATTCCAGCTAAACAGGGTTGGCAGGGTTGTCATGTTATCAAAATGTTGATTTCGTTGCGTTTAATCATTTTCCTGCGACCTTTGCATAGCTAAGCGAGTCGGCCGGCTAAACTGGCCACCCAGACTCGTGTGATCAGCCCCTTCGGCTATTGCTTCTTTGTTCGGCTTCACTCAGATGTGTTTGTGATAACAGAGAACAGATTTCCTGTGATCGAAGAAGCCGCTCTTATGATCGATCGGTTTTTAGCCTGCATTCTGATTATAAACTTCTCACCGACAAGTGCCAGCATTCTAGATATTTAGCATAGAGTTTCATGGCAAATGTTTGTCAGTGCGGTACAGTGACGTTAAAAATAAACTGTTCTTCTCTATCAGCCAGTTTTCGAGAAACCCCAGGGCTCAAGTTGCTCAAAACTGAGTGTCGCGTTATCAAAATGTTAAACCAAGTATCTCAGGCTAGGGACAAAGGAGTTTATATACAGTCACCATTGAGCCTTCACTCAGAGACTTGATTTTTTAAACCCTGCATACACTCTAAATCAGACAAGAAAGTAAATCCAATCTTGAGTTAAAATTGTAACCCTTCAGTTAGAGCTTACCTGCTTATACTAGTTAATGTTGTGTTGGGAAGATGCATTTGTCTGCCGGTAAGCAACGATCTTTTCTTGTTCCTTCAGTTCTTTTACTGAAGGTAATTAAGCAACGCTGTCCAGTAGTAGCTGGGCTATTTAATGGTGAATACAGATCCGTCGATTTAATTTTAACACAAAGTCCCTAAAAATAGCAAGCAATCTAATAGCCTGCGAATACTGGGCCGTTTCGCCGGACGCTGTTTACACAAGCTGGCAATCTAATATTAGAATCTAATATAATAATATTATATTATACGCAACAAATTAAAAAAATAACCACAACACCGTAATGACTCGATATTCAAACAGATACAAAAAGCAACTTACCTCAAAAAAGTGATGACACTGACCATCAATTGAAAGGGATAACTGTACTTACACTGCTTACAAAATCATACACTTTACTTTAGAACAAGGACATGATTACTTCACAAAAATCGATGCACATTGATCTGTGTGATAATTAGTTCCATTCACTCGGTAAGTGTTGAAAGTGATTAATGAAAGAGTCGTGATAGAACTCAGTTACAAAACCGGCTTAAGCATCTGGCGTGGCGGAGACAGCGAAGTGAAAATTTTATACCAGACAAATCATTAATATAAGTTTTGAATGATATATGGCAAAAAATGATATGTGAACTTCGGATAAGCAAATGAGAGGCACTGTGGACCTTCGTAGTTACCTGGTCAACGTTGAAAAGACCTTGAAAAAAGATAGCGGTAAAGCCCGGTTTCTGACCAGTTAATGAATCTGCTTAATCAGGTCTTAGGCGGACGATATAGGTCGTTTAAAGGCTCCTCTCTGAGTTAGTCAAGTACTATCTGAAATCCACTCATGGTACTTTATAGTACAGTCTTTGCAAAAAATAACTGGTTTCGTTAAAAATATAATTAGTCCATGGCTGGACTGCTTGTAGTCTGGCCTTATTTTTTCAATATCCGTCTAGTTTTGATCCCAGTCATGCAGGGCGTTTGTAAACAACGCAACGTTACTAGAGACCTTGAGATTCGAGGAGGAAAACGACTACGAGTACGAGATTTGATTTAAAGTTTTTTTCGCGAATTGTCAAAAAATAGACACCCCGGAATAATATTCTTCATTGTACTTTTCTTCACCAGAAAAGTTATCACTGTTATCGTTATTGAAGGAGGTTTAGCCCTCTCCCGATTGCAAAGTGCTAAAACGTCTAACGTTTGAAAACTTGTTCCTACCACTGAGATACCTCGCTAAAACTCGTAGTAGAATAACTTGCAAGAACTAACCGAAATGATAGACATAACAAACCATACCAAACTGATCCGAACATCCTTGTTCAAAGGGCACTCGTACCGAAACTCGTACCGAAATCAAACAGTTCTTTCGAATTATTATTCAAAGCAATAAAATGAAATAAGTTTCTTAGTAAAATGTGTGGATGTTTTCACACTTGTCGTGATTTTATTACCGTAACTTTGAAAGGCTCATGTACGGCACACGTTTTTCCCCTCCTAAAAGGAGGGGAACATTGGTGGGTACCCAATACCGCAATACCGTAAGAAAAATTGGCAAATACCAAAATCCCGAGTCGAAAATCGACGAAATACCGAGACTGCATTTATGATCGGTCACCCTTACTTAGAGTTGCATCCACCTAGCGTAATGACCTCGCCAACATCTTGAGCAACCTCCGCCATTGTGAGAAAACGTGAGAAGACCTCGACTGACCGGTAAAAAGATCGGAAAGCCGGGTCATTGGATGCAACAACAATGACACATTGTAGACTAACTACTAGTTTACCATGCATACTGAGTTTTGTGTTGCATATTGTATTGACCCGTATTAGATGGGAGAGCGCAAATGAACGGGCCACAATACCGTGAACGATCTTCTTTTACCGATTACCGTCAGCCAAAAGGATGAAAAACCGCATACCGCGAGGTTAGATGATACTGCAGCACTGCACATTAAAATTTAAAATTACTGAATTACCACTTGAAAAAAACCTTAATTCCGCGACCCCAATGCCCCCCTCTGAAAGCAGCGCATGGTTTGGAGATTAGGCTGCTGAATCCGTAACCTACGTTTAGCCTTCCGTTTCAGTCATTTGTCAGGGGGAGGGTGTGGCTACACGTAGGCTACTAACAAGGGTCGTTGGCTTTTTGGTAAATAATTTCGTTTCAGTTGAAGAACGTGTGAGTTGTAGACCGACGGGACGTTTCAGCGCCTTCACCTGATTGCACCGTCACAAATGCTTTCATGTTTCAAAAATCAAATGTCCTAAGAATGATAAAATTAAAGGAAATTCCTATTAAACCGCAGAATCCGCTAACTATAAGACGATGTCATGTTATTTTTGGTGCATCTAGCCGTTTCTGCCGGGCATGTGTGCGTGTCATATCGAGCTGAGACGTGCATGACGAGACAAAGTGCAGCACGTACTTTGCAAGTTTTTTTTTTCGGTTTTTTTTCAAACGGAAAGATGGCTTCCTTATCGGTGCAAGACGTTGAGGTAAGAGCTCCTAAAATGATTTGTAAAAAAGTTATTGTGCTTTTGCAGGGCTCCTTTTATACAAAAGGTTTCCTTCGTCCGCTGCCAGAGAGGCGTTGATATACTGGTTCTAATTTGTTATTTACCGGTTTCCATATTGGCTAAATGAAATCTGGAGTTCTTTCTTTTGTCTTGGGTTTGAATTTTTGCCGCTTTGTGAAGTGAAACCGGCTAGTTTTCCTCGGAAGATCATGATGAACCCTCATGAAATGTTCATGCCAAATTAACCAGGGAAGAATGCTTACGTAATGCTGCACTAACCAAGCGTTTTGCTCTTGTTCGTATTGTATGCTCTTGTAAAAAACCGTGAACAGAAAACGTGGAATTTTAACGTAGTTTGATCTTTTCTGATCTTTAGGGGAGTTTTGCTGAACATAGCACGACCTTGACTCTCCTATCTACATTTTTCTGGGTAATACATGTGCTGAACCGGAAGAGAAATTCCTCGAAGTTGCAACATTTTACTTGAGTGGAGAAGTCTCGGTTCTATGTGTCTTTCAGACGGCCGGTTTTAAAGTAGCTAAACTTGACGTTTTCATCGTTTATAGAGGCTCTGGGTACTTTACTTTATCCTACTGTAGTGTGTGTAACTGAAACCAAGGCCTCCTCCAGTCTGATTTAGAGACAGTATGTCCACGTGCCTCAGTTCACACAGTTAAATATTTAGGGTCAGATGTAACATCAAAATCTTTTACGAAGTCTGTTTCTAGTTCATTTCATTAGAAACGCTGATATGCTAGATTTCGTTTCATTCTGTTTACCGCGGGTCAACAATCGGCGCTCAGTGACCATGAGCCGTGTCAGGATTATACTCAGCGAACTAGCGTTTCGTTGAAAGACCGAAGCACTGCCTTGAAATTTGGCGAGACAACCCTTGCTAACGTGTTCAGAATAAGTATCATACAAGGACTATATGACTTTGGTCGCTGAAATTATTGGGGCAAGGCCGACTTCATGCGTGTTGGTAATGGAAACTTTAGTGTTTTCATGCATTAGTTGCTTAATCTGATGTGTTGGACTAGCAGCTCAAATGAAATTGTTGGAACTGTGCAGTAGGCCTCCTTCCTTCCTTCCTTCCTTCCTTCCTTCCTTCCTTCCTTCCTTTAACAAAGTTTAACACTAGACGTGTTTGGTTATTTGATTAAAAATCTCTGGATTTTGGCAACTCTAAGAAGGAGGCCATGAGGTTCTCTATCTTGTGCTTTGTTAAATGTCCCAATGAGAAATGACCAAGGTTGTAGGTCATTTCTTGAAACTAAATGCTAACATGTACAGCGCAAGTATCAGCGACTATACATGGCTGTGGTCGCTGAAATTATTTGGTATAAGGCCGACTTCATGCGAGCTAATCACAACAATGAAGACTTCAGTGTTCTCACTACTTGTTGGAGACTATTTTTATGTGTTGGACTAAAGTCAAATAAAATTTTTGGGACTGTGTATGTAAAGAAAGTTTCCCATCTCATTTCCTTTAACATAGTTTGAAACGTTTCATGTTAAGATATTTGGTTAAAAATCTCTGCACTGGGTTTATTCTTTTCACTGGCTGACAAGTTTTGGAAAAAGGCTACGAGGTTCTCTTTAATCTTGTGCTGTGTAACAATTGTATTGTAAATCTTTGCTCTCTTATCTAGACTTAGTAATAGTAGGTCCACATCAGCTGTACAGTTGCTTATTTCAGACCTACTTATCAAATAAATGTATGTATGTTGTATGTATGTGTCAAGAGTCCCATATGAGTAATGATCACGGTTGTAGCTAATATAAACTAAATGCTGTAACATGTATAGAACAAGTATCAACGACTTACACATGACTGTGGTCGCTGAAATTATTTGGTAAAAGGCCGAATTCATTGAAGTTAATCACAACAGCGAAAACTTCAGTGTTTTCATTACTTTTTGAAGACATATTGTGATGTGTTCGACTAGAACTTCAAATGACATTGTTGGGCTATAACTTGAAGAATTAGCTTTTTCCTCCCCTTAACAAAGTTGAAATCGTTTTGTGCTTGATTATTTTGTATAAAAAATCTCTGGGTTTTTCCCAAGGCAGAGTTTAGTTACTGAGAACAGAGGAGTTCAACAGTGTGTTTTGTTTAGTGTCCCAAACGGAGTAATGACCAAGCGGGTTGTAGCTCATCAGATAAACAAAATTCTACCATGTAGTACACAACAACTGAGCATTAACAACTATACATTACTGTCGTCACTTAAATTATTTGTCAGTGTATGGCCGACTTCATGCGAGTTAACCACAGTGATCAGATGAAGACTTCAATGTTTTCATTTTTCGTTGAAGACTTATTTTTCTGCGCTTGACTAGAGCCTCAGATGAAATTCTATTGAAGGACACTGTACAGAAAGCTTCCCACCTTCTCTTAACAAAATTGAAAATCTTTCGTGTGTGGTTATTTGGTTGAAAATCTTTGGATGGTTTACAACTCAGAGTTTAGCCAACAGGAGGCCATGAGTAATTCAGAGTAGTTCAACCTAATTGTGCTATGTCTCGTCAGATAAAATACGCTAACATGTACACAACACTGATCTGAGCATTAAAAACTATACATGACTGTGGTTACTAAAGGCCGACTTCACTATGCGAGTTAATCACAGCAATGAAGACTTCAATATTTTCATTTTTTGTTGAAGACTTATTTTGATGTGTTCGACTAAAACCTCAGATGAAATTCTATCGAGGGACGCTGTTCAGGAAGCTTCAATTCCCACCGTCCCTTAACAAAGTTGAATATATTTCGTGTTTGGTTAAAATGAATATTTGGGTTTTTTCCAACTAAGACGTAAGAACAGGAGGCCACGAGGAGTTCAACCTTGTGATGTGTCACATCAGATAAAATCTTAAATGCTAACATGTACACAACATCTGAGCATCAACAACTATACATGACTGTAGTGGTTGAAATTATTTGATGGAAGGCTGATTGCAAGCAAGTTAATCACAACAATGAAGACTTCAGTATTTTCATTACTTGTTGAAAACTTATTTTAATGTGTTCGACAAGAATCTCAAATGAAGTTGTTGGGAGACTGTGCAGAAAGCTTACCTTCTTCCCTTAATTGTCGTTGTCAGGGTATTTGGTTAAAAATCTCTGGGATTATTTTTTTACAAAGTGACGAAGGAGATCGAGGTTCATGAACATGGGTTGTGTCAAGTACACCATACGAGAAATGACCAAATTTAATGTATCCCGGTCTTGCTTGAGGTAGAGTCTTGTGGCGGTGGTCAAATTGTATCAATTTAATACTGCTGAATAGAGGATTGAGATTTATACAGATGGAACTGAATGAATCCATGCTATGATTTTCTTCTGTAAGGTAAGTCTCGCGTGCCATGGCTCCGCAACAGTCACTGCCCAAATCACAGGGTTCATTTCAAAGGAAATACAGACCTGATAACTTTTCTTGAAACCTTCGTTCTTTATTAATGCGTAGACTTCTAAAATTGTCCTTTTATCCAAACCAGGTCGAAGACGTGTTCCTTTTGAAGAACTGCTGAGCAAATTCAGCAAAAGCCTGAATGAATAGGAAGTGCCCGCCGTTAATTAATCGTTTTAGCCAGTCATATTCAATCTCTTCAGTAGCTTAGTTTCCTTGGATCAGTTAATGAGTAGTATTTAGAGCCATAAAAAGTTTCTTCCTCATCGCACAAAGCGATCCTTTTAACCAAACCATGAAGATAGGTTCCTAATGACGCAATAATAGCCAAGAATTAGATGTGCTAGACTTAGTTATGGCAAATCAGTAACTCCTTCTCCTTCTGATCAGTTAATGAGTAGTAACAACAAGAAAAATTCTTCATCATACAAGCTGATCAATTCTGGCTCATCTTCAAAAATCTTTACATGCAATAGGTGTTAGAAGGCTATAGCAAAAGTTGAACTGAAGCCAAAACCCGGGGGGGGGGGGGTACTTGAGTAAGGTTTTGCTGGGTATGTGCTGCTAGTCCTTCGTAACCCCTATCCTATTATACTAGTCAATTCTGTGGCCAGAATCGCTTTTGGGTAAATGTAATTTTGGCAATCCCAAAGTTAGTCACTTTCTGTTTATGCATCTACTTTATAAAGCCTTTTATTAAGGTCACCCTGAAATGAATTGGCAGATTTGTTACACGTAATGTAGTAAAAATCCTCACGGTTTGAAATTCCTAATTATCGGAACATTATTATCCCCAAAATCCCGGTCGAAAATGTGCGACCTCATGCTAGTAACTCTATTGAAAATGCAACCCCATTAAAGTCAATCCAGTCGTAAAAACGCAACCCCATCCAGCGGGACATCCCCATTAGCCTATTACTAGGAAGTGCTCCTCTCGGAAGCCAAAATCCTAAAGTACGTTTCGAAAGACTGACACCAAGTTTGACTGGCTCAGTGGCGAGATCAAAACAAGAGAAGAGAGTATTCGATGAATAATTCATCATTCACCGAAGTGAAAAATACTGGGTTGATTTTATGAGCCGGGCTGGGCTGGCTCGCTTTGTTAGGTTTGGCTTTTATCCCAGTATTACGCTATCTCGATACTCGCAGCCGGGTTCCAGCTAACCGGGTTGGCTGGTTTGTCAAGTAATCACAAAGTTTATTTTTGTTGCGTTGAATTAACATGCTGCGACCTTGGCAAAGCTACGCGAGTTAGCCCGGCAAACCGGGCCTCCCTGGCTCGTGTTATCAGCCAATCAGCCCCTTACACTATTGCTTCCTTGTTCGCTTGTGCACTCAGATGTATTTTTGATAATAGAGGAAGCCCCTCTTAAGATCGATCGGTTGTGCAATCCTATTATCAGCTTCACAACTATAAGTGCCGCCAGCATTCTAGATATTCAGCACCGAGTTTCATGGCAAATGTTTCAGTGTCGGTGCGTTAACATTAGCAGTGAATCACTACTTTTCTATCAGCCTGTTTTCGAGAAACCCCAAGGCCCAAGTTGCTCGAAACTCAGTGCCACGTCTAAGAGGAATGTCAAACCAAGTATCCTCTCCGTCTAGGAACAAAGAAGCCTATATGATCCCTACATACTCTGTAAGCAACGCTGTCTTCGACTGTCTAGTAGTAACTAGAAATTTCACTGTAAATACAGATCCATCCCATCGGGTTAATTTTGACACGGAGTCTCTAAAAATAGCAAACAATCTATAATACTTTCATACCCAACAAAAAGTTATAAAACTACCACATAATTACTATTAATAATGGCCTGAAATCTAACCAGTACAAAAGCTGCTTACCTTAATTCATTGATAATATAACCATCGAACGAAAAACTGTACCTACAAAATGATACACTATAATTAGAACAAGGCCATGATTACTTGACAAATATCGATGCACATCTGTGTGATAATTTGTTCAGTGACTCTTCAGTTCACTGCAATTGATGAAAGTAACAATTTATTGTAGCTCAGCGGCGACATTGGTTAATACACAAGTGACGACGGACAGATGCAGCAAATGAACGGTACTGTGACCTTCTTAGTTACGTGATTAACTTTGAAAAAAAACTTGAAAAAATATTCAAGCCCAGCGGATATAACCCTGCTTATCCAGGTCGAAGGAAAAACTTCTCTCTGAGTTGGTCAAGTACCGCCTGAATTGCATAGTCTTTTACAGTACATGAATTAACAGTCTTGTAAAGGACAATTGGTGTTGTTGATAACAGGTTGTAGGTCATAACTTGAAACTAAATGCTAACATGTACATGAGCACAAGTATCAACGACTATACATGGCTGTAGTCGCTGAAATTATTTGGTATAAGGCCGACTTCATGCGAGCTAATCACAACAATGAAGACTTTATTGTTCCCATTACTTGTTGGAGGCTATTTTTATGCGTTGGACTAAATTCAAATAAAATTTTTGGGATTGTGTGTGTAAAGAAAGCTTCCCATCTCTGTTCCCTCAACCAAGTAGAAAACGTTTATTGTAAGGATATTTGGTTAAAAATATCTGCACTGGGTTTATTTTTTTCACTGGCTGACAAGTTTGGGAAAAAGGCTAGGAGGTTCTCTTTATTCTTGTGCTATGTCAAGCGTCCCACTGAGCAATGATCACGGCTGCAGCTAATATAAACTAAATGCTGTAACATGTATAGAACAAGTATCAACGACTTATACATGACTGTGGTCGCTGAAATTATTTGGTAAAAGGCCGAATTCATTGAAGTTAATCACAACAGCGAAAACTTCAGTGCTTTCATTACTTTTTGAAGACTTAGTTTGATGTGTTCGACTAGAACTTCAAATGACATTGTTGGGCTATAACTTGAAGAATTAGCTTTTTCCTCCCCTTAACAAAGTTGAAATCGTTTTTTGCTTGATTATTTTGTTTAAAAAAATCTCTGGGTTTTTCCCAAGGCAGAGTTTACTTACTGAGAACAGAACGAGAGGAGTTCAACAATTTGCTTCGTCTAATGTCCCAAACTAAGCGGGTTGTAGCTCATCAGATAAACAAAATTCTACCATGTACACAACAACTGAGCATAAACAACTATACATTACTATCGTCACTGAAATTATTTGTCAGTATAAGGCCGACTTCATGCGAGTTAATCACAGTGATCAGATGAAGACTTCAATGTTTTCATTTTTCGTTGAAGACTTATTTTGATGTGTTTGACTAGAGCCTCAGTTGAAATTCTATTGAAGGACACTGTACAGAAAGCTTCCCACCTTCTCTTAACAAAATTGAAAACATTTCGTGTATGGTTATTTGGTTGAAAATCTTTGGATGGTTTACAACTCAGAGTTTAGCGAACAGGAGGCCACGTGTAATTCAGAGTAGTTCAACCTAATTGTGCTATGTCTCGTCAGATAAAATACGCTAACATGTACACAACACTGATCTGAGCATTAAAAACTATACATGACTGTGGTTACTAAAGGCCGACTTCACTATGCGAGTTAATCACAGCAATGAAGACTTCAATATTTTCATTTTTTGTTGAAGACTTATTTTGATGTGTTCGACTAAAACCTCAGATGAAATTCTATCGAGGGACGCTGTTCAGGAAGCTTCAATTCCCACCGTCCCTTAACAAAGTTGAATATATTCCGTCTTTGGTTAAAATGAATATTTGGGTTTTTTCCAACTAAGACGTAAGAACAGGAGGCCACGAGGAGTTCAACCTTGTGATGTGTCACATCAGATAAAATGCTAACATGTACACAACATCAACAACTATACATGACTGTGATGGTTGAAATTATTTGACGGAAGGCTGATTTCAAGCAAGTTAATCACAACAATGAAGACTTCAGTATTTTCAGTAGTTGTTAAAAGCTTATTTTGATGTGTTTGACAAGAACCTCGAATGAAATTGTTGAGCGACTGTGCAGAAAGCTTACCTTCTTCCCTTAATTGTCGTTGTTCGGGCATTTGGTTAAAAATCTCTGGGTTTATTTTTTTAACAACGTGACGAAGGAGATCGAGGTTCAAACTTGGGTTGTGTCAACTACAGTATGCGAGAAATGACCAAATTTAATGTATCCCGGTCTTGTTTGACCTAGAGTCTTTTAGCGGTGGTCAAATTGTATTAATTTAATACTGCTGAATAGAGGATTGAGATGTATACAGATGGAACTGAATGAATCCATGGTACGATTTTCTACTGTGAGGTACGTCTCGCGTGTCATGGCTCCGCAACAGTCACTGCCCAAGTCACAGGGTTCATTTCAAAGGAAATACAGACCTGATAATTTTTCTTGAAAACTTCGTTCTTTATTAACGTGTAGACTTCTAAAGTTGTGCGTTTATCCAAACCAGGCTGAAGACATGTTCCTTTTGAAGTAATGCTGAGCAAATTCAGCAGAAGCCTGAATGAATAGGAAGTGCCCACCGTTAATCGTTACAGCAAGTCATATTCAGTCTCTTCAGTAGCTTAGTTGTAGCTCAGTTTCCTTGGATCGGTTAATGAGTAGTATTTAGAGCCATCCAAAGTTTCTTCTTCATCGCACGAGGCGATCGATCCTTTTAACCAAACCAGGCTGAAGTTATGTTCCTAATGAAGTAATAATGGGCACATTAGGTGCTAGACTAGTCATGGTAAATCAGTAACTCTTGTCCCTTGTGATCAGTTAGTGAGTAGTAACAAAAAGAGAAATTCTTCATCATATCTGGCTCACCTTAAAAATCTTTACATGAAATAGTTGTCAGAGGGCTATAGCAAAAGTTGAACTGAAGCCAAAACGGGGGGGGGTTACTTGAGTAAGCTTTTGGTGTGTATGTGCCGCTAGTCCCTCATAACACCCTACCCTATTATAGTCAATTCTGTGCCCAATTATAGACCCCATATTTGTCGCTTTTGGGTAAACGTAATTTTGGCGATCCCAAGTTAGTCACTCTACCTTATAAAGCCTTTTATTAAGGTCATCCTGAAATGATTACACGTAATGTAGTAAAAATCCTCACGGTTTGAAGTCCCTAAATACGGGAACATTCTTATCCCAAAATCCTGGTCGAAAATGTGCGACCCTATTCGAGTAACTCTATTAAGAATGAAACCCCATTACAGTCAATCCAGTAGTAAAAGTGCAACCCCATCCAGCGGAACATCCCCATTAGCCTACGTGACTAGGAAGTGCTCCTCCCGGGAGCCGAGATCCCAAAGTACGTTTCGAAAGACTGACACCAAGTTTGACTGGCTCAGTGGCGAGATCAAAACAAGAGAAGAGAGTATTCGATGAATAATTCATCATTCACCGAAGTGACAAATAATGGGTTGATATTATGAGCCGGGCTGGGCTGGCTCGCTTTGTTAGGTTTGGCTTTAATCCCGGTATTACGACATCTCGATACTCGCGGCTGGTTTCCAGCTAACAGGGTTGGCTGGTTTATCAAGTAATCACAAAGTTTATTTTTGTTGCGTTGAATTAACATGCTGCGACCTTGGCAAAGCTAAGCGAGTTAGCCTGGCAAACCGGGCCACTCTGGCTCGTGTTATCAGCCAATCGGCCCCTTTACACTATTGCTTCTTTGTTCGCTTGTACACTCAGATGTATTTTTGATAATAGAGGAAGCCCCTCTTAAGATCGATCGGTTGTGCATTCCTGTTATCAGCTTCACAAGTATAAGTGCCGCCGGCATTCTAGAGATTCGGCAGCGAGTTTCATGGCAAATGTTTGTCAGTGCGTTAACATTAGAAATGAATCATTTCTTCTCTATCAGCCTGTTTTCGAGAAAACCCCAGGGACTAAGCTGCTCGAAACTCAGTGCCACGTTTAAGGGGAATCAGTTAAACCAAGTGCTCTCGTCTAGGAACAAAGAATAAGCTTATATGAAATGCTATTTAGCCTTTACACCGGCAGAGACTTGGTTTTTTTAACCCTACATACTCCGTTAACACTTTACAAGAAAGTTAACTCAGTCGGGGTGAAAATTGTAACCCTCCTATTTGAAATTACCCTCTAAGAGTTAGTGTTGTGTTGAGAAAACGAGAAAATATGCATTTGTCTGCCAGTGACCTTTAATGTTCATGCAGTTCTTTTAGTAAAAAGTTAGCAACGCTCTTTTCGGTTGTCTCGTAGTAACTAGAAATTTTATTGCGAATACAGATCTATCCCTTCGAATTAATTTTAACACGGAGTCTCTAAAAATAGCAGGCACTCTATAATACTTTGTTACACAACAAAAAGATATCAAACTACCACATAATTACTATTAATAATGGCCTGATATCTAAGCAGTACAAAAGCTGCTTACCTTAATTCAGTGATAATATAACCATCAATGAAAAACTGTATCTACAAAGTGATGCACTTTACTTGGAACAAGACCATGATTACTTGACAAACGTCGATGCACATCTGTGTGATAATTTGTTCAGTTCACTGCAATTGTTGAAAGTAACAGTTTATTGAAATAGCTCAGCGGCTACATTGGTTAATACACAAGTGACGACGGACAGATACAGCAAATGAACGGTACTGTGACCTTCTTAGTTACGTTATTAACTTTGAAAAAGAACTTGAAAAAATGTTCAAGCAAGGCGGATATAAATCTGCTTATTCAGGTCGAAGGAAAAGCTTCTCTCCGAGTTGGTCAAGTACCGTCTGAATTACATAGTCTTTTATAATACATGAATTAACAGTCTTGTAAAGGACAATTGGTGATGTTGAAAACATAACGGAGTAGTCCATGTCAGCATTCAACAAAATCATACAATAGAATCGGTTAAACGAGAGGAATTTGCGAAACATTAGACTTCATTTTCACTGCCGCCAGCTCTCTTTATTAAAAGGACACCTAGTTTATGCTTCTTACCATATATGTGGCACTACCATATTCAGTTATATGTATACCTCGGGATGGGGTGTGGTTTTTGAGGTGCTCAGTCCTGAGGTAGTTTCTTTACCCCTTTTCAGTACTGTCGTCCTTCGTTTCATAGGGTACCCAAAGTACACTGGACCCGAGGCTGTAAACTCGCAGCCTCTGAAACTTTCTTGTTTACTCCGTAACAGATCAAACGAACGATAGCGAAAGGAACCTGAAATGATTTTATGCTTAAACTTTGTTTATACAGTAAGTTTAAGGAGGCTTTTCACTGAGTCGGTCAAATATTGGAGTGAATTGTGCTTTTCGTATTATGTTGTGAGATACTATCGAATTTTAATCTAATATATACATTGTACTCACTATTTGTCTTCTAAGTTGGCTAAGAGGCTAGAGTTGATTTTGGAAATCAGCCCAAGCTACAGATTAGTAAGCAATTAATCTGCTAACAGATAACTTACCACGACCTTGATTACTCCGGATATCGCAAAAGCCTTATCCAATGTTAATTGTGTATTTTATTTAGTATTAGTAGTGACTTTAAGGAAAATCACACCTGAATAGAATGACCTTGGTCTCGGCCAAAGGAGATGGATTTTTGAAAAACGAGCCGACATTTATTTTTTTTCACTACAGTCAGATTTTTGCTATTAAAACGGACGCCTCTTTACGACTGAGAACCCGCTACAAAGTGTAGCTAAATCATGCAAATCAACTGCCGAAACTAATGTTGTGAAGTGAAATTCCTACAATTTTGAAAGACATGTCGAAAGAAATTAAGTTTATGAGACAACTTTGTTTGTTAAACCAAACATTGAGACCACCACTCCGATAGGTTGCCTTGTTAAGTTCAGTTGTGTGATATAAACAGGAAATTTATTTTAGAGCGGTTTTCATTTGAGTGTCGAAAAGTAATTGGTTTTGCACTTTCTACACGATGCGATTGGCTTAAAAGATTCGCGCCACCTTTTCATCCAATCAGAAGTAAAACCAAAGCCAATTGTGACGCGCTCGCATGCATTTTCCCGCGCTTTGCGTCAGCCACATGTAATTACTTCGAGTTTTGATTGGTTCAATGTATTGTCTGTGTCCTATGTGATTGGCCAGAGTAATTACTTTGGTTTTGGTTTTACGACACTCAAACGAAAACCACTCTAGCTGTTCTATAAAGGGCATCTTTTCCTACTTCCTTTCGTAGTTCTGTAGGGAAAGATAAGAGACTGAAGGAGCTCAAGCATTCTCTCTTGAGCAAGACTTAAGTTTTAGCTCTAGTTGCGCTTTGAAGAGTCGACCTAAGTAAGGAACTTGGTAACGTAAGGAATCCTTCCCTTGACACACTCTCTAAAGAAAGGGTCATAGGAACATCTTAGCTGTTCAGTGCCTTCTGTTAGCGCACAAACCTCTCTCAAAGCTTGCGATTAAGACAACTGGTACAAGATCAATAAACCCAGGGAACGAAAGTGTCGGAATGTGCTTAATAACACTAAAAAGAGTTACCAAAGTGCATGGCCTCGAGCGACAGGCCATATTTTCTAAGGCTTTTTAATTAGAATGGTGTCAGTCATTTAATTTTCCAACTGAAATTTCCGGTTTTCCAAATCCCCTAGAGTTGGTCCCTTCCATTCTTTATTCAATTTAATTCTCCGACTTACTAAAGGACGGACATCTCTCTAACATAAGGAACACATATTGCCGGTCCCAATTTAAAAGGTGTCCGTTTCAGAGAAATCGAGTTGACTACCGCCTCCCTGTTGAATTGCTCGGGAAGTCTCGGCTTCTAAAAAGTCCATATTATATGTTCGGATGTAGCGTAAACCATGCAGGAAAAACTTCAGAATAAAAATATAATTACAGCAATTTTAATCACTATCAGTTTTAAAATCTTATCAGGTTTGTTTCTTTATGTCATCGGTTTCACGATTTGTTTCTTTTACATGGCGATAGAGCAACCTCGTGACCCCGCCCCTCGAAGCAGATCTCGTGAGCAATTGAACTTTACCTCGAAAAATAATGCGGCTGTGGCTAATTGCCAGCTAACGCCCGGCCCGATCAAATGTTCCACAAAACTTCTATCTAGTAGTAGAACTACGACAATCCGTTTGTTCTCATCGATGTAGAGACGCGACCTAGAGCAAGTCTGTCGTTATACCTTTCATTTTTTTAAAGTTGGCTTTTGTGGGATGATTACTTTCGACTTCTGGTTGTCCGAGGGAGTAAGGTTTACATCCTGAACACAAAACGGCCAGTAATCGAGCCTTTAGTGACTTTAGGCTGATCTCGATCAGGTCATTATTTTTTATCTGGGCCATTGTCAGTTACTTAGCAATACTCTTGAAGAGTACAATGGGAGTTCTTATGAATTGCCCTTGGCCTTTTGATTTTGAAAGGTGAGTGTTGCGAAATTGTTGATATATTTATCAAAGTTGTTATTAGGTCAAAACCAAACAAAACGAAAAAGAAAGAAAAAGAAAGACAACAGCAACGTCCCCCGCCCCCACCAAAAAATATATTAAAGATCATACTGTTTCGACTACCTGTTCTACAGTTTTTCTCAAAACATTCCATCCGTTAATGTCTGCGGTGACGAATTCAACGTGGACGACGCTATCATTTGTAAACTTGGCGGTTTTATCATCCAGCACCCCGACGAGCTTCGTGACCTTGAAGTGGAAATGTTGAAAATGGTTTGCAGCCATGTCGAGGAAGAACCTGTTTTACAGGAATTAACCGGAGTTGTGATCCCTACGAAGCCCCGGATGTGGGACTGGATATATATACACCTGCAGGTTCTGGGAGAGGCAAACATCTTCACTGGGCTTACTGCCAAATTCGTTGTATCGCGCTGCGCATTTTGCAGATGTCGAAGGAATTCTGGGTTTTTCTGTTCCGTCAATCATCTTAGCAAACCTCTTAGGAAACACACGTTTATTTGTACGAGTACAAAAGGTCAGGTTTTGTGATTTTGTGATTGGTGGCTCCTCTCGATCCGTGTGGTTTTTTCTGTTTCAAGGTTCGTTGCTTGTGATAGTCCTGGTTCGGGCAATAATCGACTAGTTTGCTTCGAAGATTTTTCTGATCTTTCTTATTCTTGTCACTTGCAAGAATAAAGCAATGTCTAACTCCTTCCCTTGAAAAAAACTCCACTCACCATCGCGATTGCCTTCGCCTTGTTCGCCATTCTCAGTTTTGGTTTTGCGGGCCAAGCTGGGCGAGCGCATTCAAACATCGTGATTTGCATTAATGAAGTCCGCGAGTGTGTTATGTAATTATCTTCTAAATCATGTGATCTTGACCCTGTTCCTGGCTATGTCACAAGAAACACTCTGGGCACACTGCTACCGTTTAATACTTCACTGTAATCTGGCCAAATGCCCTCTCAATTAAAAGTTACCAAGCTACGCCCTCTCCTTAAGAACCCTTCCCTGGATCATACGCAGTTTTCAAACTATTGCCCTCTTTCAAATCTTACTTGAGCCAAACAGTGGATATGCTGAAATAAAGTCATTATGATTATAACTGAGAAGTAGGTTGCTAACCATCTGATCTCCTATATTAACAAAAACAATCTGAACGAGACATTTCAGTCAACCTACAAACAGTATCACAGCACTGAAACGGCTCTCATTCACGACCATATTAACGTCGTCACAGCCAAACATAATCGTAGAAGGGTAATTATATTTTGCGGGATCTTCCTCTTTAAAAAGCATCTTTATAAATTTATAAACATTTTTATTTTTCATAACTTTTCAATATTTTTATTGCTCTTGTAATGCGCTTTTGCGGGAACTTTAAGGTTACTAGCGCTATATGAATATATTATTATTATCATAATAATAATTATTATTATTAAACCCGCCCCCACTCGACGGAACAGAAAAACCCAAAATCCCTTCGAAGTTTGCAAAACGCGCAGCGCGATACAACGAATTTGGCAGTAAATACTTAATTACCCTCTCCCATTAAGGGGCTTCAGGAATAATGAAACAAATAATCCAAATGGGACATAACTAGGTTAAGAATCCCAGCTGGCAGGAGGCGAACCAATTGGCCATTCAGTAGAAACATGGCCGAGGATTTGATCATAAACTCAGGACTACCGAGAACAAATCCAGCTAGTGGTCAGGGCGGGGCCTCCTGATTACAAGTCCAGTGCTTTAACTGCTGGGCCACTGAGCTCTCTCTTCTCTCTTGATGTCCAGGTGCGCCACCCAAATTCAGATTCTTTTTTAAGCCCTCAGCCATAAGCAGAACGAGTAAAAACAGCGAAACAAAAACTTTGTACGTGCATCACGCGTTTTTGTACGTTTCTTCGCCGTCGTGCTCGACCACGAGTAAACTACCTAATTTCACGTCTTGTTAGAACGTGAACGCAAGACAACGATTTTCTAATTCCTCTTTTAAACGTATTACAAACAGTCCTTAAGAATTCAGCTCCAGAAAAATTGACCAACATTCTACAGGTTGAACAACACGGAATATTAAAGAGAGATGAATTTGAAACGGCGTGAGGCTACGTTCACATGGCATCGCACGAATTTTCGAACGGCTGAAGAATTTGACGGGGCACTTCGTTCACGCTGGACCGTTCAATATCGCTCTGTTCACACCGAACATTGAACGGCTAGGCGTCTAAATTTTCGTACGCTTAAGGTGGACCCGTGTGAACCGAAAACCTAAAATCACGCGGAATTTTCAACCGGTGGAAAAATGGTCTGATGCCGTATTAACGTTGCCTAAGAGTGGTTATCGCCACCGCCGTCTTCGTCGTAGCTCAAAATCCTCCCATAGACCATTTCATTTTTTTTTCAACTTTTGACATGGACAAGTTAGGGAAAATCCTTCAACACCACTGAAAAGAGTGTCTTAAGATTAGTAAAATTACCTAGTTTGAAAGTGTTTGTTGAAAGCTAAGGAAGCACCATACAAACGTATGTAAATTTTCGCAACTTTTTTGTCCATGTTAAAAGTTGATAAAACCGTGAAAAGGTCTGTCTATACCGTCTCAAGACATGTACATTATTTACTTAACATTTATTTAATGGAAAGCATTCAGTACTACGAAATTTGTGCATTACGCTTAAGAGTAACGTCTTCAATGTGTATTGCAAACGTAACTCAAAAGCAAGAAAAAGGGAAGAAAAAGGATAAGAAAAAAAAATTGCATTCCTCCCCGGCGGGGAATCGAACCCCGGTCTCCCGCGTGACAGGCGGGGATACTCACCACTATACTACCGAGGATGAGACGTACGAGAAGGAAAAACTTTTGTTACTTAAAGCTAAAATCACATCCCAAACAAGCCGCTGGCAAAGAAAACCGCGTGTTCTTATCTATAAAAAACATAACAAACGTCTCAAGTCTCACGTCCACCTCATGACCGCTTTTGCGTCTACAAACCGGGCAAATTTCGAATGTGTGGCTCTTTTCTTATAACTAGCTGGTTTCGAAAACGTCTTGGATAGATCTTTTCCCTTTGGAAGTTTGCCTTCGTTGAGTTACTTACACCCCGAAACTTTTTGAGTTGATCGAAAATCGTCTAGAAGAAAGACCACTTTTGATAAGCGTGAGTCTAAAATGGCCGTGGCTCGTGGCGTGGGCTTCTTTTAAGCTTAAATCTCAAGCTTATATTCCAGCCATTTTGTCACTTAAATGTCTTAAGTTTTCTCTCGACTGTATATGGATTCATGTCACACTTGGTACGTAGAAAACAAATGCCATATAAGTAAGCAAACAGTTTATAAATTTCGCTTAGCTTCTCACATTTTTGTCTATGCTCGATGTCTAAAGTGCGTTCTTATATGTTTTTTTTATTTTTAGTGTACTTGTGTTGACACGTCACATGTAGCTGTCGCACCAGCAGAACTTGTGGGCACACATTTAGATCAAGGAGAATCTGAGGTGCGTATGGAACAACATCTTATAAATATCATGCATATGCAAATATGCACCACTGTAGTTTTTTTCAGTCCACATGGTGATCCATAATATTCCTTTATCTGCAGCAAGGGCAGTCAGCAATGTCACAAGAGGTATTGAACAGTCACCAACCCAGAATTACATGCCTTCCAAATCCTGGGGATTACAGACTTCTAAACTTTATTGGTAAGAAGGAATTATTAAGGAATGTAATTAATAACAATATTAATAATCATAATCATAACTGTAACAAAATTCTAAAATCTGATTGGCTATCACCTGCTCTGATTTCAGCCTTAAATGGGACAGTTAAATAGGACAGTATGCATCATACCTAAGTAATTGGACAGTACGCCCCATCACACGTGCTCTTAAATGGCCTTTTTTTTCACTGCTAGCAAGAACAATTTTGGAATTTCTTGTGTTTAGATTAAAAAAAGAGCCTTATATATCAAAAATTTTGTTAAAGGTATGATTAATTTATTGGTAACAGAACTTCGTGTCGTCCAATTCAGTCTGTAGTCATACTCGTGATTAAACAATTGGACTCGCGCTACTCAGTCGTCCTATTTTGTTAATTGCTCGTATGATTACAGACCGAATTGGACTCCACTCAGTCCTGTTACTACTAATAGTAATAATAATAGTTATTGTGATAATAATAATAATAATAATAATAATAATAATATGTGAAACCTCTTTTCTTTTGGGACACCTCCATTTAGGGAACACAAAATTTGGAGGTCCCGAAAAATGTTCACATAATTTTTGCATTTGTTACCTCTGTTGAAGAGACACCTTTATTGAAGGGAAAGGACACTTTTTTGGGTCCCGAAACCTGCCTCATTTAGGGGACACCTCTATTTAAGGGACACTTGCCTTGGTCCTGAGGGTGTCCCCTGAATAGAGTTTCCACTGTATGTGCACAGTGTACAAAAATATACAACCTCCTCTATCAAATTTCGAAAAGAAGAAGAAGAAGAAGAAGAAGAAGAAGAAGAAGAAGAAGAAGAAGAAGAAGAAGAAGAAGATGATGATAATTAGGATGGTGATGATCTGTGTCAGACAGAAATCTGTCGTCAATCAATATTGTCTTTATTAATTTTTCAGGTCCTGGTTTTGGGGGCCTTTCTAAAGTGTTTGTAGCTCGTCACTCTCCTTCAAAAACATTGGTAGTTGTCAAACAGACAAATGTTGATGTTCAAAAGGCTGAACAATTGGAAGAGTTAAAGGTTTGAGCCTATTTCATCAAATGTCTTTTCTTATAACTGCATAACTACATTGTCAATGTTTAAGAATAATTGTGGAACTGTGCGCATTGGATATGAGATGGTAGATAGCCAAAGAGGCCTGTAGCGCCGAGTTGGCTATAATCATCTCATATCCGACAAGGGTGAGTGGAATAATATTATTGTTTTATTGAAAAAGGGCCACAGAATATCGAGAATTCTTCCCAACTCTATTCGCAAAAAGAACCGATTTTCTTCTTGTTTTTAACTTTGAGCAGATGCGTACAGTTACCATATTTGGAGAGCCTGGTATAATGGCTCATACATACCATGATGGCTAAGCCAATCAGAGCTCTAGAATTGCATTATCCAATGATTCAGTTTTTATTAATAGTGCATATAGGCTAACTCTCCTGGATTATCTAGGAGTCTCCCGGATAAAACACCGATCTCCTGCTCTCCATTAAGGGTCACCAAATCTCCTGGACAAAATTGACTTTTGAGTATGTCCTTTGCTTTAGTTTGAAATGTAGCCCATTTTCCTGATATTTTGGGGGTATTTTTGCATCCATTTAGTCACTGACAAAGACTATTTCGTCATTACAATGATAAATGCAAATTTTGATAGTATGCACTTCATGTAAAACTTCATATAATGTCCTAAGCCATTCCCAAGATTGTCTTAATTTGGGGGCTGGGTTGATTTGTGGGGTAGGGTTGAGTGGTTGGGTTGGAGGTTTCTTGACATTTAGGGGGTGGGATAGTGCAAGAGATAGTGTCTCCAGATTTTAGATCTCCAGAGGTTGGCATAATACACACTTCCTATCCATTCACCCCCCCTTCCTTGACCTCTAAAATTAGATACATGTAAATGCTGTGGGTGTGCCTATTATAATTAGCAAGCTGAATCCTACTACACTTCACCTTGTTTAATGCTTTTTAAATTGCAGTATGAAGTCCAAGTGTTACGATCTCTTAGCCACCCAAATATTCTGCCTTTTTACTGCTCATTCGTTACCCAGCAGGAGGTCTGGCATGTTCTTCCACTCATGCAGTTTGGTATGTGCTTACCGCATGATTATACTTTTTCAAACGCATTCAAGACTGTGGCTCAGGGAAAATTGAGGGGTCCCCCCATGCTCAGAACCTGTGTTGATCCAGGTTGATTTTTATGAAAAAGCTAAGATTTCCTTGTCACCTGAGAGCAAATGTAGAGTGCCGAGGGCCACCACACTTTACTAGAGCACAGTCCTGCCATTTTGCTAACAGAGTCAGTTATGTGCTTGCCTCCCTTGCAGATGATCTCAGGGTTTTGTCATGTGTTCTTTCCCCACAAGACAAGCCACAAGCCAGTAGAACATCTTTGTGGGACAATAGTTATGAGCACATGTCATGTCCATAATTGATTGGACACATGTTCCAAAAAATATGGACACAAAAAAAAATAATGAAGAGCTAACTTTTGAGTCTGTGGGTAAAATCCTGCAAAGTTATCATAACATTTTGTAAAATGAAACTGCTCAGTCTTTGTAAAAGTGTAATACAACAACCAGAGGGGCTATACAAATGTTTCTGGGGAGGTGTGTGGGGGATGGGGCAGTCTAAAGAAGCTCCTAGTCACTTTGTGGAACCTTGGATCCTCTCTGAGTCATTTAAGATAAATTTTCCTCAACTACCATGTACACTTTGCTCACTAGTGTTCTATGCAGAATGATTTATTACCACTCACTAAATGCAAAAATTTTTTCATTGATTTTTAAACAGGGTCCTGTGCTGATATGCTAAAAAGCAGCTATCCAGATGGAATGAATGAAACACTTGTTGCAGCAATTCTTTGGGAGCTGCTCCAAGGTCTGGAATACCTTCACAAGATGGGAATAATTCACAGGTAGATCAGCTTGCATATTCTCCACACTCTTCTCCATACATTTCCTGTGGCACTCATAAGGAAAGCTTGATTAACAATCGATACTGTGCAACCCGGTTAATATGAACACTGATGGGGCTTGCCATAGTGTCTGAATTATTAGTTGGGTGTCCGTATTAAGCAGTTCAATTTTAGAGAAAAAATATGAGCTTTTTTTCCTTGGGGGAAACAAAACTGCCTGTTACAGCTGTATATACGTATGGGTGTCCATAGAGTGGGGTTCCACTATTCTTTTTCTACTTGGTGATCATTTGCTGTATTCTCATGACCTTAATGTTTAATTGAGAAGTGTAAAGATAAGGAGAATTTAAATATTGGTCACTCTTATGGGTTAAAGTGTAAAGTAGCCTGTGACTACTGCCACCTCTCCTCACTCCCAGATGCTAGGGGTGTGACTTACATTTTATGGGAGGCAGCGTGGCTGAGTTGCCAGCTTGTCAGATACACAATCTGGTGATCTGAGTTTGAGTCCCCCTCTGGCCTCCTGCTGCATTTTCTTTCATTTGCTGGAGAATAGCCACCTGGTTATCCTCTGCCAGTTACAGATTTTAATCCTGCTTTTTTCTATTTGGATTATTTCAATTACTATTTGGGTGGAGATCAGTGCCTGCAATCTGTAGTAGCTGGATAAGCTAAGTGCACTTTCCACTTAAAAAAAACTTTTAGACCTTTTTTTTAAAACCATTTTTGTAAATTTTAGGCTTAAGCCCAAGGGAAGAGGCCGGGGGTGCGTATTAGCCTGCGTTGCATCCATCCTGCGCACTGGTGGTGTAGAGTCTGTGATGCAAAAGGGGGCTTAATTCTAGCATTTACAGGACGTAATTTTCTCACAGGGCTGTGAAAGGAAGCCATATTTTGGTCAGTTCGGATGGTATGGTGTGTTTGTCAGGATTAAGAAAGTCCATCATGTTGCCTCAAAAACGTGACAAACCTCAGGTTGCTCATCACTTTCCATCACATGCTGTTGCTGTGTTGCCATGGATGGCGCCGGAGATTTTACAACAAGTACGTATTCATAGAGCGACAGAGAGTAAGCCCTCCTTTAAAACCATTAAAACCCGTGACATTGCTGGAATACACGAGTCAGTAGTATTGCCATAATCACTCAGGGGAAAACTGCATATTTTTCAAGGTCGGGGAAAGGTTGCATTGCTTGAAATTATGAGTCAGTAGTGTTGCCATGTTCACGGGAAAAGTAGCCTGTGAGCATGCTCTCTATTTGGTGGCATCGCGAGAATTCACGCGAGAGTGCACGCAAAAACCGATATCGCACTCATCACGATATCGGTTTTCGCGTGCAATTTAACGCGGAAATCCCTCGTCGGGTAATGAATTTTCCTATAATATTTTGACTTTTAAATATGCATGTTTTATAGCACGTAGTGATAGTATTTTATTATATAAATGACTTTTAAGTAGGTATGTTTTTACTGTATTTTTTATTACTATTATTTTTTAACTTAATTTCTTTTATTTGTCTCGCGTTGTCACTGAAAAGCCCCAAAAGGGGAACGTCAATAAACTATTGTGCTGTATTGTATTGTGGTATCGCGAAATTTCGGCTGTTTTCTCATTTTACGCCAGCTTACACAAACTGTACCCTTTAAAACCGCAGCAAAATCACCTGTTGTATTTCCCATGTGCCTGTAGGATCTTCAAGGATATGATTTCAAGTCAGATATCTACAGTGTCGGCATAACAGCTATACAGTTGGGAAGAGGCACTGTGCCATATGTGGGAATGCCACCCACCAAGGTAACTCGACTGGTATATGGTCATCCCACCAATAACAAAATGGCCACCAACGGAAGTGGACTCGCCACCAACGAATAACTCTGAAATAATTGACACAGTTTAATACCTAGGACCTAAGATTTGTACTTTTTTGTCAAGTTTATTCGAATTTAAAGTCCACCCAAATGTTGATCCTAATTGACAATCCTTGCGTCGAACGTCTTAGACTCTTGGTAATGCAAATACTAATAATACATGTATAGGTTCTGTGAATGTAAACTTTGACATTTGAGAGATTAAAAAAATGACAGAAACGTTTCACAACCACTACTCACTCATTTCTTTGAAATACGAAAATAAAGTAACGGTTAAGAAATTCCGTTCATGAAGTTTCAAAACAATGTTAAGCTAAGTTCTATTCCTGTGGCGATTTCGTTGGAGGGGAGATGGTTTTGTGGCGAGGTGACCAGATACCACTCTACTGGACCGCTTTCTTAAATTTTATTTTTAGGTCATTAAATGGATAGAAGATATCTTGCGGTCTATTAACCCACTTATAGATCGGATGAAGACGCCTACGCCCCGAAGCATCCCGTCTCGCTTGTGCGTAAAAAAACCTCTCGTACCCAGACAGAACATAGTCAAACCTGTATTAGGTGTATTAAGCGGAAAAAAGTAACCGACTGTTCTGGGCAAAGTAGTCGACGCGTTCCGTCGGTCGTCGGTGCTTATTGAAACCCCTGCGGTCACTGACTGAATCTAAACTTTTGACAGGTATTACTTGAGAAGCTTAGAGGCGACACTCCAAAGCTTTGCGACTCATTAGTCATGAATGATGTGGATACATCAGCTCCTGGTGCCTCAGATTCCGGAGTGGGTAGCTCCGTTACTTCCCCGGGGGAGGGGAGAAACGGAGGTCAGTCTAACCCTCAGGGGAAATTCTCCGTGGCGTTTCAACAGGTACGTGAGAGGATTTCACGAGGGTCTTGTGCTTTTTCAATGGAGAGAAGAAGTCGTTCCGTCGCGTTGTCATGGTAGCAAAATGTCTGGATGACCACAAACCAAAACGTCACTTAAAAAGTGAATTCGCACCGTTTCAAACTTCATCAATCTTATTTAATTTCATTTAATTTGTCAAATGTTGGCCAAACTTGCTGGGTTAAATCCGAAAGGACCGTATCTAAGTTTAGAAATAGAAAAAGAAATTTTTTGTGTTGTGCTTACCTATTCCATAAAGCGGGCGCGTGAAATTAGGAGGTTTCATGTCGCAGTCCTGCCACAACGGCTAAGAAATGTACAAAAAAGCGTGGTGCACGTGCAAAGTTGTTTTTTGCCAATCTAAACCTGTTGTTCGCCGTCGCCGTTGCAAAAACTCCCTGTTGTTGTGATCCATAAATTTTGCTACCATGGTAACGTGACGTCACACTTCTCCTCTCTATCACATAGTACCTTTACAATATATCATCTCTCTGAACGAATACGGTTCTAACTCTATTCCGAAAAAGACCATAAGCTTCATATCATATTTATCTCAGAAACTGTTTAAAAGCTCTCTTCCGGTGGAAAGTAGCAGTCTGCGTTTAAATTATCGTTTCTGGGGCCCTACATCGCGATTTTCGAGAAAGGGCCCAAACCTTTACTATCAAACAACTGTTGTAACGTAAGGAGGCTTGTGTGATCCCGTAACTTGCAGGACGCGAGTGTGCCTAAATATAACTTCGAAAAGAAACTGGCTTCCTGCAGGTATGGAGACGTTGTTTGCGTTCGCTATGCTCATATTTTGCTAACAAGATCCCATTGTGTTGCAGGTTGTTGACTTGTGTTTGCAGAGGGATCCTCGCTTAAGGTACGTCGCTATTTCATTCCACTTACGTCTGTCCTCATTTTGCTAAACACTCAGCCTCAAAGAATGAAATATTGCTTCAAATTTTTGGAAATTCAAGGAAACTAAGATCTTTTTAAAAAATCAAAGGGAAAAGTCACAGGTTAAGCTCTTGTTTGTTTTCCGGAATTTATTTAGGGCGGACTTAAAGGATTTTCAAGTCTCCAAGAACTCTTTTTTGTCTCCTCCACTTTAATAATAATGGAATTTATATAGCGCTTATACATCGCTGTTCTTTCTTAATGCGAACTAAACTTGCAAACACTCTCAAAACCGCGCGCCAAAACAAAGAAATTAAGTTTCGCGTGACGTCATCCATGTGTCTCCACTCTTATAGAGCATGGGTAACGACCAATCACAGCGCGTCTATTATTCGCCACACTGTATTAATTCTTATCGACCATAGCTGTCGACCAATCAGCGCGCGAGGAGTCGCTCTGTTATTTTTAAGTATGGTTTGGAACAATGGGAAATAAAATTTAAACCAAGGATCAAATTTAACTGGAACACATCAAACAACATTGGATCAATTTGGGTGAACATTTCGGATCCGTTTGAACATCGGCTTGTACCGCTAAAGTAAGTGATGTGTTCACTGTATTTTCAGACCGACAACCAGTGGTTTGGCTTCTCATTTGTTTTTCAAACAGGTAAAGTTGTAAAGTAATTGTAAAGTAAGCTTGGTACTTAAACCAAAGTGGTACCGTGTTTACTCCACTCAACGCCGCCCTCAAATAAAGGCCCATTGCGGGTAGAACTCGGTAATGTACACTAACCTGACAATTGCGAGTCTTCCTCAGCAAAAAAAAAAACGAGACTCTGGAACTTTACATCTTTCCATCTTACATAATATTTGCAAATTATTTATCGTAACTGTTGTAGTGATTTAAGAAATACGTTTTTGAAATAAACGTCGCCCTTGACAAAAAGCCCCATCGATAACCCCGCCCCCTCCCCCCCACCCCCCCCCCCCAAAAAAAAAGTAAATAAAGAATAAAATGATAGAAACAATAATAGACGCCGCGGCATTTAATGTAAATTTTCCCCCCTGCTGTTTGTTTTAAGGTAAAGAGGAAGGCAAGAGAGGTTTTAGCCGAACTTATGTCGGCCGTCCCGTCATTAGCGAATCGCAGCGAAGATAAACGAATAGGTATGTATATGAACCCTTAAAGCCTATCAAAAAGCAGTATTTCAATAATTCAGGAATAGTTCAATAGGCCATTATTGGAACGAATCGTTTTAAAGGTGAACCGTAGTGCTTATCCTGTTATATGGAAATAAATTTTTAATCTAACGCAAATTTAGTAGTTTATGTTCATGTGAGTGGCTGGGCGCACTAGCCTCGCTTACACAAAGAGGCTTAATTTTGCATGTTGCTAATTGATAACTCGAGACATGACAGGCCAGCAGTCTCACATAGAGATGAGCGGGGGGGCCGTAATTGCTTCGCAGGGTTTCACGCGTATTTGCAGCCTTTGCATGAAATCTAGTAGTTTATGTTCATATGAGTGTGGCTGTGTGCACTAGCCTCGCTTACACAAAGAGGCTTAATTTTGCATGTTGCTAATTGATTACTCGAGACATGGTAGGCCAGCGGTCTCACATAGAGATAAGCGTGGGTGCCTTAATTGCTTCGCAGGGTGTCACTTGTATTTGCAGCCTTTCCATGAAATTTAGGGTGAGTTAAATTCGAAACATGGCTGTCCAGCGGTTTCACGTAGAGATAAGCGGGGTAGCCCTAATTGCTTCGCAGGGGTTCGTGTGTTTTTACAGCCTTTCCATGTGGCTAAATGATTTTAGGCTATGTTAAACTCGAGACATGTCTAGCCAGCGGTTTCCGTAAAGATTTTTGGGGGCGCCCTAATTGCTTCGACGGGGTTTCTTGTTGATTACGTTCGTTTGTCGTTGTCTGTAGTGGCTTGTGCTTTTAACGTGTCTGTGTGCTCTGCCTCCCTAACTTAGTTTACCGCAAGACTCCAATCATATAATTACTGTTAGTAGAGGCTCACTCTACTAAGCAATCTCCAATGCAATATTTTCTTTAGATAAACTAGTAATCGTTTTATTGCAGACCAAGACATTGCCAGCTCAGTAGCAAGTGAAGGGTTATCAGCCATGAATTTAGATGAGTGGTCATTCTGAATTCTGACCGGCTCCACCTGGGACATTCTTTACCCCAATTCGAGAGGAAACCGGACACTGAGTCCCAGATCACCATGTTCCGAGTTCACGGTTATTCCAGGACGAGGGGAACTGGGAACTCATTACCAGAGCAAACAATAATTTTGCCGTTTGAATCAACATGAAACTGTTTATTTGCAGTGGTCTGCAATTTGTCTTACCAAATGGAGAACTTGTAATAAGCTTCACACTTGACGAGATTGGTCTTTTTACAGATGGACTTCAATAATTATGAATGTACGTATGTAAAATACCCTTTACCAAACGGCCGTGTTGTTAGCCTTTGGAAATTCAGGGAAGGGTGTAACATCTCAAAAGGCTTTAGCACGGTCTGTCCGCGACAGGTTCTGCGCAACACGGTGTCGGCTTCAAGTTCAGAAATGCTGAACAATTTAACTAAAGTTCAAAAACACAAATGAGGGTAGCAGTGCAGTTTTTTTTAAAGAGGTTATGTACTTTAAATGTTGTAAAATAGCCATGTATTATATTGTAAAGCTTCTTTTGACAATGTAATATCTCTGCCTATTATGTGTTGAAAAAAATGAGAGGGCTAACACTCCTTGCCGAGACCAACATTTGTGAACCGGGCAAAAGTACGGGAACCTTTGCACACCGCTTGCAACGATAGCCTACGTGTAGCCGTACCCTCCCACCGACAAAGAAAATGTGTTTCCTTTTTCGGGGGGAGGGTGCGGCTACACATAGGCTATTGCAACGAGGGCTGTGATTAGTTTCACAAAACAATGGAAAAAAGACCCTAATAATGCACCTAACCCAAATCACATTAGGAAGTGCAGGTTTTAGGGACAACTAAATGTAGAGTTCTCAAAGAGGTACGGGCCACTTGAAATATGCCTTTGTGTGCACATCTTTTGGACATCACTCGAGCCTCTGCAAATGTAACAGTAAGTTTTCTTTGACGATTGGACAGTTCATACATTCACTCCTGTCTAACTCTCTGTTTTAAATTTGTCTACAACGGCCACTGACGTGCACCCCAGTTGCCGAGGGGACCAAGGATTTGTATAGTGCGTAGCCGCCTGTGCGATCACACAGGCGTCCCAAGCTCACGTTACGAGTGTGGACGCACCGTAAATTTACTTTCTCACAAGAGAGTCGGTGTCTCGTTACAGGCGACCGTTCATCGTTGAGACTTTGCATGAGAAATAAACTGGTGAGGTCTGCGAACGCTAAATGTCATTATATGTACCTATTTTCTATAAAATAAATAAGGGAGACTTACCTTAGATGTATTCCTTTTTTGGGGGTGAATTCATCTATTTAGTCGATTTCTTAGCTTTACTTTCTCACACATTTACAGCCAAAAAAAACGACTAAATAGATGAATTCGCACCTTAAAACACAGGAATACATCAAAGGTAAGTCTCCTTTATTTATCTTATAGAAAAAAGGTAAAACTGATATTTAGCGTTCGCAGACCTCAGTATTTTACAGTTGAACCTATCCACTGTATCGACAACGGCCACCTTGGGGACAGAACAAAGTGGCCGCCTTAGAGAGGTGACCGTCATAGAGAGTTTTAAGGTGGCTGAACACAGTTTTGACAGTTTCTGAGTATATGTTATTTGCCAAATTATGGCAAGAGAAGGGTTGCTGCTCACAAGGTGAAACTTGGCAAGTGAAAAATATATTGATGAAAGATTTTGATTGACAAGTAAAATTTGTCATTTTCGTTGTTTCCATGGCAACATGAACGATTGAATACTACTTTAAAATTTCACTTTTGCTCAGTTTACAGAAAATTCACTCATTAGATTTTCCTATAAACTTGCACACAGCTTACTATAATTAATAATTACCATTTGAAACTTATTTGACCAAATTTTAACAGAGGGGTTTTCAGATAATCAATAATACAATTGTACTGTAATTATTAAATTTGTCACAAAATCGTCTGTTCAAGTTCCGTTTTAAAGTTCTCATTATTTAAAATACGATAAAAGTAAAAATTCTGCCAAATATCACAAAATTTTAATGAGTAGATTTCGAGAAATCGTCTTCTGTGTACCATTGCGTTTTCGCCGCCATGTTTTTTTGTCTAAGTTAAAACACTCGCCGTCACGCGAGTTACCGCTGACCGCCCGCAAAACTGTGTTCAGCCACCTTAAACAAGAGTCAATGTATGTACTGTCCGTCAGAAAAAGTGACCGTTGTAGAGAGGTGGCCGTCAGTGGAGGTTCGACTGTATTTCTCATACAACGGTCGCCTGTAACGCGAAACCGACTCTCTTCAGTCTTGTGAGAAAGTAAATTTACATTCCAAACTCGTAACGTGAGCTTGGGACACCCGTGGTGCGAGAGGTTCAGAGGTCGATTCCCAAGAGTGGCCTCAAATCGTCGTTTCGACTTCTTTCCTTTCCGTGTCGCTTAAAGTAGCTTAAATACCCGTAAAATAGAGCCGTGGTGGAGAGAGGGGATAAAATAACCGCATCGTTGGCCTAGGTTAGCTCAGTTAGAAGAGCACTAGTCTGCCGAGCGTGAGGACACGGGTTCAAACCCCGGCCGGACTACCAACCAAGGTCTGAAAACTTGTAAGATCATGCTGGCAGCGGGGTCTTAGGAACTTGTTGCCGTTGGCATTGTCTCCTTCAAAGGCTTCCTTCATTGGTGATACAAGCGAAGGAAACGTAGAAGAACCCACACTGACACTGTTCGAAAAAGAGTTGGGGGAAGTGATTACACAAGTCATTCCTACCAAATTAAAAAGAAGGCGAATTAACAAATCAGCACATTCGAACAATAGAAAACTTCCAAGCCTTTATTTGTGTTCAAAATCCTGATTTTTCGACATAAACATAACTATCTTAAATAGCATTAAGTAATAAATAAACTAGGAATAAGCTCTTCAAGAGCTTTTCACAAACTTCCCTTGAAAATGTTCCAACCCTTTAAGCGGTTTTCGTTCTCTGTTACTTTAAATAACTTTACCCTTCAGATTTAGTCTTGAAGCCAAATTGTTGTGATTAAAGTGTTCTCTGTTACGTTTGGCTCGAATGTTGTAGTTTTACACCTGTTCTGGGCCTTTCATGAAAAGCCGAAGTATCACCATCGCAAAAGATAATTTTCAGTGGTGCTCTTTTCTGTAGTTTACAAGGTTGTCTGTGGATGAAATCTTAAAGTGTGACCATTCAAGTGAAAGTTACTTGGCAGTACTTCTCTGTGGCTCTGTTAACTGTGTTGTACTAGGTGGTTCTAAGCTGGTGGATCAGAATATTTTGTACGGTTAGGTGGCGGTGTACAAGGTCTTGATCCTAAAGTTCTGTGGGTGGAATCTGCACAGAGGACATCTCTATAGCAAGATGCCTACTTTTATACTTCTTATTGAAAATATAAAAAAGCTCTTTCCCTGGAAAATATGATACAAAAGGAACAAAGCATGAAAATAAAAGCCTTCTCTTTTTAACTACGAACGTTGTTTTCAAAGACATTTTGCTGACCTACTGTATAATTAAATTACCAACTGGCGGCCATAAACAGATCTGGGAGAATTCTAACTGGATGAGAGGTCGTTTTTACCTGTTTTTATAACTTATCTAATTTGCAATCCCTTTTTTTTCTTTTAATTAAGTGTGCTATATTCAAGCAAAATTTATAACTTAGTTTAAAATAAATAATCTGTTCCCTTGCTCCTCTTATTCAATTGGTACGTGAGTGTCTATCAAACGCACTTTCTTTATGCTTGGAAAAAATATATATTTATAAATCTAGCAGAATTCTTCATCTTAGTACTGGTTTAACCAGACATGATCGGGAAATAGCCGCACAATTTATCTTCCTTGTTGACAATAGTAATAAAGTAATTTTAAGAAACACGAAACAACTTCTTACGTACATGTTTCGGCACAGCTAGTCTCAAACAACTAACTGAGGCTCACCCTTACGTACAGTCCACGTCACCTGCCGTTCATTAAGAATAGAGAAAAACGTTCTTGATTATATTCGCCACTTGCACATCTCCCATAATGCACCTTATTTGCACCCTCCCCCCCCCCCCCACCAAATTGTACTTAAGCACTGTTTTCAATGTCCCTTGGGGCGGCTGTAATACCCAGGAGAAATGAAAAACAAAGTTATGCAAATTTTTGCGGGGCAAATGAGGTGCATTATGGGAGATGTGCAAATGGCGAACAGGCGATTCCAATGACAAAAAAAACAGTAAGGTTGATCAGCTTAAGGTGGCTCGATACAGTTTTTCAGGGTCAATACCTCCCAAGTTTGAGCGTAAACTACGTCGCCATAAACAAAGATTTGGAAAAATTAACACCACAGTTGTATTAGATAAAGATGAAAATTTGTTATGATCAGGGTTAGAATGACATCGGAGTTGTCATAGCAACGAAATGACGCCATTACCTATTTTACTTCCAGCAGTATTTTTCGGCACTGGGAACTGTTCTTCCCAAATCGTTTACTGGAGCTTTTACCTACGATAGCTGCCTCGATGTTCGTGAAGTTTAAGCGAAATCTGTAAGAGCGTTATCGAGATATTTTGGGATGAAGTTTTCCTGGTTAGAAATATGGTAAAAAATTGACAATCTTGATGTTCGACTGTTATCTGTACTAAACGAATCGCTTTTGACATGCAATTTCACCTCGTAGTAGTTTCAATCTTTTTAAAAACGTGTGTGAAAGATCATGGAGATACCTCCAGCCGATTGCTAGAAAGAAGGATTTGATTAGTACGTATCGGGGCGCTCTTGTTAGCCGTAATATAAACATTTCGGTCTACCTTAACAAATTAGCGAATAATTTTTAAACCGCTCGATAAATTTTCTAAAAAATTTAACAGTGTTGAGATAAACCGTCCTTTTATTTGACCTCTTAGTTTCAAGATCATTGATATATTGTACGATAGTAAAATAAGGGCTACAATTCGCTAATATTTTGTCAGAAATTTTGTCTTTACAAGTGAGAGCCTTTTATTATTCAGGGGTATTGTTTCAAAGTTTTATTTTCACGTGAACAGCCGTAACTAACAATGCATTTGACATATGCAAAACTGCTAGCTATTGTTATGCACGAAAATATGAAACTTGGAGACAATACCCCTGAATAATAAAAGGCTCTCACTTGTAAACACAAAGTGTCTGACAAAATGTTAGCGAATTCAAGCCCTTATTTTACTGCCTTACAATACATCAATAATCTTGAAACTAAGAGGTCATATAAAAGGAGGGTTAATCTCAAGATTCTTAAATTTTCTAAAAAATTTATCGAGCGGTTTAAAAATTATTCGCTAATTTGTTAAAGTAAACCGAAATGTGTACATTTCCGTTAACAAGAGTGCCTTGATACATACTAATCAAATCCTCCTTTCTAGCAATCGGCTGGAGGTATCTCCATGATCTTTCACACACGTTTTTAAAAAGATTGAAACTACTATGAGGTGAAATTGCATGTCAAAAGCGCTTCGTTTAGTACAGATAACAGTCGAACATCAAGATTGTCAATTTTTTACCGTATTTCTAACCAGAAAAACTTCATCCCAAAATATCTCGATAACGCTCTTACAGATTTCGCTTAAACTTCACGAACATCGAGGCAGCTATCGTAGGTAAAAGCTCCAGTAAACGATTTGGGAAGAACAGTTCCCAGTGCCGAGAAATACTGCTGGAATTAAAATAGGTAATGGCGTCATTTCGTTGCTATGACAACTCCGATGTCATTTTTATCCTGATCATAACCAATTTTCTTCTTTATCTAATACAACTGTGGTGTCAATTTTTCCAAATCTTTGTTTATGGCGACGCAGTTTACGCTCAAACTTGGGAGGTATTGACCTTGAAAAACTATATCGAGCCACCTTAACATAACTTAGCTTCAATCAACGCTTTAGTTCTTTTTTTTGTTTGTTTACAAATAATAAGACTAGTGAGGAAGGACATCAGACGTAATTAAATCACCGAGGCCATTTGCCTTGACATGCTAATACCCGGGTTTATTACCTTCAAGATCATGTTTAACTCAGTTAAACGTCTTTTGTATGGTTCCAGTCAGCGTAAAATTCTTAGCGGTTTTCCCATGCAAATGACTTCCATTTCTTTTCTTTGCGACGGCATTATACTTTTTAATTTTGCAGAAAACAATCTTTGTGGTTTCCATTCAAATTAACGAAAGAGCTCTCCTTTTCCACAACATCGCCGGTTTGGGTCGAGAAGTTAAACCAGTTCACACATTCGATGAACTCTTCTGGACTCGTCATTATGTCGCTTTAAAAATAACCCTACAGCCCATTCTTGATAATTTCCCCCGCCAAGGGTGAATAGCCGCGTTGCCATGGAGAGAATATTTATTTCCACAATTGCAATGGCTCCGTTGTCGTAAAGTATCCCTGTTGGATCAAATGTTTCTGGGTTGTTAAGAAGCTTGTGTAAAAAAAGGGATAAAGATTGACGATCGCTCGCCCCTGTAATGTCCCTGAGCGTGTCTGAGCCGTAATCAGTCAAATCCGAAGCTAAATAAACTTGACGAGCATGAATCGCTTCCCGCGACTCTTGAACCCGAGCAGCCAGTTTTTCGAAACATCGCCTTGTTACGTTGGCGCCTTTTCGTTGCACGTGTCTCTCCGAACGCACTTGAACACCTATAAATTTTCCCTTGAATGTGTTTTTGACAAAATTTCTGGCAATTCTCACAAGATTTGCGTTAAATTCCAGATCAGACGGTTGAAGTGGATTGGTGATAGCTGGGTGAAGCGGAAAATGCGTGCGTTCATCACCAGTACCTCTCCACTGAACGATCCCAACGCAGGTTGCTCCTTGGAGAACCTTGTCCTCGAGTTCTTGGCCAGACCTTATGACTTCCGGGTCCACACACACACATCGGCTTATTTTAAAACCGATCTGTTTACGAAGTCGAGATCGCTTTATCCAAGAGCAATCAATCCAGCCATTGTGTTCCTTCGCTTGTTTGTACATAGCTTTCACCTCCGCATCACTAGCTCTGTACCACGACGCCGTATTTTTCATGAAATCTTCCTTGTCGAACAAGAAGTGAACAACGACTTGAAATCTGTTCGAACAGTTATGCTCGAGGTCATGAAAACGCTTAAAAGTACTGTAACCATGAGATTCTAACTTGAAATTAAAGTCTTGCACGTCGAAATATGTATCCAGTGGAGCGTAGTTTTTCACTTTTTCAACCTTTCGGTAGTAGTGACTCACTCCTCCTGGCAGCCCTGACATACGTGAGTTATTCACAAACGGAACAACAATTGCGCGATTCTTAAATTTAGCTAGCGAAGCCAGCGCTAGAATGTTGGCAGTGGCTCGGCCTAACTGTTCATAATAGCGAAAAACATACAAAAATCTTGGCTTAGGTCCCTGCATGTTGTCCTCGCCGTTATTTTCACTTTCAATGTCCGGTAGCTGACTGCGGGACTCATTACTGTCAGAAATTTCGCTGGCGTCTGCATCTCTCTCTTGCTCGTAACCACGCCAGACGTGCTTTTCGACGTTTGTCCGAGGAAGATAACGCAAGTTTACGCTAGAAAGTTCGAGCTTTTCACTTTCGACGAAGCTTGTAGCAACGTCGAGGACGCCATTTTCACGGAAGAGTAGAGTGATGAAGCTAACAACGATGTACAAGGCGATGGAAAAAAAGAATATAAATAAACATTTCGTCCTTGTTCTAGCCATTAGGAATCTGGAGATAACATATCTCTTCGTCAAAGCCATGAATATTGAAGATTTTGTCGGACACGATCCTCGAAATACAGCATTTGTCGCTGAACAACAAGACCGGCTGAGAACACGAAAGGACTTTCAGGACACGCTATGCTAATACGAAGCCGGGACCCAGACAAAGTAAGCCGTCATCTGCATGTACTAATTGAGAGGGCCAAGACGAACACACCGAGACACTGCATGCCTCTAACAGGGGGTGGAAAAACCAAGTTTAGTTGTCGCTCCATCAAAACTGTTGACCCGAACCTCGACGAGATACGACTCGCTTGCTACATCTAGAACGAAACAAAAGTATTCCTTTCGAGCAGCAATATCGACAGGTTGTGACGCGTTAATAGGCAAATTTAACTTGAAAGGGTCTATTTTTGTTGGCACATCTTCGTTTGGCCCTTAGCTCGATGTACAGTCCTATATCAATGATTTCTGCGGGGGATTTTGTGTCCTCCAGCTGTCAATATATTGATGCCCCAACATGTAGATTAACATGTCGTTGTTCGACTGTTATCCAAAACTCACGTGCTGAGCCGGGGTGAGCGCGTCACGCTCAATGAGTGTCCTTCGTTGTCATTTTTTAAGGTTCTGACTCGACAAAAATTAAATCTAAACTCTGCGATGGCGTATTTCTTAAATATTATCACAAGAAATCTTAAATTTATCTCAATGAATATTTCTAGGTCACCCAGATTACCATTGGTTATGTAAACAAGCTTGTTCGATTCAAATACGCCTACTTTGCATAATAATTCCCCGCCGGAAAAAAAATAGTCCTTTTCTTTCAGTAGCGGCTAAATCACAATTTAACAACTTTGCCTTTCAAAAACAATTATACACAGCAATAGAAAAATAAACTTTTACGACTAAGACACCCATTTATACATTACAATAAGCCGAAATACCGCCGAAGGCAGAACACACGGTTCAATAAAAGTGGTCGACTGTCAACACAAAATTACAAGAAATTGTAGCGATGACACTTTTAACGCCTTGTAAGTGGTTAATAGAGCGATAAATCATTATTCACAGCAAATCGCTTTTCATTTTCAAAATCACAATTTCAGAAGCAATGGGCTTAAGCAGATTATTTTACGAGAATGCATATTTTAAAAGAGTGGAAGCATGCGCGTCTTTCCCACTGATATTCAGAACCCATCGCTGTTGGAATTTTATTCATGTGCAAAGACTTCCTGGTGATCTTGAATCTTTCATGCAGAGATCACTGTCATCGTACAGATAAAATATCTGTAATGACTGAATATTTTGCCCACCAACAGATTTTTATCAAGTGATTAACAGTAGGCATCCTACTTTCTCCTAAGGAGCTCTGAAAACTAAACGTGCTCCCCTAAGCTCTGAAAAGGTCTCGGAAATTTTTTGCCCCTCATCTGACTTCAAACCTCGCAGATTATCTGTTTTAGTTATTTCCCCATAATTATTCATCATTCCTAAACGGCTGGGAATTTTAAAAAAAAAGGGAATCAAAGTCTTTTGGCAAATTCACATAATATTTCTACCTCTTCTAATATAAACAAAACGAAAAGGAAAAACGACAAACAATTAGCCTACTTTAGTGGTCCGCAATAGCACTTTATTGAAAAGACGAGATTTCACCGTAATATGATTGTTAGATATGAGTGACAATAAAATAATTTGTAGGAAATTAACATATGAAATAGACATACCACATCAACAAAGGGGCTGAAAGCAATTAGCCCATGTCAAATTAAATACTCTGAGCGATCGATGTTAAACAGCGACGGTTTAAATAAGCTTTCTTTCTGGCGATACGTTGCTGCCTAACGTTTTTCACCAGATTTCATTTCGCTTGATACGACGACGGAAAGAAATGAAAAAATGCAGTTTCAATATCCTCAATAGTTATATGTGACGTCCACACCGCAATCATCAAGGAAACAATTATCATAGACAATAAGCCCCATGAAAAGTTTGTTGAGAGCGAAGCCCTAATGAGTCATTAAACAATAATAAACATTGCTCATAAATCAGTTTGCACAGTCAAAGAGGTTTCCACGCCAAAAGAACATTGTTGAATTGAAATGTGTTGAAACACTTCCAAACGTTGCATTGCGGACATTTTTGCGGTAGAAATAACTCACTCGAACTTATAAGTAGTGGCACTTCATATCTCCTTCTTAATCCATAAACGCGCAGTCACCGAATTCCTTGTTTCTTTTCCGTCTTAGGACGTCGAAATATTCATGCTCTTTTGACCTCTTGTCTGAGAAAGATGGCTAATGCCCCATTCAACATAACATGTTCAGAAGGCGGGGTGGGGGGTAGGGGGACACGGGAATAGGAGAAATGGAAAGGAAAAAGGGAGATGAGTGTTTTAAAAGGGTGGGAAAAGAGAGAAATAGGGGAAAACTACGCAACAATGCTTACAATCGAAAAACGGCTAAAGGGAGGAAAACCAAGAAAAAGGGGAGCCGAAGCCGAGAGTGCAAGGTACGGGAAGCGGGAGATTTGTACCCCGTGAAAAGGGCTCGGAATAAAAACTTGAATTCCAGTTTGTCCTTTAGGCAAGCAGCTCTAACATTTTGCTACCCGGGGCCACTTCTTGCTTGACTTAGTTAATGATTTAGTCCGAAGATGACTTGCCTAGACCCTTGCCCATTAGGCACGTGAGCTTTAAGGTGGCTCGATACAGTTTTTCAGGGTCAATACCTCCCAAGTTTGAGCATAAACTACGTCGCCATAAACAAAGTTTTGGAAAAATTGCCACCACGGTTGTAATAGATGAAGATGAAAATTTGTTTTCATCAGGGTTGCAACGGCATCGGAGTTGTCATAGAAACGAAATGACGCTATTCCCTATTTTACTTGCAGCGGTATATCTCGGCACTGGGAACTGTTCTTCGAAAATCATTCACGGGAGCTTTTTCGTCCAATAGCAGCTTCGATGTTCGTGAAGTTTAAGCGAAATCTGTAAGAGCGTTATCGAAATATTTTGGGATAAAGATTTTTTGGTTAGAAATACGGTAAAAAATGGACGATCTTGGTGTTCGGCTGTTATCTGTAGAAAACGAAGCACTTTTGACATGCAATTTCACCTCATAGTAGTTTCAATCTTTTTAAAAACGTGTGTGAAAGATCAAGGAGATAGCTCCAGCCGATTGCTAGAAAGAAGGGTTCGATTAGTATGTATCGAGGCGCTCTTGTTAGCGGTTTTTTGAACATTTTGGTCTACTTTAAGAAATTAGCGAATAATTTTTAACCCGCTCGATAGATTGTTTAAAAAATTTAAGATTCTTGAGATTAACCTTCCTTTTATATAACCGTTTTAGTTTCAAGATTATTGATATATTGTAAGGCAGTAAAATAAGGGCTACAATTCGCTAATATTTTGGCAGAAAGTTTGTGTTTACAAGTGTGAGCCTCTCATTATTCAGGGTATTGTGTCCAAGTTTCATATTTTCGTGCACAACAATAGCTAGCATTTTTGCATATTTCAAATGCATTGTTAGTTACTGCTGTTCACGTGAAAATGAAACTTCGAGACAATGCCTTGAATAATTAGAGGCTTTCACTTGTAATGACGAAACTTCCGATAAAAAAGTAACGAATTGTAGCCCTTATTTTACTGCCTTACAATATATCAATAATCTTGAAACTAAAAGGTCATATAAAAGGAAGGTTAATCTCAAGAATCTTAAATTTTTAAAACAATCTATCGAGCGGTTTAAAAATTATTCACTAATTTGTTAAAGTAGACCAAAATGTTTACAAAACCGCTAACAAGAGCGCTTCGATACATACTAATCAAACCCTTCTTTCTAGCAATCGGCTGGAGCTATCTCCCATGATCTTTCACACACGCTTTTAAAAAGATTGAAACTACTATGAGGTGAGATTTCATGTCGAAAGCGCTTCATTTTCTACAGATAACGGCCAAAAAACAATATTGTCCATTTTTTACTGTTTCTAACAATAAAAACTTTATCCCAAAATATCTCGATAACGCTCTTACAGATTTCGCTTAAACTTCACGAACATCGAAGCTGCTATTGGAGGAAAAAGCTCCCGTGAATGATTTTCGAAGAACAGTTCCCAGTGCCGAGATATACTGCTGCAAGTAAAATAGGTAATAGCGTCATTTCGTTGCTATGACAACTCCGATGCCGTTTCAACCCCGATCAGAACAAAGTTTCATCTTTATCTAATACAGCTGTGGTGGCAGTTTTTCCAAAACTTTGTTTTTGGCGACGTAGTTTATGCTCAAACTTAGCAGGTATTGACCCTGAAAAACTGTATCGAGCCACCTTAAAAGTCTGTTTCCCCCTCTCCTGTACACTTTTGATAGTGGCCAAGGAAACAATTCACACAAAATATTCACATTTCTTTTTCCAAAATCGTAGAAGGAAATAGCACTACACAAAAGTTATGATAGTCTTCTTTGCCCGGGAAACGTTCTTTATTCGTCAAACCTACCTCTCAAATGCGCCTTTATGAATAATCTTTAAACAAGAATGACCGAACAGGTGCTACAGAAATACTTACAAACTTCTTTGACAATCGCATAAATGAGACCCTACAAACTACAAAAAAAAAAACAACAACAAAAACAAAAAAAACGGCCCATCCGCAGAATTTAAAACTCCCGCAACAATTTTCTGCCACACGTTTAGTTCATTCATCAATAACCAACACTTTTCAGTGGCAACTTGCTTTCGTGGAGTCTTGCTATGTACGGTTTTGGAAAGAATGTCATCGTTTTACACGAGATACTTAGAAAATAATCAGACCTTTTACATACATGTAACATTTTTTTGGAGATATTTGATCGATAAACTCCGGAAAAATCTTCTAAACTGTCTACTACCATTTTTCCAGATATTAGTTGCTCTATTATAGACACGGTCTAGAAAGAAATTCGTATCGAACACGAGTGTTCACATCATACAGCTATTTCAATTAGCAGTCTCGTATTTTACGCCTTTAATTAAATGAACTAATTCTGTCTTCAAGTACAGTTGAACCTCTCAACATAAAACAACGGCCACCTTGGAAACAAATAAAGTGGCCGCTGTAAAGAGGTTTAAACAAGAGTCAATATATGGAATGTCCGCCAAAAAAGTGGCCGTTATAGAGAGTCGGCCGTTATTAGACGTTCGACTGTATTCAGTTTTATCTATATCTTAATATTTCTATATCTCGGGTGTATTTTCAGTCTTACTCTTCTAATTAAGTTTTCTCAAGCAAGTATATGGATGGCTAGATTAAACATATTCATAGACAACCTTCCAGCCTGTCTAGCGGATATTTTCAGATATTTTTCTATGGATTTTAATATTTCTAATACGTCTATTTTCTATCTTATCTTTTAATTAAGCGTTCTCGGGCACGTACTGGTCACGTAGTGAAGCTAATAAATACACCACACACTGATGGACAGACAGCCAAGAAGCCTGTCTACCAGATAGGTCCTCAAATATTCTCAAGCCTATTTGACTCGATTCAAGCACATACAGACAGGAAAGCTAATACTGAACATATTTTAGTCACAAATCAACTCCAAAGCAAAGTCCAGCAGCTGAATGAAACTTCAGTGGGTCTGCCATTAGCTTGTGTCTCTCAATATCTCATACGAAAAGGCCACATTAAGAACAGTGGCCTCATCAAACTTTCTCCCCACAATCATCATTCCCACAGGCAAACCATCGCTGAATCCTGCGTTGATTGTAAGAGCTGGGTGCCCTGTCACGTTAAATGGACCAGTGTTCTCGCAGAAATCAAAAGCGTTTCCTAAGTATGGAATATAATCAAAATCAGTACATACAGTCAATTCTCTATTAATGGACACCTCGAGTCCCTTTCCTTCTCTTTGATTCTCTATAAGTAACCGAAAACCTAGAGTTGGTCCCTTCTATTCTTCAGTCATTTTCTTTTAGATGACTTTCTTCAAGGTAGACATCTTTCTCTATGCCGAACACCTAGGGCCAGTTATTTACACGGAGTTTTGCCAGTGTTTAACAAGACCGCGTTCTAAGCCATTTTCAGTTCGACGAACGCTTTTATGTAAACGCCATTTTTCGTGAACAGTTCATGAAAGCATGTGGCGTAGCCTTGAAAAGCATTTGTCCTTTTCAAATTACCCAGTAAGGAAGAGTTCTGGAGGTCCAAAGATTTCCTAAACCGCGGTCTAAGTTAGACTTTGTTTAAATAACCAACCCATAGAGTTGAACCCTTCCGTTCTTCAGTCATTTTCTTTGAATTCGCTCTACAAAGCACCTCTCCTAGAGGGACACTCAGTGCTTGTCTGGACGATGTCCGTCTTACAGACAGCGATATAGGGACAAAGTAGACGAGGAACTACTCGGTGGATAAGCCTTCATTATTCATTATTATTGTTTTATTATTTATTAACTAGTCCCAGGAGACAATAATCCGGAGCAAGCGACTTCCATGTACTTGTGTTCCGACGTTTTCACTGGTCAGTTTATTTTTAGAACGATTTTGACGCGAATTTAGAACATTCTAGTCCCACGAACCGGTCAGCACAACCTACAGCCCTGAAAAGGGTATTTTGGACCTTTTATTGCTGTTTAGCTTTCCTTTTTCACTTATCTTTCAAACGTGCTCATAGATGGAGTGGAGCTTCCATTTTTGCGGGGAAAAGTGTTCTTAAATGTATCTTAAATTAGTAAAATCCAACTAGTGGTCTATTATCAATGCTGCGATCTGATTGGTTATGCTACTACTAGGCTATATGTTATAGCCCACTAGTAAAAGTAGCGAAAAGCGCCAGCTTTTTGGCGGCAAAAAAGGATTAAAGCCTAGCTGTAACTAGCTAAAATTCTTTTATTCTCGATATTTTTGACCAACTAGTTGGATTTTACTAAAACAATTATTCCTCTCGCCCTCATGGCCTCTAAGTCTCAGAGCTAATTCGGGCTCGAGGAATAGTTGTTAAATAAACCGGTCCATGAAAACGCGGTGACATAGGCCAAGTATGGGAGTTACTCTCTCCGGGTAATGGGCTCCTGCTTGTCCAAAACACTCTTCCCCGCACGCTCCCCCTCCACCCTCCACTACAGTTACTTACCAAAATCCACTTCACCAGTCTGTGGGACTTTTGGCGGCTGGTTAATGATTGTTGGCATAATAAGAACATCGTGGAATTTCAAAGCTTTGTCGTACTCTTCATATAATTTGCGTGCTAAGTTGATCGCCTTTCCATGAAATACCCCATGACTATCTTCACGTAAAAGGGCACCCAGTATCATGGTTAATTTCCCAACAGGACCCAGATCTTTCCCACGGGTTGTGAAACCACGACCAATGGCTGCTTGAAGACTGGTGTCGACAAAGCCTTTGGCTTCTGAATTAGACCCTTTAAGAACAAATTAATGGAGAAGAAAAGTGATGACGTCACAAAACTAAATTTGTGAAATTATGAGATTGGTTGGTACATCCAGAAAGAACAGGCGAAAAATGTTCACTTGCCAAAAATCAGCCTGTTCTGTGGTGCAAATTGGTGAGGAGATATAACCTTTCTAGTTCTCTATAATGTAAGACAAGAGATCAGTATTTCTATCTGTTTTTTAGAGGCGCTTTTCAGCTGTATCAGGATTGGTTGGGAAATCAACGAACGAAGAAACCTAGCCCCAAAACAAAACAGCTGGATATTTAGGCAAACCATATAAAATATCGACGGTTATAATCTGTGAAGCTGTTCAGTAAGCTGCATATTACACTCACCACTAAGTAGTCTGTAACCCCCTTCCATGCAAAGCGCGTCACATACTCTAATCCCTGTCAACGAAGCAAAAGATCAGAATTTGCGTTAAGTCGTAAGTCAAAGAACAAGAAATGATCAGGCAACCCATGCATCCAGGAGTTCACATTTCCCAGAGCGAACAACTTTCATTCGGCATTTGTAAAGAGCAGTTTCCAGTTTTATTCTTGCGTCCAAATAGAAGTGGCTTATTTGTATGCGAATCTGTTGATGTAATACCATTGAAATATGAGCAATACCATTTCCGGGCTTGGCTTAGTTTGCTATCAAGTTTGTGGGACCCCTACGATAGCCTTAATTTGCCGTAAAATTGAAATAAGTATGAACAGGTCAGTAAAAACGCCATGACAAGGGGAGCGCACATGGGAGTTGAATTAACATTCAAAGGTATGTGCCCTTGTTGTAGTGGGGACCTTACGATCCGACAACGGCGACGTTCATGAAAACGTCGTAGAAAAATAGACTTCGCGTCCTTTTAAACTTTTTCGCGACTATACCAATTTGCCCTGTTACCTAAAAGAAGGGAATTGTGGTTGGAGATGAGTAGAGGGGACCGCGCCCGAATTCAGACAGAGATGGTAGAATTTATTGCCTTGCCGTTCCCGTTCTCAAGTAAACTTAAAATTTGGTCATTTCACGTCGTAGTTGTGCAGGGACAGCAAAGAAATGTACAAAAAAGAGTGAGGCACGTGCAGAGTTGTTGTCTTGCTCATCAAACCTATTGTTTTTTTTGACGTTCTCCGTGCTGTCGCCGTCGTAGTCTCGTAAGGTCCCTAGTATGTCACAGACGACTACGCAAACCTTAGAGTGGATCTCCACTGTTGCGTAATTTGCACATGTGCAAATAAAAACAGAGGCAAGGTATGAAAGGTCACACGTAAACGTAACACTTAAACCTCGCTCAGCTATTTACGCGCGTGAAATTTACGTGGGTACCCAAATATAAATTACACGACAGCGAAGATCCACCTTAATTCAAAGTCCAGCAGTCGTGTGGTCCTTGGGATAGAACATATTAATATTGCTTGTTTCACATATCAAAGGCTACAGCCTACCATCAAAATGAATTGGTACTGACACCTGTCCAACAGTAGCACCCAGTGATGATAACCGATCAGCGGCTTCTTTCACCATTGTCATAATCTTCATGTCGGCATCCGGCATGTGGAATCCCTCCTTTAGCAGTCCGATACGCAGCCCGGAAATGTTACCTGTGAGCTGTAGAGGTTTAAAGGGAGACAGAGAATTAGTTTGGCTTACATATATGTCAGTGAGGAAAAGCGCAAATCAAGTGAAAAAATCACGCGTTACCAAAGCTAAACGACAAAAAGTGAGACTTTGAGGAGGATGAGCTTGTTTGGTGAAAGTTGTGTTCTCTGGAGTGAAAAGTCCCCTTGCTATTTTGTGTCAAACAGCTTGGGTGCTGGTGGAAAGAGCTGGCCGAGGTTAGTAGATTTCTTAACTGGCTTTGTTGACTAGCTCAGTGTTTCATTTAATAAGCATTGTTAAGCTGTCTAAAAATGTTCAAACCCTGAGAAGGGTTGGGAAACCTGAACTATTGTACTTACAGAGCTGGTGTATATGGCAGGAGTGCTGAGATCACGTGGTTGCCTTGGATCCAGGTCTCCATCCGATCCTGCAACCACCTTAATGAATCAAACCACAAAGCAAGCATTCAAATGTCTAAGGACTCTTGCTACACTTGCATATATGCTTTGACAAACAACTCTCAGTGCTAATGCATTGATTGGCTTGATGCGCTCTGTGAAGGCTGATAGCTCATTTTTCTGTGTGAACAATCTAAAGTAATATTTCTTTCTGTGTAATGTATGTCTGAAATTACTCAACTTCGTCCTGATAAAGTCGTGAAGTTGTCGTTACCTCTAAAAAGCAATTTGAAAACAAAAACTAGGTAAAAGGCTTCTTGTAATTAAACACTAGAACACACACCTCTAACACAACCATAAAAAAATTTCCTAAAGATATTTGCAAGAATCTTACTTGCTGGAAGTTTCTAGTTTACCTCTAAAAGTAAAGCCACATCTTTCACAGTTCTTGCCATCGGTCCTGTGTGATCCAAACAAGTGTGCACTGGGATTATCCCTGTGTACGGCACTAGCCCATACGTTGGCTTCAATCCAACAATCCCACAGGCAGCGGCAGGTATTCTTATTGAACCTCCTTGATCACCGCCCATAGCCATGTCCACTTTACCTCCAGCGACCTGTTAATAATACTGATTTTTATCTAACATCAACAATGCCTTGCCCTCATAGATGGTACAGATAATTTCTCCACTTTTCAAAACACAATTTCCTTTTTTTCTTCAAGGACTTGAAGTTAGATCCCAAATTGGTCTCAAAAGCACCCTTAACAAAAATATATATTTTACTCACCTGGGACAAAACAGATGGGCTAAAAAATATATACTAACAATGACACTTACCAGTGCCGCACAACCAGATGAGGATCCAAGTGCCATTCTTTTTTCATCATAAGGATTAACAACAGGAC